>PUFA01000021.1:11267500-11867500 GCA_003508835.1 Eonycteris spelaea
CCACCGACAAAAATTTCAGTATAAATCAATTGTGTGCTAGTCATCAAAAATATAAACATAAATAGGCATCCTTAATGAAAGCAAAGCATCAAAATGCAGGGGGTGATGATCTTACTCAACTCTAAACTACTGAGAATTTACCTGGAACATTTCATTTTCAGAAGACTGTAGCTAATTCTGGTCCTCTTAAATTAATTTATATTTTTGTTGATTTATTCAGTGGGCACAGTTCATACCATCTTTAACCCCTCTCAGTCATAGGATGACCACCACTCCTTTCTTTCTTGTTGCCCCTCTGTCTTATCCATCCTTCAGAGGTCAGAACAAAGGTCATCTCTTCTGGGATAACAACTTATTCCAACAGTTTTGATTAGTCCCTCCATTTTGTGAGGCCATAAAATACTTTTAATAGTCTTCCAATATTTCACTTTAATAAATTGTGTTGTAGTTACAAGCAATATGGCATAGTAGTTAGAACAAAGAATCTAGAACCAAACAAATTTGGAAGTTATATAATTATATGTGCTTAGTTTCTTCTTTGTCCAAAGCAGTATTACCTATCTCTTAGGCTCCCTAAGGATTAAATAGTTAAAATATATAACATGCTTAGACAATGACTAGGCATATAACAACTTGTATATAAGTTTGCTTCTTTTATCACTATATGTTTGCATATTATATATTTACATATCTCCTAATGAGCATCTGGATACACGATTTGTCTAAAGGCAGCATGGTGTAGCATAGATAACTAAACATCAGAATTGGGGGACCTATTGTCAGGTCCAAAGTCTACCACTCGCATTAAATAGAGAGTTGCTTAACCAGGTTGTGTTACTCTCTGAACATGCTACCCAACTTCTAATATGGGAATTCATGATCACTTTACAGAGCTGTCACAACCCTTAAAGAGTTTTACACATGTAAAAGGGTCTAACACAATTCTTGACATGTAAAAGGCTTTGAATAAAAGTTAGTTGAATCCTGATTTTAAGTGCTCAATAAGTATTCATTAAATCATTTGCTTCTGTACTCCATTCTACAGCAGAAAAAGGCGAATCACAAATAAATTCTTATCTGGGAGCTTTATATCAAAAGAGAAAGTCTAGCTTCCACTGAATGTCTTAAGGACAGCACTAACTCAGTTCAACCTCCCATATTTATCTATATTTACCTTTTTGGTGCTATAAAATGAATATTGACATTTCTATGACCCTAAAGCATTGTAATATTCTTAACTATCAAGTAAATATTGTACACAATATACAATATTCATAGTATGAAACCAATTTTTAAAATCATTTTATGACATCAATCTATAAAAACAAGTGTTACTTAATTGATATTCAATTAATCAGAACTTCTGATTAACTAAATTATTTTCAGAACAATATTCAATTTACTAATGTATCCCAAAGAAGACAGTAACTCTAAAACTTACTATTATTAATCTTTTGTTTAAGAACAACTCATAAGACATGATGAAAACTGATGAATGTAGACTGTCTTTTAAATTAAAAAAAGTAATTAAATGTATTGGTATGACATTGGTTGGTAAAATTATATAGGTTTCAAGTGTAAAATTCAATAATATATCATCTTTATATAATATATAATCTTTATATATTTATATATAATATAAATAACATATATGTACTGTATATAATATATATTATATAAAATATATCATCTTATATAAGATATATAATATAATAATATATCATTGTTCACCAGCCAAAATCAAATCTTGTATCATTATATATGTTAATATTATCAGTTTTTCTAGGCAATTAAAAGTGCTTATGCAACATTCTCAAAAAAAAAATCAGCATTACATTGCACACAATATATATAATTTACTTTATCTAACCTTTTTCCTATCAATGAACATTCATGTTTCTAGGTTTTTGATGTCATAAATAATGCTTCTATGAACATCTCTGCTTATAAATCTTTTCTTAGATTTCTGATTAGGCACTTGGTAGACTACTGAAAACAGAAATACTAAGTAAAATACAGGAACATTTTTCAAAAGACATGAGAACCTTATTGCCCTCAAAATCATTAGAAAACAGTAAAAAATGAATTTGCCCCTCAATACTCCTGAACAGCATTTCTTTTTCAATATGCTTATTCACTAGCTCAAAATTATCTCCTCATTTTAATTTTTATTCATGTGATTCCTAAAATATTTATTGACTCTGTCCTTGTTTTTCTCTCATAATTTTCTATCCATATCCATCTGCCTAGCATGTTATTGCTAATTGAGAAAAATAATGGACTGGAATTGTTTTAATGCTCAATCAGAAGACATTTAGAAAATTGAGTCCAAGAAAATTTTCTACATTTCTTTCTCATATTTACCTAAAACATGTTGTGTGTGTGTGCATATACACACATAAGTTTCTGTTTATAAATTTATATGTATGTTTATATATAAACATAATATATATGTATATGCATATACTTACACATATATTAACACGTAGACACATGTATATATAAATCCAAAATCCAAATATAAAGTACACATGAATAGATTTATTTAGCAAAAACAGAGTACCATATGGAAAGCACTGAAATAGTTTTCATCGAGGGACAGACAGAAATTTTTCTGGCTTTAAGCTTATAAACAAAACAAAACAAAACAAAAATGATAAATCAGATTTAACTTATATTTTTTACTGATAATCCTCACATCATCTATTGAATTCTATCTCAAGTTCCTCCACCTACATATAGTCTACAATATTCTACCATCATTTCTTGCTTGAATTTGTGCTGACTAGGCAGCTAGAATGTTAATTAACAAGAGTGCTCAACTTTCATGTCATTGTGTTGCTACTAAACTATACAGTGAGGGATAAGAAGCAGTAGGGGAAATTTTAGTAGTTTTTAATCTTTACATATCAGAATAGAGAAATCAGAACAAGACCCCTATGTAAGGAAGGAACTGGTCTAGTGGAAACATTGTCCACACCGCCTAAGACTTAATTGATAACCAAAACATGATGGTTGACTAGCACTCTCCATGCCGAATTACAGGATGAAAAGTGAGTGGAAAATTTATAAGGATGATAAAAAATGCCTTTAACTGTGATAAGAGAAAAAGAGAGGTACAAATATTTAGAGAAATAATAAACCATAACATAATGGAGTTCAGAATGAATTCAAATGTTTAAGCATGGCCCTGGAAAAAAATAGCACTGTCATTAGTGGAAAGAGGGAATAACATAGTAATATCTGGTTAGGAAACATATAGATTCAGATTGGAATATGCGAATGTTGAAGTGTTAGCAAGGCATTATGAGGGATTATATGGGAGTCGCCTGGCAATAGGGGGCTGCAGCTGGGGAAATAGTTTTGAGTGAGAGACAGAATTTTCTGAGTCATCTACAGACAGTAACACTAATGATATAAGCTGTCACGGCCACTAAAGGACAGGGGAACATTTCTATAGGACGCATGATCAAAACACACCAAGTGAAGAGAGAGAGAGAGAAGAGAGAAGAAGGAACAGGAGATGAGAGTGGAGAGATGATACTTAAAAGAAGTCAGAAGAGATAAACAGAAAACAGTAGTAAATCTTAATGTGATTTTTTAAATTGATATTACTGATTAGTAAATAAAATTTGTCTTATATTGCGCAAACTGGTAATGAGAAATGTAGAAACTCAATGATATGTTTTATTCTTTGAAAAAAATGTCTAACTAAAAATAAATCAAATTCAGTCTTACTATAGTAAAGATTTGCATAAAGCTTGATATTCATTTAAGAATGCGATTAGCTGTACTTTACTATTTTGTGGCTTAAAGTTGCTTTATAAGGCGATTTCCAAATTGTAAGGATGTATAATTATTCATAAAGAAAATTAAAGTTTGTATTGAAAGCAGGAAATCGAGATGGGAACTCTATCACCTTCTCTTAGCCTGAATGAATGGTGTGTATGTGTTTGTGTGTATAATGGTAAGGGTAGCTGTTATATATTAAAGATTATTTATATTGCTACCTTAAAAGAAAACTTGGATCATCACATAAAGCCTGATTACATTTAACTCAGAGGAAAAAAAATTATAGAGGCCATCAACCCCATGAAGAACAGAACAAGCTTAAAAGAGAACAGTGTCCCTGAAGTATTGTCTAGAAAAGGTCTTTAAAATAACTTCATATTGCCAGTGTTAATTTGGGGCTCAAGGAAGCTTGGTTAGATCAAAAGGGATTTCATTTACCTATATCTCAGGATGCCTTATGTTATTATTCCTTTCCTTTTTTTGCTGCAAGTCAATTGCTAAAATAATTTCTCTGTAGGCCTCTTGCATTGCGTAAGCCCAGTCCCTACAGTTCCCAGACATTGTAAGAATTTCAAGATGAGCTCAGGAGAGCAGTGAAAATTCAGCCTTTACATTCATTACCCTGCTCAATATTTGGCTCTCAGAGTGGCAATATTAAATAAACTATAGGGAGGGTTAGGCTCTTCCCAAAATATAGCAATCCTACTAAGACATATATGTAGGCCTTGAGCCATTGTCAGAAAGAAATGAGCATTGCCCTGCTTTGCCTACCTAAAGGTTTCTCAAGCTTCCAGTATTCATACATCACGGTTGGCAGATTTATACATACTGTCCCCAACCATATGTTCTGCCCGTCATTACGGACTAGTCACTGCTGATATTGATGATTTTCTCATTATGTTCTTCAAGCCTGAATCTTTTCTTTCTAAGGTTCCATGAATCTTTCTAATACATTTCTACCATGTTTTGAATTTTACTCCTCATGTAACAGGAGTGATGCACATTTTGTATTAAAAAGTTTTGATCCCCTTTAGTTACTGGTTTCTGAATTTCCCTTAGAACTTTATTGAATATATTATACAGTAGAGATCTTTATTATAAACTCCTTATGCCATCTCCCCTTCTTCAGAAATTGAAAACAAATGCCTAGACTGTGGCTGGAGGTCAATTTAGGTCCAATTCTGGCATTGCCACTTATTTTGTGTGTCCACATTAATAAGCACTGGCTCTCAGTTTGCTCATCTGTGGTGGTATAATTGCTCATTTCTGGAAGGGAAGTTATGGGGATTACGGGATACAATTTAAATAATTCACCTATTACAGTATCTGGTGCATAGTATACACTCAGTAAACAACATGATAAAAAATAGACATAATCTCTCAGTTACTATTAGGATTTTGCCAAAGTCTATGCATATAACTGGCCTCTTCTTAAGTGTTGTTAAGATAAAAGTGAGTGCACCAAAGAAAGACACACACTGCAAATGAAAAATGGGGTATGATTTGGGGTGGTAGCGCTATGGTCCATTTGTAGACGCTTTGCGTTGTTGCGATTACCTACTTCTCTGAAAAGTGAATGGCAGGGATCTGCTGCCATCCACAATCTGTTCAAGGAAGATATAGATTTTCTCTATTTCAGAGTTCCAGAGGATGAAAATCAGAGCCCAGAGATAAAGGGGATTGGTTTGCCAATCACAGAACCCATAGAGCACAACTGTATGTGAAACAGAGAAAAAGTAAGAAAAAAACCCGAGCAAAAAGAAGCCGTTCACCTGTCGTGTTTTCTACAAAGTTGTCGCTATTTACATTTAAGTTCATTATTGTGAAATTACGCGATTATTTGAGGACATTGTCAGTGTTGTTTCTACCAAATTTTGACAGATTTCATATGAAATCAGAACAACTATACATTAGGATTTGGAAAGAGAGATGAATGTGCACATTTAAAACCACTTTAAAAGAGTCAAACAAATTTCTCTCATTTTTAGAAAGTTGAAAAGGTACTGCAAGGACCAGAAAAGTCATGTAAATACGCAAACTTTTATAAAAACTACAATACAAATACCTGTGTGTGTGTGCACGAGTGTGTGCTGGCAGGTTGTACATGGAAAATAAAGCAATTTCTGTTATATTTTTAAGTTGCTAGAGAAATATCACAGTATCCTATAAATTTTTCATTCTTTAAATTTAAAGCAGAGACCACAAATGGACACATGGCTTTTCCTAGTAATTGTACTATATTGCCCAACTAAATTTTCCAAGATAATAGAACTTCATGTCTTAACTTTGTGTCTCTTCTCAATCCTCTAGTTTTCTCTCTTATTGTCAATGAGTGACTCATACAATTCCATTTACAAAACAGAAATCACCACAAAATAGTTCTTTCTCATCAGAAAAATCTAGGAACTTACTTGCTTCTAATATATTATACTCATATGCTTAATCTTTTTGCAAACTTCAACGATAGTTCTATCTAAAACCACTTCACTTTTGATCCAATATGCTAGTTATAGTCCTTGATTTCTCACTTTTAATCTTCTAATATATCAGCAAGTTTACAATGTGTTCTGAATCTGACCAAACTGCTTTTCACTATCTTCACTGGTCCAAGCAACCAATCTCTCTCACCAGAACTCCAGCAATAATTTTCTAACATACCTCTTGTTTCTCACAAAGAAAGCAGAGTGGCTATTACATCAGAATAAAATACTTACATCTTGGCAGTTGAGTATATCCCTGACCTGTCCTCTTGTTCTCTGTATATTAAATCTAAAAGAAGATCTAAATATCTATCTTCTTTTACTTATATAATTACTGCAATCGTCCCTCCTTTTGGAGGGAGAGAGGTAGGTTGGGGAGGATACGTCATCCAATTGTATGGCAACAATGTTTTAAACATATATTAACCAACTTTATTTTTCATAAATATGAACAGACTACCAAAGATGAGTAAGTATTTGAGTAATACTAAAATCAGAAATGAGGAAATATAATATGTCAAATAAGTAGTAATCTTGAAAGTAAATAGTTACCACTCTGAGATAGAATTCATTTATACATTTTTAAAAATTCTTTAACTGGGCTAGTTAACAGAATGGCTATACAAAAGAACACACTGTTCATCTAGAAGAAAATGCATGAGGACTTTATTATTTTGAAGATAGAGCATATGAGTATAAAAAATGAACAGGTGGTATATGAAATTCCACTATCTAACTAGAAATCCCAAAACACAGAGGAAAGAAAAATAAATATAAAAGATGAATAAAATGAATAAAATGTCCTTGTAATTTAGTAATGATATAAATCTTTAAGTTGAAATAGCCCCAACAAATTCTAAATGAAAATAATAAAAACAATACACATGAAAATTTCTGGTAAA
Source organism: Eonycteris spelaea (assembly GCA_003508835.1). Lineage (NCBI taxonomy): Eukaryota > Metazoa > Chordata > Mammalia > Chiroptera > Pteropodidae > Eonycteris > Eonycteris spelaea. The sequence goes on from PUFA01000021.1 coordinate 11,274,675, forward strand.
ATTGTTAAATGCTGGAACTGAATAGAACATTCTAAATATTTCCAAATAGAATAAAAAATAATAGGTTATATATCAATAAATTAAAACTGGAGTGACTTTAGATAAATTCTCACCAGCAGTAAATATTAGAAGACAGCAAGGCCTAATCTGAAGAGATGCATGAATCTAGCATTATATAGGTTCCCATGTTATTAATCAAAGATGGTGGCAAGGGAAATATATTTGAACGTAGAAAACTGCAGAAATTTTGTTCACACCTGTATTTGTGTATATTAATATATTTTTAGATAAAATATATCAATATATACGAAACATAAAATTATATAAGCATTAAAGTAGTCTGAGGTCATACTATAACTGAATGAGAAAGAATGAATGATAAATAAAAGGAAGACATTGACACAAGAAATAAAGAAATATTGGTCATAGAGTCGATCCAGATGAGGGCATCACTAAGTTAATCTTTCCTGATTGTAAGACTAATCTTGGGCCCCTCTTGACCAGTTTAATCAGATTTCTCAGTGCAGATGCCTAGGAATCTGGATATTTAAAAACCTTTTATTGATTTATTCCCATGATTTATTCCATGACAAGTTTAGAAAATGACCACTAGAGTTTGCCACTTGGAAATTTTTTCTTTGAGACACAATTTCAATAATATAGGATTCCACAATCCTATATTAAATTAGTGACTTTTTAAAAATAAAGTCACAGAGTATAGAAAGATAATTAGATGCTAAGTCAATGTAAAAGCAAATAAGTTATAACACAAAATAATAATATGACCAATAGAATTATAGAGGCAAGATGGAAGGTGGATAAGGATATTGATTTCTTCATCTTCATAAAGGGTAAGTCATCAAAAGATAGTCACTAGATTTGGGAACTCAAGAGAAAAATTTAATTTATTTAAGTCATAAAAGCACTGATTAGAAGAACTAAAGGTGATGAGTAGAATGGGTCAAGAGGAAATAGTTTAGTATGTTAAAATTTTTTACTTTTTAATGAGTGGGAGTTGAGAGATAAAAAAAAATTTAAGTTGTGAGTAAAGAAATATATTTATAATAATATCTATCAGAAAAATTAAAACTAGAAATTTCTCTGGGAAGTGGGGCTCAGAGGAAAAATTTTTATTTATTAAAACATTTTGAAGTGTTGAAATTTTTAATCACAAGAATATATTTTCTATAAGAATGAAACAGAACTATTCGTTAAAAATTAACATTGGAATAGAATACATGTGATACTCAGAATGACAAAATATGAATTTATACTCTCTACTTCACTGTTTCCATGTATTACTCATCAGCAAACACTTTTATAACTGAAAAATAAACTTTAAATAAACTTTCAATTACATTTGACATTCAATATTATTTTATGTTAGTTTCAGTTGTGCAGCATAGTAGTTAGACATTTATGTAATTTACAAAGTGATCCCGCCATATGTCTAGTACCCACCTGGCACTATACATAGTTATTACAATATTAATGTCCATATTCCCTATGCTGTACTTTACACCCTATATTATAACTACTAGTTTGTTCTTAATTTCGTCAACTTTTTCACCCACCCCCCCAAATCCCCTCTCCTCTAGCAACCATCAGTTTGTTCTCTGTAAATGAGTATGTTTCTGTTTGTTCATTTATAAAAAATAAACTATTATAATATTTAGTTAATTGTTACCATAACTTTAAAGACACAGTATATAGGTTTATACTATTCAGTGAAACACAGTACTTGCTGCTCTACGCATGTTAAATCTGTTGCACAAATGATTAATTTCATGCATATAATATATTTCTAAAACATAGGTAATGTAAAGTATCAAAACATTCTTTTTTAAAATAACAAGAGGTATTTTGAAATTTAAAACATATGTGTTACATGTATAAGAAAGCATTACAAATTTTTTGAAAGGATTTTTTTGATAAAATTTAAATATGACAATCTCAGGTAAATATTTTAAGAATTTTACACAACTACAACCAACATTTGAACAATTTTTTTTTAATTTAGCAGATGATGTCAATTTTATTTCAAGATTGATCTATTGAAGGTGCTAAGAAGTTTTGAAAAACAGAAGTCATATTGAATTGACCTATAAACTTCAAATAGATTTTTAATGTAATTTAAAATATAGCTTTTACATTAGTTAACAAATAATTCAATGCAATCAAAACCAATGAAGAAATAGATACCAGAAGATATAAACGATTTAATATATATCAAAATGATAATGAAAATAGAAAAAGGAAAGATGAATTAATCAGTTCACTAAAGAGGGTCAATTGACTAACCATTTGGAACATAAAACAAAACCTGACTCTTATCTGACACATTACACTTTCTAGGAGTAAATGCTTAAAGATTAGTGTTTAGACATCTTTTCAAAGAAAACACAGCACTAGCTGATTTATCCATGACAAATTCATTGGATAATGATTGATTTCATGACAAAAAAAAAAAAAAAGAACATAAAAATGCTGAGAAAAAATTAGTCAAGTGTCTGTGAAAATCTTTGAATATGGAAGGAATTTTTAAGCATGATTCAAAATACAGAAACAGTAGAGCGAGTGTTTATGGAAAAGAAAAAAGTAAAACAAAACAACAGAATGAACTACGGTAAATAAATCAGAATGAGCAGAGAATAGTAGGAACTGAGATCAAGGCTATTTATTGAACATTTTGAATTGAAATACCTAAGTGGAAAAAGTGGTGTGTTTGTGTGTGTACAAGTGCCTATGTGTATATGTGAATGACTGTGTATGTACACCACAGATCTGCAAACTAAGGCTTAGGGCACATTAGGCCTGCTCCTGTTTTTGTAGGGCATGTGAGCTAAAAAGCTTTTCTTGGATTTTTTAAATGTTTTTTAAATAGTTAAGAAACATCAAAGTAAAAGTAGCAAAATGGGATTATATAAAATTCAAATTTTTTGTGTCCATAAATAAAGATTTATTAGAGCGCACTCTTCCCCTTTGATTATAGTCTGTGGCTACTTTTGTATTACAACAATAGAATAAAGTAGTTTTGACAGAGACCATATGGCCCACAAAGCTGAAAAATTTACTATCTAGTCCTTTATTTAAAATATATATGGACTAAAATCTAGTGTAGGTGTATCTTTGATGGGTTTTTCGGTCAATACCACATCCCACCAATTTGATAGCTAAATCTTCATCAATTTTCATATATAAATATTACTTTAAACTTTATATGAATTCTAGAAATACATCTTTTGTGTGTTTGTGATGAAAATGCACAGATCGCTTTAGGGATTGTGCAATACACACGTGTAATTATATTTGAGTGTTAGAAAAAATATATACATTTAGAAAATCATGTATGTGCTTTTTAGATACATAATCACTCACATTTGCTATATTTTGGGTTGTACTGAGTTTCTGAAAACAAGGCTATATTTTCCATTTTAATTAAACTAAACATTTAATTAAATTTCCAGGATTCCGTCAGCAGAAACAAATCTATAAACGTGGTGTGGAGTGAAAAATTATGAGAGCTGGTTTTTTAATATCCCATCACAAACAGAGCATGTTATGGGCAATCTGTTCTTTGAGGGTACATAACCACCATGCCTCACAAGAATGTTAATTCTGCCAACACGTTCAACTAAAGTACAGAACTTTTTCATGTTTAGCTATTATCTATCAGTTAAAGCCCAAGATATTAAAAGTATGTCATGTATATCATCTTCATGATAATACCCTGCCCCTCAGGGTTTTAATTTTCAGAACAAGAGAATTCAAAGAGTAAATAGATAGCACATATAAAATACAGAGTTTGCTGCCAAGCAAATAATAACCTGCCTATGCTCAAATTCATATCTACAAAATTATACAAACACTTAAAATTTTATTTTATTTTTAGTAGTCAATATGTCTAGAGCAATTTGCTACATGCTACAGAAAATAAATGACATCTGCCCACAAAGTACGTATAAAGATCCATGAGATACAGACTTGTATCTCATATGAAAATGGAAATAAGGAAAACCTTATATCCAATGAGATGTTAAAATGGAGCGACATATTTCATAGAATGGTTTTCCCTCATCGATTCACCTGGAGGGCTACACCTTGGTATAAGAACTAGATTCCAGAATCTGTCCTTAAGCCTGCATATTCAGAAATCTGATTCTGTTACCAACCAAGAATAATTTCATTGCTCAAGACGAAACTGCCATTAATCAAACTCAGAAGACTGGTGCATGAAATTAAAATGGTGATGCGTTAATCTACGTAGGGAACTATAGCAGATAAGGAGACCAAAATAGTGAGTTCTTACATGAGTGTATTCTCTCTCTGCTGACAAAGGAAGAAGTCAAACATTATGCAAAAGATAGCTTTGTGAGAACAGAAGGAGAGCAAAGGAAATTAATATCGTTTAAATATTTAATGGTGTCAAACTCAGAAGACCTAATTCATCTTCCATCAAAATATCATAGCACCTGGCTCAGGCAAACACCTCATGGATAGATAATGCTAATATTTGTTTCTTATTCTTTATTTCTGTGGCTGGTAAATTCATCACTCTCAAAGATACAATTGTTATTTTTAAAATGTAATAAATGCAATACGATTACGGTTATCTTTTGCTGGACTGAGAGCTATTCTGCCCTCTTTGGGGGAATGTCAGCAGAGCCTTTGTGCACTTGCGCAAATCAATAATGCAACAATCTGTAGCCTCCATTTAACCTGACATGTTGGAAAGTTGTGTGTCCTTTCTAAAAACTTTCTAACATTTCTTAAGATTATTGTTATTTAACGTTTGCCACCCTCAATGCATCAAATGAATTTCTTACAGAGATTCATATATCATTTATTTTATGGACATATTTAATACTTATTTGGTTTTCCAATAGCACTGGTCATACCAAACAAACCTACTTTGAGCAAAACAAAAACAAAAATTCTTTAAGTTTTGAGATAATGTACATCTAATTTGATTTTTACCCCCATTTCTCTAGTTGCTTCTTCCAACTCCTCTGTATACTTCTCTTCTCTATGTTTAAATATCAGAATCCTTCGTGTCTCTTTCCTTTGTTTCTTACTCAGTACTCAGACCTAGGCAATCATGTCAGAGACCAGGTCTTCACACAATTTTTTTATACCAATGACTTCCACATATTTAATTCTGGCCAATACCTCTGCTCTGACATTTATATACAACTGTCTGCTTGAATTTCCCCTTGGAAATCTCTAAGGAACTAAAATCTAACAATCCAAAACTAAAATAATGATCTTCCCCAAATCTGGCCTTCCCTCTATAATTTTCTGTTTTAGTAGATGGTATAATTATTGATCCAGTCACGCATTTCAATAACCTAGGGATCACCTTTAATTTCTGCCTCATCTAAACCCCCACAAACATCTAGTGTATCACAATACTATCGTTTTGCTTTGCAAATAGCATTTTAATTCTATTTGCTGCCTTCTATTTCAACAGGCAGCTTTTTGTCCAATTTCTCATTAGCTTTCCCCTAAAATCACAGAAATAGTTTCTTAACTGGTTCCTGTACATTATCCATTATGTCTATCTAAACCATTCTACTCATTACATCAGAGGTATTTTTAAAATATAAGCCTGATTTTTTAATCATCATTAATAGCTATTGATTGATTCAACTATTTTCAGAATAAAAGGGAAGTCTTTACTTTGACATCCAAGGCCAAACATCCTTATTTTGTTATTGTTTGTTAAGAATCTGTAATGGTCCCAGGACAGTGAGAGTTGAATAATTATTTATAATTGTTCTATAAATGTAAAAATCTGTCCAAATGATAAGCCTCCTGAAAACATGATCTGTTTTTTTAGTTATACTGATGGGGTATTTAATACTAAATAATGGATTATAAAATGACTTTATAGAAAAGTTGGCACAGAGAATAAGGAAAATTTGTTACGAAAAGAGCATTTTAGACTAAGGCATGATGAGCCAAAGTTTAGTTAGCATTGTAAATGTTCTGTAAAATGTTTTGTTTGGACTAGGAGGAAGCAGAAATGGTCATAGAAGCAAAAAGAGTCACATTTGTAGTTTATCTAATCATTTTCATGCTTGTCACCCAAGCACTCTTTCTGAAACAAATCATTTTTGCTGCTTTGTTACAATATAACAAAACACCTCTGTATTCATCGATTTAGATCCCAGGAAAATGGGCAACATAGAGACTTTACTTCATTCTCTTCCTTTGAGGGCAAAATCAAGAAGATTCCCATGGAGACTAAAATCAATTCTGAACTTTCAATTTGTATGTTCTCACGTAAGAATACCTATAATAACTCTTACATTTCTCATTAATGTAGATAAAAATACTTGAGTAAATACTTGTCTAAGACAATGTCAAAATGAAAACTAAATATTTCTGGGGTTGTAAAAAATACTTCAGTCTAAAAACATATGTGTGCTACGTTATGTACACTGCATTTTTGCCTATTTTGGCCAAGTAATATCTCAAGAGAAAAATAATTGTGATTCCTGTGCGATTGGAATATGTATTTGAGACACTTATTTTAATTTAATTGTTTCAGGTACCCTCAATATTTGGTAAGAAAAAAACAATTGATTTCAAAGAGATGTGGAGTATTATTCATATTCTGCTCTTTATTTTTAAAAGTTAAGGCTTGCCTAATAGATATAATGAAGACTGGAACTCATTTTGAATTACTTAAGTCTTAAGATAATGAAAATTTAAAATAAAGTCACTGGAGCTAATATTATTTAAAAACACTAACCCATGAGCACCCTCATCAATGAAATAATATGAAGCACCTTCTCCAATAGATATGTGTTTTTAATTTTTAAATTTTTGTAAGCACTTTATAAGGAATATTAGTGGGGGCAATAAAAAATACTAAAAGAATCACCTAGATCTCCCCCACTAGTTCAAACAATGTCTATGTAAAATTGGTCATTTTGTTTTTTATTCCCTAAAATGACCATTTATTATCAATGCCATTGACATTTTTCCCATAAAGCGTTTTTATAAATTAAATGGTTTCCATAATTAGCAAATAAAAATCATTTGTAACTAGCAAACAATAACCATGTGTCACTGCTTTCATAGTATTCAGAGATTTTTTTTTATTATTATCTTTTATATGAATGACAGGCCTACAGATGCCAAATAGGCTTTTGAAAAAAAAATTTCTAAGATCACATTTTTAAATGATGCTAGAACCTTATTAATATTTGCTATTAATAAAACTCCTTACCTCTTTTATAAATTCATTTCAAAGTAAAACACTCTAATAATTTGTCAATTTCATGTGTCGATTTCATAGTATTAAGCATCTAAATATATCTATAGACATAAGTGTGTATAGAGAGAGACACAATTTGTGAAGCATAATATTGCTCTTATTGCAAAGATAATTTACATGGAGGGCCACTAGATCATTCCAATTCAGAAGAATAATGTCACTAGGGTCCATATTTCAATATGGAGAATGCTCTCACTGGGCCCATAACTCTCTGGGCTCTTCTCTTATTGACTTTTTCTTACTGTAGTTCCAAAGACAGCTTATATTAACGGGCTCACAGTCATGACCCTGGTAAATTCTGCAATGCTGCTTAAAAATAGAATTTTAACTTGTTAGATTGATGACGAACTAATTTAGAATGTCTTTGAACCATTTTTTTGTCCAGGACATTAGGGAAGGGAAAGAATATTTTTGATACCTCTTAGTATCTGATTCTGTTTAATGTACTTATATTGATTAGCTAATATCTTGGTGAATTTTATTTAGATATCATCCATATCGAAAATAGTTAAAGCTTCTATTTCACCATTTCCTCAATTTAGATTTACACATTTCAGCACAGATATTGCAAACATGCCTCTGGGTATAACATGGATATTTAAATTCACACCTATCAAATTATTTTTACATACCAAACCTTAAGAGAACCAAAAATGTCTTTGTAGATACATTATTATTACTATATTTTGAGACCTAAAATTAGACTATCACTTTGTTTTATGCAGCCAAGTATATTTTTGATGTGTTTTCTCAAAATGCTGTTAACAGTAAGAAAAGTTGTTCATAGTGAGATCCAAAATATTTTTAGACTACTTATTTAAGTCAATATATACTCTGTTGCTTAATGTTTCATTTAAGAGATGGTATACCATTGTGACTATATAGAAATGTCAAGGACAAAATGTTCACAACATTTCCATAATGCTTAGGATAAGAGTAGAGGTTCTCTAGATATACCAGAGGGGCACAGAGCCACGGCACTTCAAAATTCAATGAGGTTAGTCAAGTATAATAGTCAATATTCAATGGCATTTCAAAATGCTTACAAGGAAAGGCTCTATACTAAGTCCTGCTTTTAATTTTAGGATAGGAACAAGAAAGATCCATAGTTTCTTCTTGCAAGCCACCTATGTGTTGGACAAGAGAGAGAAACAGAAGGTGGGGGTTTAACACTAGCAATGTGATAAATATTGTTACAAAGGGATAACATCAGAATGAGGCACTTCTAAAAGAAGATCTCAACAAGTCTGAGAGGAATGGAAAAATCTTTCCAGAGAAGTTGTATTACGCTGATAACCCGAAGCATGGGTAAGAGATAATCATGTAATAAGGCATGAGATGGCCAGAACTTTCCAAGGCAAACACCTACATCTAAGTTTTCAGCTTTGTAATAAGAAAGCAAAAGATACACACACTTGTATAAGTAGTTAAATAGCCAAAGGTAAAGCACAAATAGGATTCGTTTTCTCACAGAGTCAATTTTCTCTCACACTAACAGGATTAAAATCATTACAGATGGGGAAGTAAAGTAGGAGCATGAGTGAGAATCCATAAGGTTGGAGACTCCATCTAAGTAAGCGCCACTTAGAAATACTGCCATTGAGCCCGGGAAAGGCATGCATGTAAGCGCCATGTTATGTTTTCTTGCCAAATGGAGACACATTTAATAATAGTAAACTATTCAACTGTTGATGATTTGGTCAGGAGAGAAACCTGTTTGACCTCAGATATCTCCTTTTTATGTAGAGATATCCCTCAGAACTCAGGGTACACTTATTCCTCTATGTGGAAGAAGGAGTTCTAGGCTTTTCTAGAGTTGGAGATGAGATGAAAGAAAAGACTGTATGTATGTGTGTGTATATACACACGCAGGAGATAGATGATGATAGATAGATAGATAGATAGATAGATAGATAGATAGATAGAGATACAGATATAGATACATATCCCAGATGAAGGAGTCTACAGATATAAGTATAGAATCTTACAGAGTAGGAATAGTAGTAGAATAAATCAGGGTTTTTGATGGAATTTCTAAGAATTTTTGTGCTTGAGAGATTTCACATTGATAACAAACTCTGGCTCAGAAATGAGAATAGGGCATATTAAGCCATAAGACCACTGAATGAACTGAGTTTCCTGGGTCAAGTTTCCTGTAGGTCCTGAATTGATAAACAGTATGATTTGATATTTACTCTGTGCCCTGAATTAGACAAATAGGAGAGAAACAGAGCCAGCATTTCACCCAGAAGGTGGAGTAATTGAACATAAACCACTTATCAGAAAGATGTAGTACAAACAACATGTACTAAAGACCAAGAGTGTCAAACAGCTACATCTCAAGGCAGTAGTCATGTATTAGAGACAAAGCAGAACCTGATCAACTGTAAAGGTGCTTGAACTAGGACAAGATTGATACCATATTTATACACATGGAAAAAACATGGAGATTTAGAGTTAAATTAAGATACCACTTCAGAGCACTATGTAATACGTGAATGTTTATATTTGTAGAGTTACTGGATTGTATCCGAGAACATTCCCATGTCAGTTACCACTCTGCTATAGAGAACAAGATATAGAGCTGCATGGATAATGAAACAACTTAACAGAGAAATCACGAAAGTTTGCCAGGGATTTAGTGTGCCCAGTATACACTGTAAAGCATGAGTTTGTATTCCACCAGCAGAATGGTAAACAGTTTGACGAATCAATATGCAGGAGTTTGGCTCATTTGGTGTGGTAAAAAGATAGAGAGCACAAAACTTGGCATTGGTAGAATTTAATAAAATTATAGATGAATAAGAGCACTGATAGAGGGGAAACAATTAAATCAACGGATCAAGGGTTTAGGGAAGAAGAAAATGTGGATGGACAAACAGCAATACATGTATAAAGAGGAGATACAGAACTCTACCAGTTCCATTCTGATTTTCCAAAAACAGAAATTCTTTACATCAACAGAAACTCAATACTACATAGTTTCAGTCAGCGTGCTGGTTGTAACAGAGACATGAAAAAAGACGTAGAGAGAGAGATTTCCATTTGACAAATTGAAGTAAACAGGAAGTTTAGTCTTTGCTCCAAAATAAATGTGATATTATTTTTAATGTTTACTTTTTATAAATCTCTGTGCATGGGTTGCAAGCTTCTACTTTAATTCAGAAGCTCTACTGATACATAACAGCAGAACTGCTTCAATAAACCATGACCCAGGGGTCAGTTTGTTTGTAGTTTTCAAGTCACATTAGAATTGCCCACTGGTCACGAGAAAACAATTAATTGTGTATGAGTATTATCAGTGTACATTTTTAACAACGATGCCCTTCATTTGTCTATCTTTAGATAACAATCTATTTGCTCAAAACCTGTTTTTAGAGTGCAATTTTGCTTAGTATTCTTGTAGACTCATAGTCTAAGAAATAAGGTATGGCTCGATGGTATCGAAGATTTTAAACTAGGACAAGATTGATACCATATTTATATGGTATCAATATGGTATAGGGTGCTAAATTAATAATAGACCGAGTGAGCTGGGATGTTATAATAATGTTATGTAAAATGTCCCGTGAGACTTAAAGGAGTAATGTGAGCTTAAGAAAGGCAGAGGTCAGGAAACTACTGAAAGACAAGTGGTATTTCAGTTAGTTTTTGAACCATAAAAATGTGTTGGCCTGATTGCTGCATAACCATGGTGTAGAGAAACAAAAACAGCAGCATTTACAGACTTGTGTAAAGATATGAGAACACAAAATATACAAGAGTATGAAAAAGTTTGAGAATGGCAAGTCCTTGTGTGTGGGTGTTATGAGTCTTTGAGCTAGCTCCATCTCCTGGTGACCCTAAGAATAAGTGATGTCCACAATGTCCTGTCCTCACCAGCCCTGCTCGGGTCCTGTAGACGATGTCTATGACTTTTATGAAGTCAATTCATATTACATTTGGTCTCCCTGGTTTCTTGCTGCCGTCTGTCTATTTCCCCAGCATTATTGACTTTGCAAAAAACCCTGCCTTCTTATAATGATCCTGAAGTAGGAAAACTTTAGTTTTGTCATATTTGCCTCCAGCGATATTTCAGGCTTAATTTGCTCTAGGCCCGACTTGTTTGTCTTTGTGGAGGTCCAGGGTATCCATAGAGCTCTCTTCCAAAACTGTATTTCAAGTGATTCCTTTTTTTTTTTTTTTTCTATCAGCCTTCTTCACTGTCCAACTTTTACATCTATACATAGTAATTGGGAAACTAATGGTGTATATGATTTAGTCGTGGTCCCAATTGACACATATTTGCTCTTAATGATCTTAATAATGACTAAAAATTTGGTTTTATATATTGACATGATGGGGCACTAAGCAGGAGAAGAAGATTCTCATCTGCTCTCCTAAAGGGTTTAAATTGTGTCTTGTTAGTGGTTGAACATCACTTAAGGAGTTTGAACAACAAAAAAAAAAATGTACTTTTTTTTTCCGTGATTATGATGGGACATAGACTGAAAAGTGGTTAGACTAAAATCATGAATGCTTAGAAGCAATTATCCTAGGGTTAGATCCAAATTTACACAATGATTTTGCTTATTGGAAGGAGCCAATTCTTTAGAAACAGATGAGGATGTAGTAACATCATGACTCTATTTGGATTGTCTTCAATATTGTGGCTTCTTTACTAATAATTACTCATCTCTCACTCCAGTGATTCTTAACTAATCACCTTTCTAGGCCACATCTTTTGTTTCATGTCTTTCTATATGCCTTTCTATCTGCCTGAAATAGCCTGTCATTCTTTGCTCAGCTTTCTAACAAGATCCAGCTTAAAAGGGTTCTGCTTTGTAAATTGTTCTTCACACTCCAAGGCCATGATGGACATTCCCCCTTCACTGCATGGGGAAGATGGCCTTCTTCTCTAAATAAAAATACAGATCTTATTACACTCTAAGTATTAATTTGTGGTCTAAGGGTCATAGGCTATGTCTTAATATGTGTATTGTAGCAGATTTCTGAGAAACATAGAAAATTTATAAAAATTAATGCAAAATGTACAGATTTTTCTAGGATACATAGAGACGCCTAAGAAAAATAGTAGGATTAGTGAACATGTCAGAATGTTTCCAACTTTTCCATTCTCTTTTTATACTTAATTGGACATGTTTTCTTTTAAGGAATATTATAAACCTATAAAATAGTCATATACTTTCCAACTAGTGGGCATGAAAATGACCACAGTTTAATCATTTGGTTAATTATCAAAGGCAAATCACATTTTATTTTAGTCTTTGGCCAAATCTGACCAGTTCATGTTTCCCAAATATGATTTTCTTTCCCTTTCACACAACAATTTAGCCTTTTGAAAGCCCATGTCATAATTAATTACTAAAATGTCCTCCTAATCAGTTTTCTTGCCCTAGACTTTATTTCTCTTTAATCACGTTAGACATTTTCCAATTCAAAATTATAACGTTCAAGTCTGTTTTCTAAAGTAGACACCCAGCATTTCTTTTTATATCAGATTTTTCTTCATAAACTCCTTGCCTCATTATCCATTTATCACTTGATCTCATCCGAGGTAGTGATTTATGCTAGGAAATATGTTTTGTTAAATACCTACCAACTACTAAGTCCAAAACAAATCTTATTTTTGAATCATTTTCCTCACAAAAGGTAAAGAATAAAATATTCTAAAATATTGTTGGGTTTTCTATTCTATACTTTTACAAAAATTAAATGTACTTGTACACCATTTATTTTGAAGTAATTTACTATTTTTGGTTCCTGTTAGTTACCTTACCTGGGATTATTCTTGGAAAAATATTGTAATAATATTGACTTTCTGTAACAGGAGAACACATCAAAGGAGTTTGTTGTATGAGAGCATGTGAGGGGATCTGTGACTAGGCAGATGTGGATTTTGATAGATTCATGACTTTATAACTTAATTGCCATCTGATCATTGACAGTTATAGTCTATAAGCTTTAGTTTCCTCAAATGTGAGAAAAATATATCTTTCTCATGATATTCTGTGAGGTTCAGAAATAAAATTTAAAAGGTAGATGAGCTAAGGCTAGAAATTTTGTTTAGTGAGCAAATATTTATTAAACATAAAACCTATCCAATAATATTATTTGCATATATATATGTCAGAAATATTACATTGTCTTATTATAAATTGAATGACTATACATTTTCATAATTCCATGAATACACCTTTCTTTGTAATATCCTAATTAGAACATGTAAAACACTTGGTCATCCTTTCAGAAAAATTTCTATATGTATGGATCTTATTTATCATTTAAGTTATATTAAAAATTCAAAGTTTACAACATAATTATTGAATTTCTGCTATCAAAGCTTTAAACGAGAATGTTTGCATATATATGGTTATACGATTATCAGTGCTAACTATTTACAGGAAAATGATTAATGGCTAATTTTTTAAATTACTTTTCTATAAAACAGAATAGTAAACTTTAAAGTTTATTATTTGGAGAGTTCAAGGAGGGTAGTTATTTTCTAACTGTACTATTTCCAAACATGAAAAAATATAATTGAATTAGTTTCTATTGCTATGTAACAAGTTATCACAAACTAAGGACTGTGAAACAACACAGTTCTGTAGAAAAGCAAAATCATGGCATGCCTGAGTTCTCAGCTCAAAGTACGAATTTTACAAGGGTGAAATTAAGGTATCTGCTGATCTTAATTCTCATTTGGAGGCTGCGGGGAACAATTTGCTCCCAAGATCACTCTGATCATTTTCAAAATTTAGTTCTGTGTGGGTACTGGATTGAGGTCTCGTTCTCCTTAATAGTGGTCAGCTGGGGACCACTCTCAGCTCCCAGAAGGTACTTCCGTTTTGGGTTTTTTTTTTTTTTTTTTTTTTTTTTTTTTACTACATGTCTTTCTCCATCTTCAAGCCATAAATGGTGCTTTGCATCCTTCTCTTGCTTCAGATCTGTGACTTCCTCTTCTGTCCCCAGTTGAAGAAAACTCTACTTTTTAAAAACTCATGTAATTATCAGGCCTACCAGGATTACTTCCCTATCTTAAGGTCAACTATGACTTATAAAGTAACCTAATTATGAGAATAAAATCCATTATTTTTATAGTCTCAGGTATTATATAGCACCAGTACAGCAAAAGGACAGAAATCTTAGAGGACGTTTTAGAATCTTACCTCTGAGAGTGAGTCATAGAGCTTCTGGAGCTCAAATTCTATAGCTTCTCAAAAATGAGATTTATAATGATGGCATTTTAAATAAAAAACTAGCAAAAATCAGTCATTAAGTATATCTATTTTGAAACCCTTTGAAAATTCCAAACTGAGATAACATTTATATTCTACTTATACCTTTATGGGAATTTTTAATCACCATGCAAAAAAAAAAAAAAAAAACACACAGATAATTGCAAATAATAACAAAAAAATGAAAAACCCAAGTGCACATTTTTTTTTTTTTTGTCTTGTAACTGAGAGTTTGAATGAAATTAAAACAAGCAAAATAAACTTTTTACTACTATTTTCATTCTGGTGGACATTTTTTTCCCCTCTAAGACTGTCTATGATTTTAGGAATAAATACATAAACATACTGATTTCATTTATTCATTCAATTATGTTTTACTCTAAGAATTCCATGTATGACCTAGCTTTATAAACTCCTACTTTAACAGAGGCTATGACGGACCTTTGGGTCCATCTCTTTCATCCCAACAGGGATCTCCAAACAAAGATTGGCCACTAAAGAAGTCCTGTGTTTAGAAAAAATGTGTACGTCCTTGTATAAATACTTTGTTCTGTCATTGGCTGAGGGCCATCTAAAAATGGTATGATTTCAGCTCAAAAGATGAGATGGACTTTTCAGTTAATAGTTGGAGGCTCTCAGATAACTCTACTCCTTGAAAAGAGTTCTGAGAGGACATTTCAGTATATGCCATATGTATAGATCCAATAATTTAACTTCCATGTCCAGTAATTACTCTAAGTCTATCTTCATAAAAACACATGGAAAGCAAGGCTATTCATCAAAACAGTGACATGATCATAAAGTATAAACATCAGATTGTGGTAGTTTTTCTAGTATGTACCAATAAACATTTGCTTTAGGATCAACCAAAAATCACTGTTGTATTTTATGAAAAAATAAGCTACAATGACTGGCTGTATTACATTGTGAGGAAAATGAGAAGTAGTAGATCAAAAAAAAAAATTTGAGCTATGTGATATGAATATGTACATAATGAATATTGGTTAAGGACATAAGGAATCTGGACATGCTGAGACATGATCGCCCAAAAGAAGAGGTGAAGATAATTATTCACATCCCAATGAAAGTTGTCTAATATTAGGAATTAGGAAGTGAACTTTACAAACCACCCTAAACAACCTGAACGAATGTGACTTTTATGCTTCTGTGGCCGCTACACCTGCATAGACACATGGAAAAGCCGAGTTATAAGAAGTTTTTGCAAATACTGGTAAATGTTGGGGCTGACCTAATGTAATCACGTTTGCTCTGTCAGAAGAAATTTTGTTGGCAGTGGGAAGAAATATTTAAATAGAAAATTTCAAAACTGACACTTGGCCCCTCCGTCTCCTTAATGCAGAAGATGTAAGTGACTGTGCATTTTCTTTAATTTCTTTAAAATTAACAGAAACCCAAGAGAGTCATGAAGGGACCAAAACTATATAATTATTGCTACCTGTGCATGAATTGCCCATGTTTGTTCAAAGAAGGTTTACAGATGAAGTAATTCTCCAATTTTGTAAGCTGCTCTGATCTTAATTCATTCTAGTTTATGTTGTACTTAATTTTATCTGTAAAAGAAAGGTTGCTACAGTTGAATTACTGCGATGATAATGAACAAAAAAACCAGGATTCTTTAACCTATAGTGGGAAGAAAAGAAGAACTTGGAAAATTAATGGTTTAAAATATTGTGTGTAAATAAGCTTTAGAAGGGGCTGGTACCATTGCAGGTGTCTGCGTATGGTTTCAGGCATAACAGACTGGAAAACCTAAACTGGCAGGTAACAAAACAGGTATGAATTCCCTAGTGACCTCATGCAATTTCTGAGAGCACTGGGGAGTTGGCTAACTACCTCACTTAAACCTCATAAAATGAGACCTCGGATTCACCCCTGCTGATTCCTCTGTTCCTCTTTCCGTTTCCTTTAATTGCAAAGTCAGGTAGTGACACTGGTCGTGGAAGAAATCCAAGATGCTCATGCATAAATGATTCTATGCTTGAAAATAAACAAACAAACAACAGAAACCCAGAGCGACAACTCTTGAGAATCTTTACCCTCTGATTGGTGTTTGTAGAGAAATAATATGAGGGTAATTATTTAAGACAGAAAAATAGATATTTCAAGTGCCACAATTCACAATTCACAAGCATATGTTAAGAGACCTTAGCAGAAAGATGTAGGTAAATTCACTTTCCACCAGTAAACAAGACAGGCAGAGTTTATCTATTTTAAAGCAAATAGAGGGTCCAATATCTGTAATAAAGAATGATGAAATCTGAGAAGTGTGAGTGGCTGATAGTGAGAGTCAGAAAGAAAGACAAGGCAAGATCAGCCAATCGATCCACACAATGGAAGCCATTTTCTTAAGTGCTAACCTGAAAATATAATCCCTTTCCCCTTTTGGGGATTTTTTCTTTTTCTTTTACAGAAAACTGTCACTTTTGGATTCTTAAGCAAAGGAAATGTAAATGCTGTGTCTAATAAAATCTAATACATCAACATGGATTTAAATATACACATACAAAATTCAGAGGAAAAAATGAATGATCTGGATAATAGAGTCTATTAAAATCTTAAAAGAGTAAGACCTTTTTTAGCAAGAATGGACAAGATTGATTTTACAGAGAAGGTAGAAATAAAGCTAGCCTTAAGGGGAAGATAGGAAACCCCAACAAGAAAAGATCAAAGACATGGTTAGTGTGGTAAGCAGAGTAATGACCGAACCAAATGTCCATGCCCTAATATCCCAGTTAATAAATCAAATGTTTATCTTCAGTGCATAGTACTGTTATCGTTTGCTTACATATGTGATTGCTTACCACTACATCAGCTCAGCCAGGTGAAAATAGTAGATATGAAATCGAGGTTTGGACAGTTTATTACCTACAAGTCAATATTTTAACCTAGGTGCCTCCACTCTTAACACTTTGCTGCCTTATTGCCTGTAACAGATGTGCCAGGCCCAACATTAGATATTCAAATGATCTGGTTTAGAGTCATACAATTTTTAGTGACATATGATTCATTTGCTGTCAGAGGCTAAGTGTTTCCTTTAAGGGAATTACACTCTTAAATTTGATCATCTAATTTGATATATGAGACTTGGGAGTTGTTCCTTTCTCTGAAAAGTGGTTTCTCTCATATCACCAGACTCTTAAAAGACTTCAATGTTTCAAATTTTTTTTAAAAAAAATCAGATATAACACCTTTACTTTATTAGATAAGCAGAAGAGAGCCATTAGCAAACTGTGTCAAATAAAATATTAGTAATAAATCTGTAAAAGAGCCAGTGTTTCCTAAATCATCTGTTGGTGATCTCTTAATTGTGTGGTATCAGTATGCTGACATCTACCAAATAAAGTTAGATTTCTGGAAAGGACCAAAGTTGAGAGGTTGGAAAGAAAAGGGAACACAAATGACATTTTCTCTCAATATTTTCCTAGCAGAACAAACCTGTCACCTTTCCACAGCTCGAAAGCATTTTACGTGCAATGCATGTTGAGTGAGGTTCAAAAAGATGAAGCAATTAACGATGCTTCTGTTAGTGACAGAAGCTGCGTCTGTCTCTTTTATAAAAAAGTTTACTCTTCTACAAAGTGGAGAGGTTAAGCTAGGTAATTTATAAAACTTTTTTTTTTTTTTTTTTTTGTCATCTAAAATGTCTTTGTACCATGGACCGCAACTATCAGAGGATATTGAAACATCTGAAGGACAGGTGTGTCTCTGATCAAACAGACTGGAACATAACCACTGTGGTTAGCCCTACCAAAATACTCAAGCCACTGCTAAACCGATTTGGGAGGATCAAATGTGATGGAATGAGTGGCTCACCAGGAAGAAAGCAGACTGTCTGAAATCCACAGTCTCAACGTTTCAATTCACCCTTTGAAATGAACTAACCTCAACACAGATTCTAGAGTTCTTTAGGCCTAATGTGGCTTCGGTGTTTCTTTTTATGTCTGAATTGAAAAGTTAAATCCTTTATTTTGCAATGGTGGAACTAAATATCAAGACAGAAAAAAAAATTTTTTGCAACATATCTGTTTCCTGTGACAATCAGCTTCTTTATATACTGCCAGGCCATTAGCAAACCATGTATACGAGTATTTCAGTTCATATAAAGACTAATCTATTCCATTAATGTCAATAATGCTTAGATAATTGAAGTGTAGCTGTGTAAGTTGACCGTGGCTTAGAGACATGACTTTCTATGAATGAATGACAATTATTGGCCATGTTGGCTATGGAATTCTAAGCTCTTCATGGAGATTAGGTATTATTCTAGTAAAAATATAAACATAAATAAAGCATGAAAATTTATGTATATTTATTTACAATCTTCTGATCCTGGAGTAGCACAAAAGAGGAACCTTATACATGAATGACACAATTCTCAAAAATTACATAAAATTGGAAAGAACTTACAATAAAACAGATGGCTTCAGAAGCAGCTGTGTCGTATCTTTTTTTGAAGTATGTTAGACACATATGTGGATGGGAATATGGAGAGTAAGGGAAAAGAATTGAGACTGTACATGAAAATAAGAAACTGATGAAGTTCTGGCTGGCTTTTTCACCAGGAGATTAAAACAGAAGAGCCAGAGACCGATTTATCTTCAGGTACTTTCCTAACTACAAAATGAAGGCGGTGGGTTACTCTTATATAAACAATTTTTAAAAATCCACTGTAATAGGTTTCCTTTTCCTGTTTATTTCAAATCATTGTTTGCCGGGTTATTTTTCTGCAAACTCCCACATATATTCCAAATCTACACTGTTTTAGAGTCACAGTCGATGATGGTTAATTATATGTGTTAAACTTGATGGGGCCGCTGGGTAATGGCTTGGACATTATTTCTGGATGTGTCTGTGAGGATGTTTCTAGATGAGGTGAACATTTGTCCTGGTAGACTGAGACAAGAAGACAGCCCTCCCCAGTGTGGGTGGCCTCACGTTCTAGGCCTGACTAGAATGTAAGACTGAATAAAAAAGAATGCTTTCTCTTTCACTGCCTCATTGTCTTTGAGCTGAATATCGGTCTTCTCTGCCTTTTGACCTAGACTTGGACTGAAACTGGATAACATCAGCTGCCTTTGGTCTGAATTTCAATGCCTCCATCATTACATCAACCAATTTCTTATAATAAACCATTTTACGTGCACTTATAGATAAACACAAACACACATGCATGTGCACGCGCACAGGCACACACTATTGGTTCAGTTTCTCTGGAGACACCTGACTAGTAATTGGTTCAACAAGTATTCATATACCCCCTCCCTTCCAGGGACTTCGTAGGAATTCATGTAAGGCATGTAAGATTGATTAGAATGGCCAGTGGATATAAGTGCACTAATTGCATTCACACAGAAACTCTAAAATTCATCACATGATTGGTCATGCTCCTTTCTTTTTTCTCTCAGCAATTGGGCAAGGATGTATGAATACCCCCTGTCACCCTGGTTTCCTCAGTGATTACAGTGAGTAATATTCCCCTGCCAATTCACATTAGACACACAGGACTAGTCAGGCATGAACTTTCATAGTATTAGCTACTAAATTTGGAAAATTTGTTAGCGCTGCATAGACTAGCCTATACTGACTGTTACATTCCTACCATGTTCATGCAATCTATTATGTGCTGGCTATTATTATTGTTTATTTTAATTATAATAAGCCGGGTACTATATTTTTAGGAACTTTTCATATACTAGAACACTTAAATTCATTTTTTTAAAGCAAATGGATCTCAGGAATATTGCATAACTTACTGAAGTTGACAAAGCTGGACACTAAACTCAGTTGTATCTAATTTTCCCTAATAACTATTTTCTGTTTTTCTCTTGTTCCTGCTTTCAGCTGATGACAGCAAAGACAGTTTTGTGGTTGAATATTTTTCCTCTGTTTTGTTTATTTTTGTGGTTGTAGTTATTTTTTGTTGAGGTTTGAGAAAGTATTTAGAAGCTTGACCTCAAGACGGGATACTGGAAAGTCATTAAGGGATCTGACAAAGTCATTCACAAAATTGTTATGAAAATAGCAAGGAAATGCAGGCTAAAATGCAATAAATCAAATGCACAATTGTTGACAAAGGTATGCTCCAAAGTTGCACATTCACAATTTTCCACCTTGTAAAGCGCATGCATTTTGGTGTCAAGGAGTCTGGGACTAGAAAAAGTGACAGTCTGTCCATAGGTCAGCCTCTTTGCTCAATGAAAACTTGTAGCTATCTTCTCTATTGGTTGTAAAGATTAAATAAGGTAATGTAGGTAAGTTATTCAGCCTGGCAGATAATCCATCCTCAACAATTTTTAAAATGAAAAGTGAAAAATAAAGAAAAAAAGAAAAAGAGTAAAAACCAAAGCTAGTTTGTTTGTTTGTTTGTTTGTTTGTTTTTGACTGCCTTATTCAATACTTTTAAGTGACTAGATAGAATTCTTAAAGTACGGCACATCATTTTTGGATGGCTCACAAATATGTACATGTGCAATTAAAAACCCACACATATGTTATCTAGGTATCAGCTTAACAGAGATCATGGGGGAAGTGGCTCAGATAAACAAATAAACAAAAACAAAATATAACCAAACCAAATACAAACAAGAATTAAAGAGATGCAGGCTGAAAGCATGAAACAGTCCCACAGGCAGGAAAACAAAAGGCCCTTACACTGGGCTTCTAAAAGGACAACGAAAATACCATGTCTAAAAGCATGTTGTGTTTGAAGCAGGCTTTGAATTAGAATGCAAGCAGGTGCATAGCATTTTGGATTTTGTCATGAAAAAGAAACCGGAGATGTTTCATTCAAAATAAAGACGAGCTTCAGGATGGGCATGAATGTCCTTTCCTGATACATGAAAGGGATCCTGAAGAAAAGGTTCTGTTTATAGCTTCAATTAACAAACAATTTAGAGAGTGATGTTTATTGCTCATTCTAAGGAAACACTTCTTAAGAGTTAGAATTATCTAAATGGAATGCAAGGAAATAGTCATCATGAAATATGTTGCCTTTTGAAGTGGTAAATTTCTTGTCAAAAGGTTCCTCTGTTGCTATTCTGCCCTCTTGTGAGACCAAAAAGAGTGATTGGCACCCCAGTGGGACGGGCCAGTTGACGTTTAGGATCTTTCAAACTAGGAGATAACTGGATTGCCTTTCTATAGCACTCCATTCAACATTGCTCACAGATTCTTCAAATCTTTATACAGCACTTACCATGAGTATGACACTACAAGCTGGTGTTATATATTAAATCATCACCTGATTTAATTTATGAAGAGGGTAGCATTATCTTTTGTAAAACATTAGGAAAGTGAGGTGTAGAGAGGTTGAATAGTGTGTGCACAAGCCCAGGATATTAAATGTAGATGTTAAAACAACCTAAGCAATAATATGCTAAAATTTGGGTTTTCCAATTCTTTTTCTTCTAAAATATAAAGAGTACATAAACCTTTCAGTGTTTCTCATGGTGACTCGCATATTGTTGTAGAATCATAAAACCAAGATGCTACATTTTGTTATCGAGTCACCATTACATGATACACCATTAGGAAATACAGCATATTTTTGATCCAGTGTAGCTTAGTCTTATTATTTTATTGCCATTTTTTCATCTTTATGAAACCCAACTATGAAAACTTCATTTACAAATCAGGCCCAGTGCTATTTTTAAACGCTATTGTGTCTCACAGACTGCTGATATCTCACACTACATTTCTCTCCTCTAATTAAATGGCTCAAAAATATAAAATTTGCTTTCTGAAATGGCTAAACACATCAGGAGGTGGTTTTCTTTCCCCTTTCTGAGAAAAAAAAAAAAACATATTCAAGCAGCCTGGCTTATGTGATGAAATGATGTAGATGACATTCACGTGGAATAGTGCAAGGTGAGAGAGGGAGAGTGACGTTTAGATAGTTCCAGTGATGATCTTGGCACTTTTATACTGTCTAAAGGCACTTTTACAAATTTGGAGGAACTAATTATTTTGTTTAAACGGCAAATCTTTCTTAACTGCTGGCATAATGCTGTCATATTCTTTCTGATGAGTTAGCAGTTGCAATGCCAATACATTAAACAGCATTTTGCAGATGAAAAGAGGCAGAATAATAATTCTGTTGAACATCACCAAGTAAGCAATATAATACTTTGTAACAGATTCATATTATTTAGAGCCGAGGATTATAAAACTGCAATAACATATATGTTTAGTATTTAAGCAGCAAGAAGTATACTATGCTTTATGGAAATACAAGTACAGATGCTTAGGATCACCTGGAGTGCACACTTATGGAGGTATCACATGCATTTCTAGATGAATAAAAATGCGAGCAGTGTCAGCCAGAGTTCAAGGCACAGGAGCACTTCTCATACTTCCCTGCTCTAAAGCAAAATGATGTTTCCCCCTCCAGACTCCCTTGTCTGCATTATGATCCAGGATGCGAAGCACCCTCTAACTATGGAGAAATAAAATCTGAAACCAAACTGAAGTAATTATATGTAATTCCCGCATAATTTTTTATTTTAATATTGTGTTTATATAACAGACTGAATATCTTTGGACACCATCCTCAGCTTCTAAATTTCGAACTTCAGAAGTTCAGTAAAGAGTTTTCAGTAACGATTCTATGTTAAAAAAAAAAAAAAAAAAGAAAGAAAAAAAAAGAAAAAAAAATGAATGAAACAAAACATCAAGAGAAAATTCTCCTGAGATTTAGATTTCTTATTTGCACAGCAATCGTTGAAAGTGCCTACTTCAAATCAGATATTAGCTGTTACTTTTTGAGAAAGAAAACATTTGGAAAAAGGAGACATGATTTTTTTTTTAACATGAAAACATTGCATGGCAAGTCACTGGCTAGCATGAAACAATGCTGCCTTAATGAAATATTTAATTTTCAGAAAAAAATAGTACATCGGACGAAAATTGATAGTATCCATCTCCTTTCAGCAAATCTTCATTGTTTCCTAACATTTTAACTCTTTTGAAATGCATGTGTTCATTGACAGTATGGCTTCTTAATTTCAGCACTATTACCATTTCGGATTTGTTCTTTCGTTAATGTGAGCAGGTGCCCTGTATCTCGGGTATTTATCAGCAGCCCCGCCTTGACCCACTAGATGTCAGTAGCAGCCCTTCAGTCATGGCAAGAAGCAATGTCTGCAAACATTGCCAAATGTCCCCAGGGGTGAAATCCTCCCTGATTCAGAACCACAGATTTAAGGCCACCAGAGTCTGTACCAACCCTTTCCTATGATATCTGAGATTTTCCTTTTGTCTTTTGCCTATTGACCTTCTTCCATATTCCTTTGCCTCCATTACAATTTAACTCTTTTCTCTACTTTAGGGAAATTACCCTCCGCCTCCCCAAAAAGCTCTATTTGTAGGAATCATACACTAGCTCCTCTTTCTCCTGCTCAGGCCCCTCACCAGGACACATGGCTTGGTGAAGGACTGGAGGCAGATTTCCGCCATTGTTCACCACTGGACAAGATGCGCCATGCGGTGCACTGACTGTGCAAACTAACCTGGGGGTCTGTTTATAATATGATAATACGCCATTTGTACATGTGTTGTGTAGAACTCACAAATTAATGTCTCCATAGTGACAACATAATAGTGGGTGGCTGGGTTTCCAGGAGAGTCTTCAAATGTCAATTTGCCCATAAATCAGTTGAAATCTCTGAATGGTAATTTCCTAAATTCTGAGATCTTGTAACAGGAATCCATGCTGTAAGTTTTCAAATACGGAGATAAAACAGAAAGACAACTGACTGTCCTTCTGATTCTGAATCAAAATGTCTTAGCTTATATATTTATGCCATTTTTTTCAATGGCCCTAAAACTTACATGTATAGAAGTTCCCTGAAGTTCAATACGTGTCATCTGTCTTTATGGAGGGCATGATATCTCTTCTTCAACATTTCTCCTTTGGCCTGGCTAGAAGAGATGACTGGAACACAGTCACTTCTGTTGGCATTAACTTCCAAATTTCTTGGCCCCCACATAAAAGCTGTGTGCTGGGAATGTGAAGCTGCTCTGTGCCACTTTGGAGCTCTGTGACAGCTGTGGGCTGATAAACTCTGTACATTTTGCTTAAGAGAAAGATTCGGTCTAAAAATTGAGTTTTTGGTGATTTCAAGTTGTATGTAATCATAAGTAATACAGCAGTGTAGCTAGTCACAAAAAACACAGGAATCTAGAAAAGAAAAATTTCAAATTCTAGAAATTATCTTTGCCTGAAGGCTACAAACCTTTCCCTAAAGTCAGGGAGAGTACATGGGTCATGGAGAAAGGTCTTAATGCCATGTCTATATCTGTGCTCATTGACTCAAGTGACTGGTCTAAAAATGTTGGCAGAACATCTGTGAAATCAACAGATTCGTAAAGCCTAAATATTTATTAATAGTAAATGTCAATTGTTAAACTTTTTTTCTAGTCAAGTTGATTCTAGTACCCTGAAATACTTAACATAGATAAAAAAAATATCGTTTTATAGATAAAGCAATTTAAAAGGTTTTGTGTAAGCTGCCAAATAATGATGTTGAGAACACCTTAAATTCACTGAATCCTCCTGAAATTCTTTTCTCTGTGCAACTGACAACAAAGATGTTCTTTATATCATTAATGTTTTATATAATTTACCCACATAACAATCACTTAGGATCAAAAATATGATCCTTGGTTGGCAGAAGAGGAAACTCTGTTTTAGAAAAAGAAATCACTTAGCTAGACTCAAATAAGCAGTTAAAATGTAGAGGCAGAATTCATATCACAGTATTGGATTCCACACTCTATCTCATCACACTGTGTTCCAGGTCTACTTTTCTTATCGTCCTTCCCTTTATTCATCATCCTGCCCTCCCAAGGTCATGAGGAGATATTGATGAATTAACATACTCTAGATATTTTCTTTTTTAAAAATAATATGCTCTAAACATTACTCATTTTAATAAAAAATATATACATAAAGTTTTAATATTTGCTTATTCTTTTATCATATTAATCTACCAAAGAGTTCAGTGGTTGCCCAAGATCTTAGGGGGGACTGTCTAGACTTTCCCTATCAAAATTGCCCCAGCTCCTGCCCTAAACTTTTTTAACATCATACATCAATATTGTCTTCTTTTTTCTGTCATTGTACTGTTTAGCAGTGGGTTAATTTGTGCTAAGGTGACAAGATTTTACAAACATTTTGAGGTCTTTCCTGAAACACTTTGCTGAAACTCAAAGGAGTCTCAGTGTGTCTGCTGACAGTTCAAGGCACCATCTCGGCTGATAATACAGTTGTTTTTGGTTCTGGGGCTTTTGAGTCCCTTTTAAGTCAGCCACATAAGTGTCTGTTCATGTGCCATGCACAGGTTTCACCAGAAAGTACAGACATGAGAAATGTAACAGCAAATAATTTCCAGGGAACACCACAAATTTGCCTTTATTACTTCATAAATTCTGAATTCAAGTGTACAGAAGTGATTTTGGCAAGGTTGTACTGTAGTCAAGAATAGGTCCTTTGTCCAAATATAGTCACTTTATAGTTAAAAGGAGTTAAGGTTATACAAAAATAGGAAACACAAAGCATTTATGACTGCAGACTATTTAAGATCTATACTACACTATATTTATATACTTTAGATGATTGATTTCTTTTATATTAGGTACTTCTTAATTTAACTGTTCTAATAATATCAATAACTCCTGAAATTAAATACCATATAGTTAGAAGGGACATTAAATTACTTCTTGTCTAATTCAATCTTGAGTTATGTTTAAACATAAGGCCATAATCCAAGAATCTTAGTCATCAAACCTAAAAACACTTGCAACATTGGCAATTGCCAAACACTCCCTCCACGTGACCTATACACAGTTTCCTGTTCTCTAATTTCTCTCTAGGTAGATTCACACAAATTGCTACATTATAATTAATTTAACAGATATTAGTGAGAGTGTCTATTAGTAAAGAACTCATTTTGTAGTATAAGATGAACAAAACACAAATACATACATATATGTATACATATAGCATATGTTTACATATATAAACTCATACATATATATATATTCATATGCCATGAAGAGACATGTAATATTATAGATATTATGAAGAAAATAAAGGAAGTATAAGGAAATAGAGAGTGAGATACCTAGCTAAGAATAGTGGTTTTGAGATGGCGTTATCAAAGACATCTTACCTGAGTAGAAAAGATTTGACCAGATACCTATAAAAAGTGAAGGAACCAGTCATGAGGGGAAAAAAAAAAATTAACCTACAGTGAATAGAGAATGTCAGACACTGAGGCAGAGATATCTTTAGTATCTTCATGAAATATCCTGAACAGTGGGAGTACAAGATGGAGGGTAGGTTGTAGGCCATTGTAGGTATTTAAGGTCACTGAATTTGATGCGTAAAATGGGGAAGGATTTTGATGGTCTTAAGGAAGAGATACGAATCTATTTAACTTTTAAAAGGATCACTCTAGCTACTGTGTGGATAGTAGACCATTCAGGAGAGAGAATAGAAAGGTAGAAAGGCAGGAAGCTATTTTAAAAGTCCTGGTAGAAATTACAATAACTTGTCTACAGCCATGCCACCCTGAACAAGCCCTATCCTGTCTGTTCTCAGAAGCTAATCAGGGTCAGGCCTGGTACTTGGATGGGAGACCATCTATGAAGACCAAGGCTGTAGGCATTAAAAAAGAAAAAAAGAAATTATAGTAACTTGAACTTGGGATAGCTGTGGTGATAATAGAAGCAGTCAGAATCTGACAATATGTTGAAGATAGAGCTCATGAGATTTGTTGATAGATTAGTATGAGGAGTGAAAGCAACACAGAAGTTCATAACATCACATTTTTTGTCTTTAGTCATTGGAAGAAGGGCTTTCTCTATCAGAATTATCTCACTCATTGCTATAAATGTTCTTAACACCATAATTCAACATCGTTGAAATTTATACTGTCCTAAATAGACTGCATTTAATGAGATGAGAAACACTTGGGG
Source organism: Eonycteris spelaea (assembly GCA_003508835.1). Lineage (NCBI taxonomy): Eukaryota > Metazoa > Chordata > Mammalia > Chiroptera > Pteropodidae > Eonycteris > Eonycteris spelaea. Next base: position 11,302,197 of record PUFA01000021.1, read on the forward strand.
AGAAGCCTATCAGGCATGGGTTCAAAAAATAATTAAATTTTGGACGTATTAATTTAACCTCCAGCGGTGAGCATGAATGTGTAGTTAAGGGAGGTGTTTGGGTCAGATAAATATTACCATGTATTTGTACACCAAACATTTATAAAGATGGATTTCAAAGAAGGCAGAAAGAAGAGACTGGGAGAATAAGCCAGTGAGGTGAGAAGAGAATGTCCCAGAAGCCAACCAGAAAATAGGAAGGATGAGAAAGCAATGCTTATGCCAAATGTCATTAATAGGTCACAGATGATAATAATGAAAATTTGACTGTAGGATTTCACGGTGCTTTTCAAGAGCAGTTTATGCATAGTTCTAGAAAGAAAACCTGAGTACAGGGTTGTTTTTTGTTGTTGTTGTTTTGTTTTGTTTTGTTTTAGGAAGGAGAAGATGAAGACAAATGACAGTTAAGAACAACTCTTTCAAGGAATTTTGCTGTGAGGAAGAATAGAAAGACAATGGGACAGTAGGTGGAGCAGGAGATAAAAATTGAAAGAGTTTTAAAAGGGTAAACATGTCATTACGTTTACATGTTGATGAGAATATTTATTCTATAGGCAAAACTAAAAAGGACCAAATTAGGAAGGGCTTGGAATTAGATAGGATTGTGTTCAACCAATAAAACAGAAAATGCATATATGCTGGCAGATTTTGTGGTAAAACTTATCTGATAAACACCTATAATCCTTAAAGAAAAACAGTTCAGCAGAAATATGTTTTTTCTCCCCATAGGAAACAATAAATAGCCAATGGATAATACATGAAAAATTATTATTTAAACTTTAAAACACCTTAGCACTATTTTGCTAATTAAATATAAGAACAGAAAACACTAAAGCCGAGAGGTTGTTTGTGAATCCTTAAGAGAGTGAGAGAAATGCGATGCTTTTAAATTGCACCGTTAACTGGAACAGGATGGAAACAAAAGTCTGCGTGTTTATTAACCCGAATTCAGCGTAACTTAAAATAGAACTGGAGCACTCAAGTGAACAAATGTTTGCTTTTAGATAGTCTATTGTTAAAGTTTGAAAAGTGCATGCAATCTCTTCAAACTGATTTTGAGTCTGCTCTGTGTTACGGGAAAGCAATTAGGAAGCAGAGTATTAGCAAGTATCACTCAGAAAATAAATATTTACTGTCAACCTTACAGATGTGAAAAGTTCCATTTCAACATATAGTTCTAATTGGATTTAAACGGCTTCCTAAGTATGCTATTAAATCTTCATACTCTTTGAACAAACAGCAATGCCATGTTATTTCTTTTAGCTTTAAAAATCATCATGTGCAATTTAGGGCACTAATTATGTAAAATCGACTAAAAATGTTTAGGAAGACTTTGTTCCAGGGTCCCTTTAATATTGAGTTCAACAAATAACTTATGAAATGTTTTTCAACACTGTGCACAGTCATAGCTTACATTTGAATAGTTTAGTTGTTACTATTATTAAAAGGAATTCCATATAATTTTAATGTTTTTCAGTCATTATTGAGAAATTCTAATCTTAAATTTTATTATATTTTTACTTATTTTAAAAAATAGGCTGAAGTAATTGTGAGTGATAAAAAGAAACAAGATATAAATCAATATTCTTTTTCACATCTGGAATTGTGCTGTATTTTCGGTACATTAGTTGCTGAAGAAGGAACCAGTCAAATGAATTAATACTTTGTTTTCTTGATGCATTCAAAGTGCTTGCACATGACTTAGTATATGATAAAATCAATCTGAGGGATGCTGCCTTGGTTTTGAAAAAAAAAAAATTGGTATAATGATAGAACATAGACATTTACCCTCTTCAGGCAATAACAGTATTCAATATAAATGTTGAGTTCCTACTAGGTAACTATTCTTTGATTAGACTGTCTACAAGTCTTATCACATTTAGATTTAAATATAAATAAGAAGTATAGTTATTAATATGTCTAGTTTGCAGAAGTGGGTTCTGAGTCATGATTTTTAAAATAACTTGGCAAAAATGTCCAGATAGTAATTAAATGACTAAGCTAGGATCTAAATTTCAGTTGGCTCTTCTTTTTGCAGAAATTCCCCTGATTACTTACAGGTGATTAGTAGATAAGGATATCAAGAATCACAAATATCCAGCTCTTGTTGTTGGTCAGTCTATAGAAGTTAAATTAATCTTCTGATTAAAATACTTAGCAACCCCCTCCATATAAATGGTGGCATATGCTTATGCTCTTGTAAGTTCTTTATTATGGTTGCATATATTTAGTTTTTTTTTTTTTTTTAACAGTTTCTTTCAAATACAACATGGATACCAGTATGATAAAATTTCAAAGCATAATTGATTTCAAAATAAACTATCGCTTGCAATATCTTCCTTTTTCAATGCAAGGCATTCATATTGTTTTAAAGAAAATATAATTTAAATAGTTTATTTTCTAATAAAGTGTGAAGTATTCAAAGCATTTCTAAAAAAAGCTGTATTTATTGTTTTATTGTAGCTGTACTATGAGCTGATGATTGTCAACTATATATATTTATAACTGACAGATATAGTTTTATGAGGCCAAAAAAAAATGATAAAATGATAGAGGTAGCTAAAAGGAAGTCACGAGCTACCACACATCAGAAAGTTCCCGAAATGCCTGCTGAAAATCAGGGTCCATAGAGCTAAGCCTCATGAAAGTTGCCCTAGAGTCTCAACAAGATGATAAGGTGGTAAGAAACACTAAGACCACTGGAAAACCTTACAAAAAAATAGTGATTCATACACAAGTAATCAAGAAATGCTAAAATACAGAAAATTTTAGAATAAGCAATGAATGTTAAACATAACAATCTATTTTATGCTGACATAAGAAGAATCTCCTTTGAGCAACACTTTTTATTTCTCTGTAATATGTTTATAGTCTTACTAATGGATCTCAGTGGATTTCAACTATACTCCTAAAACTCATGCATGATACTTGATTTGGGGAAAAAAATGGAATGTTTCTTTGACATAGCAATCGGAAAGCTATAGCTTGCAAGCTTACTTAAAGCAAGCTGGAAAGAGATTGGACAGAAAGTCAGGACTTCTGACATGTTCACTTATAAGACATCAAGAGAAAAGATACTGTTGAAACACTAGAAATAGATAAAACTTTAATTATGTTGCTTAAAGTTGAAAATATAGCTGAGAAAAGATAAAAAATAATGATTAAAACTGAAATTGAGGAAATGTGAGGGTGAAGTATAGCCAAATCCTCTGCTATCAAAACAGAAAGTAAATAAATAATAACAAAGTTGATTAATCAAAAAATAGTGTTATTTAACCTCTGATTTATGTATAAAGGTAACCACACTCTAATCCCCAAGATAAATAACATATTATTAAGAGTTTTATCTTTGGGTAAATTACAGCTTGGGGATCTTTTCCTTATGAGGTTTTCTATTGCATTTTCATTTAACATTTATTATTTTGATTTTTAAAATGCTACATGATTATTCTGTTGCACTATTTTGGGTCTCATCATGCTGATCCTAAACAGCTGTGACATTTATGATTACTGTGACTTGAAGAACATAGATACCACGACAAAGAGGCAGAATATTAGTGGTGGTTCCTCCCAAATGTACACAAGCCCTGGGTTTCTGAACAAACAACTCTAATTATCCTGTGTTAGGAGAGGATAAAAACTCAGTGGTTTATAAATGGTTAGCTCAAATTTTATTCCTGATATATAAATATGTGTATTTAGTTCTTTAAATGAACCATTAAACACACATTTAATACTTATAAGCTAAATATCTTATAATTTAAAATGCTGCTTAATTTGACAGAAAATACATATTATTATCTTTTTTTTTTTTTATTTTTATTTATTTATTTTTTTTGCACAGACATAATAAGATACTTTGAGCTGCTTCAGATAATTATACTTTTCTCCTAAGGTCAATATGAAGGTTAATGTTTAGTCATAATCAGTTCAAGTAAAGTTATGGGTGAAATGTCAGTTAAGCAGAATAATGACAGTCCCTTAGTAACAAAAATAACACAAAATAATTACTGATTCTAACCAAGGCCATCTTATTTTTAACCTGTGAATGTCAGGACACAGTCTGGCATTTAGCTCTTCGGAAATTATGCCTTTTCTTTTTCTTTTTTTTTTTTTTTTTTAGTAGCAGTATCACGAGCAAAATTTTGCTCTCTGGAGCTCACTCTCTTGCAATTTATAGTGATCGCGTATTTTTTAAAGACTTGAGTCAGAAAAAGGCAACAGAGTTTTGTAATAAAAATGAACTTGGCCTTTACCACACTTACTTATTATCCAGAAAGAAAAATATGATCAAAATGCATTACATGTCTTCTATTAATTGTGGCAAGTTTGACTTAAAATGTATTGCAGAAAGATAAACATCATTTTCTTATACAATGGGGCATACAGTTGTTTTCTTATTTTGGGTCATTCAGTGTTTTAATAATGACAGTTGTGTGGCATGCTGAAAACTACAAATCTGAAACACCCATGCAATCTTATTATTTTTCTACAATACTGGTAAATAGTCTACTGGTATAAGATGTTTTTCAATGTAATTCTGATGACAGCAGAGTCAGTTTATATGATATTTCTTCTACCGTATTTCTACCACTGTAATTTTTATCAAAGATTTTTTGAAATGATTATAAGTTCTTGAGTTATCATGTTACTATATTAAAATAAAATAAAGATCATATTTCTAAGGCAAGATTAGAATCTAATTCTGAAGTGATTTTTTAAAGGCTTATTTTACTTCTTTAAAACATTTTCATGTTTTACTAATAAAACTACTTATAGGACTTTATGACTGAAATGAACCACAAGTTTGTGACTCAAAGAACTAGATGAGTACTTGTGCAAGTCACCAAAACAGGGTATTATTCACAGATCAGTTCTGAGGAGATGGGGAATGAAAATATGAAGCCTATATAAATAAATATAAAAATATGTGTATGTGCATTTATGCATAAATGCAGACATATTAAAGAATATCTGGAGATATGTGTGAATTAAAAATAATTAGGATTAGAGAAAAAGGTCTAGAAATAGTGAATAGCTTTGGAAGTAATCATTTTATAACAGGAGTGGAAAATGTGAAGATGATTGGTGTTTCTGACAGAGAACATGTAAGGGGAGAAATATCACTCCAGGGCAGGAGAAGAACAAGTAAATAGCCTAGAGGAATATTTCAGAAACCATTCTTTGGCTTTCCAATGCATCATGGCCTCAGTCAGCTCTGACTCCTGGATTTTCAGGTAAGTGGGTCATTAGCAATGGAAAATTTTCTGTCAACTGCACATGTAAACACTAGTTCCCAGGTCAAGATGAGTTAAATAATTAGGAAGTATCTTTGTCCAAAAGGTCATGTGCAAGTTTCTGAGAGGTTGGGGGTCAGAGAGAACTAAATGGGCTTGCATTTCGAGCAGTGACTGACATTGACATGGTTTGAAAAATGAAGGCGGACTTGCCTAACTTCCGAGTTTTGCCTGCTGCTCTGGAGAAAAGGTATCTCAGGACTGCAGTAGCACATAAAACACGAAGCTTCCATCAAGGTTTAAACAATGTTTCTATAATTCAATTTTAATATGAGCCCTACACTGTAGGTATCAATGCTGGAGAGATTCGAGCTCTGAAAATGTAGTATAAGCAATATCTGTAGACTCTAGCTTGGGTGTAGCCCAGAGTCTTGGTTCATTGTTTCAAATATCATAAAGTTTATTTGTTAGACCAAAGTCACACATAGCAGTGACAACGACGTGGGTGCTTGCATTCCTGTACTGAGTATGCTTCTTTCATTCTATAGTCCTCATGAAATTCAATCTTCAGGTGATTAGGGGAGGGATTATTAATATCAAAATCCTAGGAAAAGCTATTGAGGTAATCAGGTATATAGTTCTTAAGATCTCTTACCTGATGAATTTCACAATAAATCGGTAGTGTCTCATTGAATGTGTTACTTACATAGGTGTGACATCTATGAAAAAAGGGGAAAAAAAAGGAGGAATAGTTTCTTATCATCTATGAGGAGCTCTACATTTAATAATCTCTGAAGATTACCATGGGAAAGAGAATAATTTTGAAACAGACACACTAGATAAGATGCTGCTTTTAGGGGAATAGAGTACATGTAATATATAAATGGATTTAATAATACATGATCTCCTGTCCTTAAGAAAAGTTCATTGTATAGGGCTTCTAAATCTCTTTATCCCAGGCACCCACTGTCTCTAAGTGGAGGTGGGGTGGGCAGAACTTATGAAAAGAGTAAGGTGACATGTGACCAGCCAGAAAAATATTTAAGACCATTTTCTTGTTTTCAAATTGCATTTTTTTAATTTCTGAAACTTTTTTTTAAATTGGAAAAAATATGTATTTCTCATTGATCATTTTTCAGGCTCTTGTTTTAGGTTCCTCTTTCACACACACATTGTTTTTCATAATTCCTTGGTAAGTTCATTCTTTCATATGATTGAAATACCATCTCCATGATAAATAATCATCTCATTACTGTCCAATTCTACCCCAAATATCCTCCCCACTCTCAGCTTTGCTCACCTCACTTATTGCTAACTGTGTGTTTCTAATTGATCAGGTTGTGTCCCTCAGAGGCACCCTTGATGCCTTTCTTTTTCTTATTTCTCACAAATACCAAATGAACCTCATTAGCTATACTTCAAAATAAACAAAGAATCTGACCACTTCCTAGCGGCTTCATAGGTACAGATCTAGTTCAAGACACCATCAAATCTCATCACCTGTACCTTACTATCAACACCAACTCTTACTGTCCAACAAGTTTTTGGTTTCTACTGTTAACTTTTTCCTCCTCCTCACTCATTTCTTTCTCAATACTACCAAAAAAAAAAAAAGTGATGCTATTATTTTAATCTTTTTAGATTAAAATATTTGATTTTTTTTTTGCTCCAAATCCTGCAATTATTCTAATTCCAGTCTAAATTTCTATCAAAGCCAGTTTCTTTTTGTTTTATTGTCATGACCTTCATAACCCCAAAGGACTAACTCTGATTTCATCCTAATTTTATCTCCTAATACTCAACCTTTATGTACTCTCCGCTAGCCAGACTGGCTTGTCATTACTGAAACATGCCAGGTGTTTGTTTGCTCTGTCTGTGCCTTCTGCACAAAGCTCTCTAACTACCAATCCATCTAAACCTCTCACATTATTCAACTCTGCTCGAACATCACCTACTGTTTTTTCTTTATTTGAATTCCAAATAACCTGGCTTCCCCATACCCAAATCTATTTGTAGAGAACCTTTCATGTTCCAGGATATTGTATTGAGTTGTGTTGTCACATCCAGACCCCCTGAAGGATTCATTCCCCCAGTGCTTGGAGCTTGGGTTGTCAATAGCCCTCTGATGAGTTCCTCTCCAGAAATTGTCTTCAGCTAAAGATAATATTCTTGCTCCCAGGAGTTAGTGCACATTCTATTATTGGTCACGAATTGAGGAGGAAATAAAGGCTTGAGCACTTGGGTTCAAGGTGGAACAATGTTCAAGAGATAGTCAGGCCCAAAAGCTCTTGTGAGACCACTTTTTTAGACTGTGGTGCAATTTGACTTCACTCTTTGTCCAATCTTACTTTCTTCCTTCCTCCGTGGGTGTTGATCCCAAGGGACCACTCAAATATATTTTCTGTAGGTGCTTTTCCAAATTAGAGGCTGTTCCCCAGATCATTGAAACTAAGATATATACTATGCAATATATATGTTTAATATGTTTATTGTGCGTAACTCTTCCCTAAAAATCTGCTCCTTAAGGGTTGGACTTTACAGCCCAAATATTAGAAATGATAGATTCCCAATAAATGTCTGTTACACAGGAATACTCAAATATGACCTAAATGGAGGAACAGATTTGATACAAAGATCACATTAATTAAGGATTTAAGTGGTCAACACAAAAAGATGTATGTGGCATTTGCTGATAGTAATATCTTTCTTTTTTTTCTTTCAACATTTTTTGTGCATATATTAAAAACATGACGATCAGTAGTATCACCAAATTTGAAGATTATTTGGGTCTAAGGAAGCTTTATTTCATTGAAACTTCTAGATTAAGAGTGTGTATATTTATATGCTTGAGGTCTCTTTATAACACCAACTGAGAATCTTTTTCTTCTACTTTTTAACTCTCTTCTCCCATACAGTTCTCTCCACCTCGTTTTTCCATACCTTCTGACTCAAGTATATTCATTCCTAGCTTGGCTTCTTCATGGTCCTTCATGACCCACTTCTGCACAGGTGCATACTCTGAGAAACAGCATTTATTATAATCAGATTGTCTCAGGTTCTCAATTACTCAGATTCTTTGGAGAAAAAAAAAATGTATCCATCCCCGGTTTTTCTATATTTTATCAATCATTCTATAAATTGACTGCTTTGAGTCAGGTACATAGTTGGTTTCTATAAGGAAGCTGCAATTATAGCAGCTCTGGCAATAGACATGCATAATATCACCTTTTTTCAAAAGACCCTTAAATCCCACACCATCATCTGTAATTTTGTGAGAATCAACCAACACAGAAACTTCTAATCTGCTTTATTTTTGTTGCTTTACGTTTCCTTGTAACCCAACAAAATTGTGATTTTATTTTTCACAGTCAACAATTATAAAAAGTATGAGGGAATAATAATTTTAGATACCTGTAAGACCTAGTTTTGACTTATTATCAATGAGTAACATATATTCCCTTTGGAGATCAGTTCAAGGTTCTTGGCATGTAGACTCAAGCATAAAACATTCTTCATTTGTGAAATATCCTTATGCTCAAGTTTGGCAGTCACACAAACTAAGTTCTAAACCCTCAAATACAGAATTCCAAAAACACCTATTCTTTTAATTGGATTTTTTTTTTTTTTTAAGTTATAGAGTTGGCTTGTGAGTGTAAGCCAAGTAGAGAGTGGGTCTAGAAAGGATGGTTTTGTCAATGGGCAAGTGAGATGCATTCTGCAACGATGCTTGGGAACATTCCACATCAGAAAAGCATACAGGGGATTTTACGTGCTCTGAGTATTTGTATTCTGTACACGTGCTCAGAAATTCAGGCTAAGTGTGAATTTATAAATTAAGTAAATAAAATAACTCGATTGGCTTTCAGCTAAGTCTGCTTTATTTCAGCAACTGCTGTTTCAGAGATGGAGTTCCCATGACAAAAGGAAATGAATGAGCTGGAGTACTGTGTGAAATCATCCCCTACTGAGTGAACACACAGGGTCTTTTTTGAAGAAATCTGATGATATTAAAATCGACATTTAGACTTCCATTTTTATCACCTGACTTGAAATAGGTGGTCCTTTATACTAATGACAGAAATGTATAAGCGCCTGCTTTGAAGATCATTATGAGCAATAGCCACCGCTGTCTGTGGAAAAAGGAGCTGGCTCTTTGCCAGGGTTAAACAGGGCTGCTGCACTGAAGGATTCAGCTTATTGCTAAATTGAGAGTCCACAGGCTTTTATATGTTCTAAATTTATAAATTTGCACTTTCACATGCTGGAATGAATGTTTCTTAAGAAATAAATCTGTGCCCTCAATATAAATTTCACTTTCTTCTTGTTGTTTTTGTGTCGCTTAAGTCCAAGTTCATTTTATCTAAGTAAATGTAGTATTAGATTGTAATCACATACCAGTCATCTTCATTTCTTTTGGAAAGAAACTAAGAAAAGAATGCCTTCTTCTCAGAATTACTGAGACAAAACCAGGAAGATAAAGAGAATAGTAGAGTTCCATGTTCTCAATGTTAGTAGCTACATTGAATTTCTTGTGTCTTTGTGTAGACCTAAGATGTCACCCAGGAATAAATGACAGCCTGGACTAAAATATCCACTGTATGAGAAAAGAGACACAATTTGTCTTATTAATGGCTGCATGTCCAGTGTTTAGCACAGTGTTTATTAGACAGTAAACACAACAAAAATATTTGTTCAGGATGTGAATTAAGTTAAACATAACATGTGCCTATATCTCATCAATTTCTATCATGAACACCTGGCCCCCACACACTCTTAAGAACTAAAAGAAGATTATTAATTTATTCCAACCTTTGGAAAAAATCTAAATCTAAATCTTTTTCTTCTGTATACTTCTTGAATTGGCTATTAGGTATAATTCATCTAAAAATTCTATTCTATAATTTAGATCGATTTATTTTTTATATTATGGCAACAAAATTATAAATTTATATAAAATCAATATACACTGTCTTCAATAACTTATTAATTTATTTACTCATTATTAATTTATTTTAAAATATCTTTGTTAAATTAATAATATCTTTGTTCTAGGCACTGTGCCAAATGCTATTCTAGGATCTGGGGTTACAATGCTCTGGTGAAATTTTAGCACCTCTAACTTCTCTATATTTTAAAACAATATTTGTTACATTAAATTGCTTTTCTATAATAGAGTTTTCATTTATGTATGGATGACATCTTATGTTTATACAAAGAAACAGAAAGGTCAACTATATCAACTACTCTATTCTTTGAGAATATGGAACTGAACTCTCTAATTCTTGATTTCTTTCAGTAATTCTAGATAGAGGTTATTTTTTCCTTAGCTTCTTTAAATGATAAAGACAACGTATGTGTTTAAAATGTGATGAGCTGAAACCACATTTACTTACACAAAATATATATGTAACACTTTCAAAATTCTCAAGCATTTTATTTTTTAATCATAGATTACCTATTATTGCTAAAGACTCTGGACATTGTATAAAAATGAAATGGTCTCATTCATCGATGAGAAGAAATCCTTTCCCAAATTCTTAAAATGAAGTGAACATTGAGGTAAAAGGAAAAAGTATTCCTCAAAATATGCTTATGACAATTATATCAGCATAATAATTATTAAATAATACTTAGGGAAGAATAGATGATGATAGATGATAGATAGATGATAGATTAGATAGATAGATATATAGATATAGATGTTTTAGTATATCTATATGTACCAAATTTAAAGTAAATACAGTTTAAGGTTCTTGTTTTTTTTAGTGAGTAATAATTTCTTCAAATAAATGGCATTTTTAAAGGACATGATATAAGGAAAAGATTGGGGTGGTTATTATAACACTGGCTTATGATTTATTAATATAAGAAATATGTATTTTTTAGAAAACCTTACCTAAATCAAAAAACTATTGACCATAATGCTAATTTCCTTTAGCTGATATTTGTAATACACTTGCCTTGGTTATCACTCAAATGTCAGGATAGATATTGTTCTACCCTAAATGAATATGGATTGTTAATGATAACTTGTTTGTATTAGAACTATTTTTTCTCACAAAACAAGTTATTAAACAAATGTACTAAAAGCATTATAGTTGTATTCATATAATTTTAAGGTTTAAATTAAAGGAACTAGGAATCATTGCATACCTGTTCTTCCTAAGTTTACTACTCAGAAAATGTTGACCTTCAACATAATTAAATGGCATAAGTTAACTGATTATCACCACAGTGAAAAAAATCTAAGTTTTAGATCTATGTAAGGGACTTATAATGAAGCAGAAAAGTTCATTTAAATTATTATTACTTATGGCTTCAGGATATACTTATGGAAGGTAAAGATTAAATACTGTTTCTTCCTTATAATAAAATTCTATAACAATATACTCATTTCCTATCCTATCTAAAGGATCATAGTATGAACTCAAACATCCCATAAACATTTTAAATCAAAATATGTTTGTAGAAAGCAACAAATGAACAAGACGAATAAACAAAAACTCACAGACAGAAAATAGTTTAGTGGTTACCAGTGGGAAAGGGGGAAGGAGGTAGGTAGATAAGGGTAAAAGGGATATGAGAATGAAAGAGATTTGACTTTGGGTGCTAAACACACAATGCAATATGTTGCAGATGATGCATCATTGAATTGTTCACCTGAATTCTATATCATTTGATTAACCAATGTCACACTAATATATTTAATACTATATTATATATTATATTGTTATTTATATATTATTATATATTATGTTACATTCCACATATGACATATTATATATTATTTTTGTTATATATAATATATATCATATATATATCCTTTAGAAAATATATTGCTAAGGAATGAAAGATCTTAGAGAAATATTTATGATTTGAATTTATTTGTTACAACTTTTTATGAATATATCAACATTATTTATGTTAACCAAAAAATATATTGCAACCTCTAGTTTACAAGATCATCAATTAATATACCCCATAAAGACTCTTTTAGTTATAACTATAATTAAGCTGGCTGAGTTTTAATTTAATAAATTATTACAACTCATATCAACAACCTGAAATCACATTTGAAAGAACATGAATAAAGATAGCAGTTGGTATCTTTACTACTGACTACTTAGTTACACAAATCTACCAGGATATGCCATAAAATCCTTCATATTACTATGGAATTTTAAAAAATAATAAAATATGCATGATAGAAACATGAACTCAGGGTAGGCAAGCATGCATTATTTAGCAAAATAAATTAGTTTTAAAAATAAAATTTACCTTTGAAATTAAATTATCCTTTTTTAATATAAAAAAGACACTGTGGTAGTCTACTTGAATTAAACTTACATCATTTAATAAGGAATTACATTCTACTCCCTGTGCTTAATTCTATAATAGTAAAAGCTACTCTACTGATATTCATCATTGTATTTAAAATGTATAATAAAAAATCTTTGAAAGGAAATATGAAATGTTTAAAGAAATATGCTTTACAGTATGATTGGCAAAGATATTTTTTTCCATTAAACTTTTTTGTTCTAGTAAAACAGCACATGAAAAATACAGAAAATTAATTTATATTTGCCATTGATCCATCACTTGTGAAATTTTTTCTAGACTTTTTTACACATGCATAGAGTTCTAGAAAGCATACATTATTTGATCAATCTGAATTTAATATTATTCTGTTTCTTATTATGTGTGAAGGAGCATTTACTACTAGAACGTTCTGGATTTTTAAACTTCTATAATTCCTCAATGTCTTGCCTTAAATAGCATTGAAGTAGTCTCAAAATGAGTTGATAAATTTTTAAAAAATACTTGAAATTTTAGGAAAATATGAATAATATCAAAATTTTGATAAAAAATAAACAAATAGCACCCAACTTCAGAACACCTAAATATAAAAAAAATAAGTATTGACAAAACTAAAGAAAGAAATAGATGTCAACAAAATAACAGTATGGGAACTCACTACCCCACTGTTTATAATGGATAAATCATATAGACAGAAAATCAATAAGGAAATATTAAACTTAAACTATACAGTAGACCATAAATACTCAACAGTTATATACAGTATATTCCATCCAACAGCATCAGAATATACATTCTTTTTAAGAGCACATGGAGCATTCTCCAGGACAGATCAAATATTAAGCCACAATGCAAGTTATAATAATTAAAAATTAAATCATATTAAGCATTTTTTTCTGAACACAAATGTCTGAAAGTAAAAATTAATGACAAGAAAAAAATTGAAAAAATTAAAAATACATAGAGATTTACCAATATGTTCTTGAACGACCAGAGAGGCAAAAAAGAAATCTAAAGAGAAACAAAAAATATCTTTAGATAAATGAAAATGGAAACAAAATGTAGAAACACTTATGGAATACAGCAAAAGTAGTTTTAAGAGGAAAGTTTATAGTAATAATTCCTATAGTAAGAAAAAAGTGAAGATTTCAAGTGAACAACTAGACACCTCAAGTAACTAGAAAAGCAGAACAAACTAAAGCTGGTGTTAGCACAAGAAAGAAAATAAGAAAAAAATCAATAAAACTAGAGCTGTTTTTTTGAAAAGATAAATGAATGGACAAAACTTTAGTTAGACTAATGAGAGAGAGGAAATACAGAGACAGAGAGAGACAGAGACAGAGAGAAGATTCGAGTAAATAAAATTCTAAATAAAAGAGGAAATACTAAAGTGATGACATATAAATAAATCAAAAGAGACAACTATGAACAATTATACAGCAAGAAATTTAGACAACCTAAAAGAAATGAACAAATGCTGAAACACACACCACCTACCAAGACTGAATCACAAAAGAAATAGAAAATCTGAACAGATTGAATACTAGTAAGGAGACTGACATGGTAATCAAAAACCTCTCCACATACAAAAGTCCAGAACTTTATAGCTTCACTGATGAATGACTGAAAATGTCATGCTCATGGATTGGAAGTGTTAATATTGTACAAAGTTCCTGCTACCAAAAGCCATCTACAGATTCAATGCAATCTCTACCAAAATCCCAAGGGAAGTTTTCACAGAACTAGAAGAGCCCTAAAATTTGTATGGAATCACAAGACATCAAATAATCCAAGCAATCTTAAGAAAAAAAGAACAGACAAGATATGAAGACAACCTGGATGTCCATCAATGGATAAATGGATAAAGAAGAGCTGGTACATATATACAATGGAATACTACTCAGACATAAAGAAGAATAAAATCTTTCCATCTGTAACAACATGGATGGACCTAGAGGGTATTAGCTATGTGAAATATGTCAGACAAATTCAAATACCATTTGATTTCACTTACATGTAGAATCTAAAAAACAAAATAAGCAAGCAAAACGGAAAGAATTTAATAGATGCAGAAAACATTTTGATGGTTGCCAGATGGTAGAAGGTGGGAGCGGGGAGAGGAGGAAAGGATTAAGTAGTACAGATTGGTAGTTATAAAACAGTCATGGGAACATAAATTATAGCATAAGGAATATAGTCAAAAATATTATAATAAGTATTAGGTGTCAGATGGGTGCTGGGTTTATTGGGGTGGTCATTTTGTAAATTAAAAAGGTGGCAAATCATTGTCGTATACCTGAAACTAGTATAATATTGCACGCCAATGGTAACATACATGTGTATGTGTGTATAAAAAGAAGAACAAAGCCAACTGTAAAAGGTAACACACAACTGAGTAATGGTCTCAATTTATTGTTTTATTCATCATTTAAAGCTCATTCTAAGTTGATATTTATATAGTATAATGCTCATTGAATTTGGTCTAATATTTCAAATGTTAATTTTTAATTTAATTTTTTTTACCAAGATATCACTAAATTGACTTAAATTTACTGTGGATCAATTTTTTCATAAAATAGTTATAATTATATCAGAAACAAATATTATGCTTAATATCATGACAATCATAAAATTACAACCAGAAGCTATAGTAGTTTTATAATGGTTTTCACCCTTTTAAATGATTCCACAAATACTTTCTTGTCTTACCAACAAAAATGAACTATAATTTCTGCATGTCAGGAATTAGCTACAGCGTTGGCAGAGTAAACAGGTCTTCATGGAGTAAGTGCTAATTTTCTGAACCTCTATTTACTTATTTTTATGATATGCACTTATAGGAATTCCAAACTACCAAAATTCTAATGTCAGTCATAAAGAAGAAAAAAAATTTCATTAGTCTTCAGTGGACATTGGCAAATATCACATTTTGCTAGTGAGCAATCTAACCTCAGAAATTTAAAAAACTAGTCTAATGTTCTACATAACTGACCAATCACTTTGTTCATGGTTTAGATGTCTTTCAAATAATGAAATTGCATTGGTTAACTCTGTGTACCAGACACTATGCTGAGACCACACTCTAGACAAGATATTAAATTTTCCTTTCTTCATCATATCTAGACATTCAGCCTCGGAAATATATTTAGTTATAAATATATTTAGTTATATATATTATGACCCACAAACATCATGAAGCTGGACCCAAGTCAACACCTAATATATACTACCTGTACACTTGTCTGTCTTCACAACTAGACTTGGTGCTATTCCTGGCTACACCTGGTACTTGGCATAAAGCTCAGTGTCCAATACATAGTAAAGACATATTCGCAACAAACTGAAAGCATTTTTTAGGCATGCATGTGATTTGTTTGTGTAGCTTCTTAAATGGTACTAGAATGTATATCTAATTACCCATAAAATAATATAGAATATCATATTTACAACTTAAACATGGTTTTAGTGTATAATTGTGAAAACTATCACTATCCGTCATCATTTAAAACTTAATCGCCTCAGAAACAACACTGTGCAAAGGGTGGCAGGGACAAACTTTGGACTTCATAAATTGAAAACACATGGTTGAAAGTTAACTATGATTCAGAATGTAACACAAAAGTCTGATGACATTTTCCCCTATTTTATATATAGACAAATTGAGAGCAAAAGATGAATTGACTTTAACAAGAAAAACTGGCAAATAAAATTGTTCATCATGGTTATTTACCTTGATGCTTGTGTTCCTTGCTTTTAATCGGGAGCTGTTATAGAAGCCAAGCTTTTACTACATGAAAAGACATATCAACAACCCGTTTCATTTATTTTGATTAAGAAAAAAATTTTATTTCCTTTATAATTTCTGTGTGATTTGACATGTGTATTTACAAATACAATTTATTTGAGATTTAAAAAAAATTATTGGTACTATGGTTTTGATTTTTCAGATACCTATAGGCAAAAAGCACTTAACTGAAGACCCAGATTCCTTTGCTGACCAGAGTCTTATAGATATGTGATCTTCCAAAAGCCATTTAAACTCTGAGTACTGGTTTTCAGCAGAATCTGTGTAAAGATATTTAACTGTTCAGCTTAATGCATTGGGCTGCTGTGAGGAACAACTGAAATCCCCATGAAGACAGCTTTGCACTTTATGAAATTTTCTATCCACATAACGTACAATAACACGTAATAGATTCCCTTATAATTACAACACACTCATTTTATATTATATGATTGTAAAGCTACTTTTGGTACACATTTATGACCAGGAGTAATTTTTCATGTAACAGTTGCATGTATTGGTTCTTCTATTTAAATTTTCTATGGTAGCTTTGAAATACAGACTCCGCAGATTAATTTTGAATCCTAGTTCGTTCTTCCATGTTGAATCCATGTTCCTACATTGCGATCCTGTCCAAATTGCTGTGCCTTGCTTCAAAACTCTGAATATTACCAAAAAAATGATGCAGTTTATTATCTTAGCTACGCCTATGATGGTCTCTTCCTGAAGGAGTACAACTTACAAGTTTCTGTCAGAATGTTGGGAAAACTTACCCTTTCATATTTCATATTTGTTTTTATACTAAGTTAAAATTGAATTTAAAAAACATTATTTTCTTAAGTATCCTTGTTCATTAAAAAATGAACTAACAAATAATAATATTTTACCTGAGGGATATAAATTTGTGAGGTTTTTCATTTCAGGTTTTATATTAAATAGATATCATTGATTTGGGCTATACATTTCAGTTCAAAATCAAGCATAATATTATAAATAATTCATGTGATTTAATTATAGATTTCTGTTAATTTGTTTTAATAAATATATTATAATAAGCATAATAACTTATATAGTAGTTTAGACATTTATAACTTTATTATATAAAAATGATGAAAAATATTAGAAACTTATTACAATATTATATTTCCTTAGACTTTAAAAAAGGTCTATGTAATATCATAAAGGCAATTCTCATAATGCTTAACATGAATTTACTTATTTTTCAAAATATATTCAAATAACCAGATGGAAGTCACTGGAGGGAAATTTAAAATGAAGCAGTTTTTAAGGCTTGCATTTTCAAAGTAGTTTTATTTGTTTTTATGAAATATACAAAAATTATCATGATAAATTCTGGAAAAACAACAATAAATCTGGCCATTGTAGATCTAGTAACAATAGCAGCATCAACTGAGAATTAATACTGAAGAGCCAAACTAGAACATAAATTATGATATTAATTGAGCCCTATGTCATTATAAATTTGTCTGGCTACCATTAATCTGAAGTACGTAACCTTTTAGGAATGCAGAACCTCAAATTCTAACAAAGAGTTTCCGAATAAGAGCTAGGAGGATTCCTCTCTGTCCCCTCTCTCTTTTCCATTCTCTGTGTTGCCTCTCAGACTTTCTCCCCATATCCCTAATGATTAGGATGTACAGTCATGTTTGACAACTACTGATCTAGACACTAGAGAAAAATATTAAGCCTTATAATTATCTGTTTACTTCAATAATGCATCTGATATACACCTTTAGATTTATTTTGTTATTTTATACAATGTTAAGTTACCACTCATGTGCCAGAATAAATGTGGAATGAGACAAACTCAAAGTAGATATATCCACCCAGCCAAGTTTATTTTCAGAGGATTCTCATAAAGGTTGCTGATAAACTTCAGTCTCTATAGAATATCAGAAAACACTCTTCTGTGGAATGTAAATACTATCATGAGTCCTAGCCATAGCGACTAGACAAGAAAGAAATAAAAGGCATGCAAATTAGAAAGGAAGAGGTAAACTGTCATTATTTGCAAATAACATACTACAGAGGACCCTAAAGATCCATCAAGAAACTGTTAAGACTGATAAATGAATTTGATAAAGTAGCAGGATACAAAATTAATATTCAGAAATCAATGGCATTTCTATATACCGATAACAAACTATCAGAAAGAAAAATTAAGAAAACAATCCCATTCCCAATTGTATCAAAAATAGAATACCTAGGAATAAATTTAACCAAGGATAAAATACCTGTAGTCAGAAAATTATGCCATTGAAGAAAAAAATTGAAGATACAAGTAAATGGAAGCATATATTATGCTTTTGGATAGAAAGAATTAACTGTTAAAATGATCATATTACCTACAGCAATCTATAGATTCAATGCAATCTCTATCAAAATATCAATGGCATTTTTCACAGAACTAGAACAAATAATTCTAAAATTTATATGGAATCATAAAAGACCCTGAATAGCCACAGAAACCTTAAGAAAGAACAAATATGATGGTATTGCACTACCTGATATCAAACCATACTACAAGGCTATAGTAATCAAAACAGCATAGTATCGGCAAAAAACAAACAAGCAAACAAACAAACAAACAAAAACAGACACATAAATCAATGGACCAGAAGACAGAGCCCAGAAATAAACTGCATATAGATGGTCATTTAATCCATGACAAAGGAGGCAAGAATATACAATGGGGTTAAGACAGTTTATTTACTGAAACATGTTGGGAAAACTGAAGAGATATGTGCAAAAGAAAAAAAAAAAAATCTGGACCACCTTCTAACACCATAAACAAAAATAAACTCAAAATGGATTACAGACATGGATGTAAAACCTGAAACTATAAAACTTCTAGAAGAAAACATAGGCAGCAATCTCTCTGATATTGCTCTTAGTAACATTTTTTTCTAATATATCTTCTTGGGTAAGGGGTAAAAAAGAAACAATAAACAAATGGGACAACATCAAACTAAAAAGTTTTTGCACAACAAAGGAAACCATCAACAAAATGAAAAGACATCCAACCTACTAAATGTGAGAAGATATTTGCCAATGATACATTTGATAAGAGGTTAATATCCAAAATTTTTAAGAAGTCATAAATTCAACATCATAAAACAAACAATCCAATTTAAAAAAAGACCTGAATAGGCAGTTTTCCAAAAAGGACATACAGATGGCCAATAGACATATGAAAAGAAGCTCAAGGTCACTAATCATCAGAAAAAATGCGAATTAAACCACAATGAGATACCGCATTACACCTGTCAGAGTGGCTATCATCAATAAATCAAAAAGACCAAGTGTTGGTGAGGATGTGGAGAAAATGTAACTCTTATGCATTGTTAGTGGAATTGCCAAATTGGTACAGCCACTATGGAAAACAGTCTGGAGGTTTTACAAAATATTAAAAATAGAACCAGGCAATTGTACTTTTGTGTATTTATCCTAAGAAAACCAAGTCATAACTCAAAAAGATCTATGTGCCCCTATGTTGACTACAGTGCTATTTATAATAGCGAAGATATGGAAGCAACTTAAGTGCCCACCAACAGACGATTGGATAAAAAAGAAGTGGTACATATATGTGTAATGGAATATTACTCAGCCATAAAAAATGAAATCTTACCATTTGCAATGACATGGATGGACCTAGAGGGTATTATATCCAGTGAAATAATTCAGAAAGACAGATACCATATGATTTTACTTAGATGTGAAAACAAAGAACAAAATAAATGAAAAAAAAAAAAAGAAAACAGGCTCACAGATACAGAGAATAAACTGGTGATTGCCAGATGAGAGGGGGTCTTGTTGAAAAAGTGAAGAGATTAAGATGTGCAAAAATAGTAGTTACAGAATAATCACAGGAGTGTGAAGTACAGCATAGGGAATATAGTCAATAATGGTATGATAACTATGCATGGTGTCAAGTGGGTACTAGACTACTGGGGCGACCACTTCCTAATTTATATAGATATTTAAGTGCTACACTGTACACCTGAAACTAATAGAAAATAATATTGAGTGTCAACTCTAATTGAAAAATTAAAATTAAAAAATATATAATTTTGTATTTTCAGCAATATGTCTAGTGAAAAGATGATAGCATAGTTTTGATATTTTCTTTTATTTAAAAGCAACAGTAAAAGCATGTAAATAAAAAGACCCATCAAGTAGGGAAAGGAAGATAATATTTCAGATGCTCAGTAAAATTTCCTGGTTTCACTGGGCACAAAAATATGTAAATATTAAAAGCCAAAATGAAAAAAAAAAAATAAAGACTTTGACACTCTCAAATTAAATATGGCAGCTTATGCCAATACTGATCATCAGAAAAAATGGGCTAAATTTACGTGTAATTGTGCTCTAATATATTGAGAAGTATTTCTAGTTACATTGATATATCAATCATATTTTAAACATCATTTTTATTTTTTCTTAGCCAAAAAAAGTAACACATAACTAAATATCTGAATTTATATTAGATGTTCCTCCAGTACTTTAGACTTCCCCTAATAATTATTTAGTTTTGTTCTGTTTTTAACCTGTATGGTATTTTTGAAGGTATCATTAAAAGAATAACAATAAAACCAAAAGGAAACTTCTCATTCTCAAAAACAAATCTTAACACTATCCACATGGAATAATAAGCATACTTACTTATCTGTGGCCTTTAGTGTAAGACTCAGCTAATAACTGATAACCTCCACTTAAACTAATTAATATATTAATACTATATACCTGTTTTCAGTATCATACTAATTATGATTTCAGATTCACAGCCTATTGTGCATAGATGTTCAGGCAATCAGTTGATTTTAATTAAAATGCAAGTTTTCTAGTGATCAAGGGCTAATTCATTTTTAATCCAACTATAAATTTTAAAAAGTTGCTCATTAATGATGAATACTGATATATTTTATCATTATATAGATGTTCATATATATTATATATTGTTTCTAATTAATTAAGAAGTTAACTAGAGCTGTTAGAAACTATTCTGATAACTATTTTCTTTCTTTACTGATATATTTTGTCCTATTTGCTAGAATTCAAAACTGAAGAAAATAAACTGTGGGTTTATTTACAGGGCTGCATTGTGACTTGAAAAAAAAAAAAAAAAGAACGTTGTCCTTCTTTTGTTTACCTGGTTTGACAACTTTATGTTACAAGGTACACCCCTGCCCCATACACAAGCTGGTCCTTGCTTGTATTCACTTGGAAAGATTACTTATTAAAATGAGGTAAGCAAGAATAGCTGCCATGTCATAAAAGTAATACTTTCTTTTCCTATAGTTTTATTGAGTTAAAATACCCATAACGTTTAACACCTTAACTGTTTTTAAGTGTACTTTCAGTGGTATTAAATACATTCATAAGACCGTGCTGCCATCACCACCATCCATCTCCAGAACATTTTTTTCATCTTGTAAAGCTGAAACTCCATACCCATTAAAGATAACATATTCATGCATTCTCTCCAGCTCCTTGCGACCACCATTAGACCTTCTGTCTTTATTGTTTTGACTATTCTAAGTAACTTCGGTAAGTACAGTCATATGGTATTTCTCTTTTAATGCCTGGACGATTTTGCTCAGCCTAATGTCCTGGACGTTCATTCATGTTGTAGCTTATGTCAGAATTTCCTTCCTCCTTAAGGCTGAATCATATTCTAAAAAAATAAGCCCATTGAAAAATGGGCAAAGACTCTGAATCAACATTTTACCACAGAAGCCATTCGAATATAGGCATAGAGAGAAGTGTTCAACATCAGTAATGATCGGGGAAATGCCCCCTCAAAAAATGACACAAACAAACAAATAAACAAACAAACAAACTGCAATAAGATATCATCTCACATCCATTGGGATGGCTAATATCAATGAAACAAAACAAAACAAAATAGCAAGTGCTGGTGACAATGTAGATAAAATGAAATTTGTTCGCTGTTGGTGTGAATGGAAACTGGTACAGCTACTGTAGAAAACAGCGTGAAAGTTCCTCACAAAATTAAAATAGAACTACCATATGATCTAACAATCCGAATTCTGGGTATATATCCAAAAGAAATAAAACGATATTTCAAGAGAGCTCTCTGTACGGCTACGTTTATTGCAGCATTATCCGCAATAGCAAAGGTATGAAAACAACCTATGTGTCCATTGACAGAAGAATGAATGAAGAAAGTGTGTTGTGTCGGGGCAGATGGAGGGTGAGTTCAATGGGGGGGGGGTGGATTCCATATTGTTCATCCTTGAAAATGAAGGATTCTTGTCATTTGTGACAACATGGATGAAACTGGAATGTATTATTCTAAGTGAAACAATCCAGAGAAAGACAAAATCTTCATGGTATCACTTACATGTGGAATTTAAAAAAAAAAAAAAAAGGAAAAGAAAGAAAAAGAAAAGAAAAAGAAAGAAGAAAGTCAAACTCATAGAAACATAGAGTAGAAAAGTAGTTGCTAGGGCTGGATGGTGGGGGAAATAGGGAAAGGTTGGTAAAACTTTACAAACTTTCAGTTATAAGAGGAATAAATTCTGAGAATCTAATGTACATCATGATAACTGTAATTGATAATATATAATAAGAATTTGCTAAGAGAGTGGAATTTGTGTTGTAACCAAAAATAAATAAAGGCAAATACACAGCGATGGATGTTTTAATTAACTTGATGAGGAAATCTATTCACATTGTATACATGTATCAAAACATCACAATGTATAATTTAAATACCTCATAATTTTATTTGTTAATTATACCTCGATGACACTGAAAATAAGTGGAATTGAATAAAATAGGAGAAAAGAATACAATTGAAATGATTTGAGTGCTAGACATGTGTCAGTTACCTCCTAATTGCTCTAAAATGATTACTTCATTTTGGCTTCCAAGTGACCCTGAAAATTTGGTATTCTTTCCAATTTGAAAGGCACGCATTGCAAATTTCCTGGCTTTGATGATATACTATAGTTGTGTGAGATCCATTAGAGGAATCTGGATGATAGGTACATAGGACTTCTTTGTGCTATTTTCACAACTACTGTGCATCTATAATTATTTCAAAATAAAATATTAAAATAATTTTAAAGACGGCATCCTTTACAAACAGAGATAATTTTATATCTGTCTTTCCAATTACGATGTCTTTTATTTCTTTTTACTGCTTGATTGCCCTGGTGAGAAATTCTAGTACTATGTTGAACAGAAATGGTAAACTTTGAAGTTCTTGCCTTATCCCTGGACTTAGAGAAAAAGCTTTCTCTTTCACCATCATATATGGCTTTTATTATGTTGAGATAGTTTCTTTCCATTCCTAGTTTAAATGTTTTTATCATGAAAGGGTTTGGGATTTCGTCAAATGCTTTTCTGCATCAATTGAAGCTATCTGTGTGTGTGTTTGTTTCTTTCATATTGTTAATGTGATTTATTACATCGTCTATTTTCATAAATTAAATAATCCTTGCATCCAGGGATAAATCCCATATGGTCATGGTGTATAATCCTTTTATTGTGTTCCTGAATTTGTTTGGCAAGTATTTTGTTGAGGATTTTTGAATCGATGCTCTTAAGGAAGATCAGTCTTTATTTTTCTTTTAGTGTTCTTGTCAGGCTTTGCTATTAGGTTAAATCTGTTTTCAAATAATGAGTTAAAAAGTGTCCCCTCATCTTCAATTTTTGGAAATGTTTGAGAAGAATTGGTGTTCTTTTTTCAATGTGTGATAGAATTCAACACTGAAGCTGTCAGGTCCAGGCCTTTTCATTGGTGAGAGATTCTGGCTATTGTTTTAATCTCCTTCCTAGTGGTAGATCTATTCAGATTTTCTATTTCTTCATGATTTAGCCTTGGTACATTTTGTGTTTATAAAGATTCATTCATTTCATCTAGGTTATTGAATTTGTTTGTGTACAGTTTTTCACACTTTTTTTTTACATAATCCTTTTTTCATTTCTGTAGAATATGTAGTAATATCCCCACTTTCATTTCTGATTTTAGTAATTTGAGTCTTTTCTCTTTTCTGGGTCCATCTAGCTAAAAGTCTTTCAACTTTGTTAATCTATTCAGAGGACCAACTCTGGCCTCATCAATATATTCTATTGTTTGCTATTCTCTGTCACATATATCTATGCTCTAATCCTCATCATTCCCTTCTATCTGCCAGCGTTGGGTATAGGTTGTTCTTTTTCTAGCTCTAAAGCCATAAAGTTAGGTTCTTGATTTCAGATTTTTAAAAAATGTGTTTATAGCTATAAATTTCCCCTAAGCACTGCTTTCACTCTGTCTTATAAGTTTTGATATGTTGTATTTTCATTTTCATTTATCACTGAGGGTTTAAAATTTTTTTTCATTGTAATTACTTCATTGATTCATTTGTTGTTAAATGTATGTTGTTTCATTTTCACAATTTGTGGGTTTTTCATTTTCCTGCTGTTACTGATTTTTACCTTTAGCTCATTGTGGTTTAAGATTTTTGTAAGATATCTGTCTTTTAAACCTATTGAAACTTAATTGGCCACTGAACATATGTTCTATCCTGAAAAATGTCCAATGTGCACTTTAAAAGAATTTCTGCTATGTTGTTGGGTAGAGCGTTCTCTGTCTATTGCATCCAGTTAGTTTATTGTGTTGTTCAAGTCCTTTATTTCTTTTCTTATAATCTGTCTGGTCATTTTATACATTGTTGAGGGTGAGTTATGGACGTCTTTACCTATATTGTAGAACTGTCAGATTTTTGCTTCAATTTGTGGATTTTTGATTCATATACTTTGATGATCTCTTAATAGGTGTGTAAACATGTATACTTGTTTTATCTTCTTGATGTATTGAGCCTTTTATTAATATACAATTCCATCTTTGTCTCTTATAAACTTATTTTTTTTAAAGTCTAATTTGTCCAATATTAGTATAGCCACTCTTGTTTTCTTTTGGTTATTATGTGGAATACCTTTTCCCATCCTTTAACGTTCAACTTACTTGGGTCCTTGAGCCTAAAATGAGTCTTGTATAGATAGCACATAGTTAGATCATTTAAATATTTATATATACATTTTTACATATTTATATTTATATATACATACATACACATATACACACACACACATATGTGTGTGTGTGTGTATATCCATTCTTCTACTCTATCTTTTGGTTAGAGGTTTTATAAATCTATTTATAGTTAAAATATTACTGATAAAATGACTCTGTCATTTTGCTATTTCTTTTCTATATGTCTTATGTCTTTCTGTCCCTCATTCCTTGCATTGTTATTTTCTTTTGTTCAGTTTTTTGTTTGCTAATTTTTTGTAAGGAGTCATTTACTTTCCTTTCCCAGTTTTTATGCCTATCCTATAGCCATTTTCTTTACGGTTACCACAGGAATTATATTTAACATCCTAAAGTTATAATACTCTAATTTAATTTACATCAGCTTAGCTTCAGAAACATTAAAAAAAAAAAAAGCAAACGAACTCTGTTTCTTTACATCCCATTCTCAACCCTCTGAGTTGTTAAAAAATCACATCTTTCCACAAAGTATGACCAAAAACATAAACTAATAATTATTTGAAATGCATCAGGGTCTTAAACTATGTAGAAAAGATGTGAAGGATAATACAAGCATCAGTATTATTCTCAAATACTGTAAAAAAAATAGAGAGCTATAAACTGTTGTCACAATAATACACATTTTTATAATTGTCCTTGTAAATAACAGAACTCTGCTGATAATCTCCTTGAGTCCCCTCATATATAATGAGTAGCTTCTCACTTCCTTCTTTCAAGGTTCTCCCTATGTCTTGATTATAACGTGTTTCAATGTGAGTCTCTTTGAGTTCATCTTACTTGGTGCCTGTTGAGTTTCTTGCGTGTTTATTTTTATTTCTTTATCAAATTCGGGAAGTTTTTAGTCATTATTTTTTTAGATGTTATCTGTCGCTTTCCTCTTCTTCTTCCGAGACTCTCACAGTGCATGTGTTGGTTTATTTGATGGTGCCCCACAATTCCCCTAGGCTCTATTCACTTTTTATCAATTATTTTCCTTTCTATTACTCAGGCATGAAAATTTCCTTGTCCTGTCTTCAAAATTGCTTGATTGTTTCTTTTGCCTACTCATCTGCCTTTGAATCTTTCTAGTAATTTTTTTTTCATTTAGTTAATGTACTGCTCAGTTCCAGAATTTTATTCTGATTTCTTTTTATGTTTTCTGTGTCTTTATTCATTGTTCCATTTTGTTAATGTTATTTCCATTTTTCCCCCCAATTGATTGTGCCATACTTCCCTCTGTATGACTTTGTTGTTGTTGTTGTTAAAAACTGGACACTTTAATAATATAACTTTGGAAATCAGATTCTCCCCTTTCCTAGGGTTTGCTGTTGTTCATTTTATTATTAATTTTTATTTTACTTTACTCTTTATTGTTGTAGGCTGTCTCCCTGATGATGACTGGCCTCAGGTGTAAACGTAAGGTCTTCTCGGGTCTTTTTTGAGCCTGCAGATTTCCTCATCCACGTGCACAGTTGTTTTTGAATGTTTGGCTTCCAAAAGGGAAAATGAGAAAAACTACGAAGGGAAAATAAGGGTGTTGGTTTTTTAAATCCCCTAAAATCACTTCCGACACAGTGAGAGGGGATTGAAACAATGAGAGGAGGTACAACTATAATGGTTAGGCCTATCTCTTTGTCTGCACTTTTTAAGATCTAAAGCAGCAATAAGGTATCAGAACACTCATTTCAAATATTCTGTTACCTACCCTGACTCCCACAAGCTGTGAAAGCAGCTGCAGGAATATGTGCACAGCTGTCCGCTTTGGACTGGTGGTGAGAGATAGGCAGGTGCAAGTGTGCTAAGAGCTGAACTTGAACTAAGTTAATTGAAATGTACAGTTCAAGCCTCTTTTTGGAAGTTGCAAGTGTTCAACGGAATCTAGCATCCCAACACAGTTACATCCTATAGATTCTGCCAGACCAATTGTCTAGGTAGGGTGACAGTGCTTTCTACCTTGCCATCTGGCTCTAAAGCAATGCTTTTTGTCTTAAAAGAATGTTGCTTCTTGAGCCATCATTCTTTATAGCAAACTACAAAGTTTTATTACTACATTATGGGTCATATACAACAGAGTACATACTTTTCAAGTCGAAAGCACTCAAGACTATGGAAAAAGGCAAAAACCAAGAAAGAAAGATCAAAAACAATATCATATACTGTTGTTGGATACAATGCATGTTGTAAAAATATAAAAAACATGCCCAGCAATAAGAAATACACCCTCAGGATAATGGTGACCTGTGAGGAGGAAGACCAGGAAAATGATAGGGGAA
Source organism: Eonycteris spelaea (assembly GCA_003508835.1). NCBI lineage: Eukaryota > Metazoa > Chordata > Mammalia > Chiroptera > Pteropodidae > Eonycteris > Eonycteris spelaea. Next base: position 11,329,911 of record PUFA01000021.1, read on the forward strand.
AAAAAAGATCAGAAGAGTAGAGTTTGGTTATCTATATTATTATTTTTCTAAAAAAAAAAAAAAAAAGGTCCAAAGTACATCTGAAAAATTAGTATGTTTTTTTTTTATGAGAAGTAATAATTGGTTATTAGCTATCCTATTTTGTAACTTTATATGTTTACAATGTTTTAATTTAAATAAATAAAACAAGTATAATACACAATGCTGAAATATTTTAAATATCTACACTCAAAGATAATGTTAGGAATATCACTTTGACTTGCTGATCAAGTCGTTGATTACACAATTATCTTCCAAATCAGCAAATTTGATTGAGTACATCTTTAAAATAAGTAAAATACATAGAATACAAATGGATTGTTTTTATCAGTCTAATAACTCATTAGAAATAGTTTATTGATTTAATCGATAGTTTAGTGATAAAGTATTATAATGAAATAAATCCAAGTTCACTAAAATAGCTTCATCATTCTGACTAATTTGGACTCAAAATCTGTTATCAATCAATATTCATTTGCCCTAGAAATGCTCCTAAACTATAGCATTACATTGGGTTTTGAGCTAGTCTATAGGAAATTAAAGAAAAAAATTGCTTTCCTGTGTCAGTCATTCTGTTGCTTTGTATTGTTTAAATGTTTATGGAAGCAAGGGGTTGCAAACTAATCATTATAAATTTGGTTGTCTTTCAAAAACAGGTAATATGAAATGTGATTTTCACTATCCAGACATACCAAACTTGACCCCGCCTCGAGACCTTTGTACATGCTATACTTTCTAAGATTCTTTTCCTCAGACTCTTCTATTGTATCACTCTTTTTAATGCCTGAGTATTAAGTATGACTTTCTTAGAAAACCTCTTAGTCTATGCAAAGTTCTCTCCTTACCTAACTCATACTCTATCCATTACCTTGTTTTATTATCTTCTTAACATTTATCTGAATCAAAGTGCAAATTTATATATTTGTTGTAATCTTTATCTTCCTCATTAGAAAATAAAATCAATAGAAAGAAGCTTATCTTTTGTGTTTCCTCATGTATTTCAATGGTCTAGAACTATATATGACATGTAGAAATTGCTCAAAAAAATCTGTTCAATGATATAAATGCTAATCTCATGCAAAGTGCAATTTTTAGAATGGAGGGGAGATAGCAAGAAAAAAAATAGAAGATAATTTTGATAAAATAAGTTAGAAAAAGATTGTTTTGTAGTGCATTGATAATACCTGGGTATGTCGTACCATTCAACAAAATAAATATCAGCTCCAACGCATCTTTGGAGAATTAAATTAGTGTCATTATTATCGGTTTGATAACAGGAAAATAAAAAGAAAATATATAAAGCATATATATTTGCAATTATTGATCCGCAATTCTAGAATTTAATTAAGGGTAGGGATTAAAAACATCGAAGATCCTCAAACATAGAAGGTAGTGCAAGCCATGAGAATGGATATGATCACATAGGGGGAATACACTCAAGTAGAAAAAAATGGTTAAGAACAGAGCTTTGAGTTGTATAGAAATTTGAGGTCAGCATATAAATTAATGAGTAGAGTGGTAAGAAATAAATTTACATTCTAGTGGTAGAGGTGAAAGATTATTTTAAACACGTGACATTAGTCAGTTTAGAGGAAAACTAACAAGACGTATTTGATTGAGGAATAAGGTAGACTCTGTTGACCATAAACAAAAATTGAAACTGAATCTCAATCAGAGTGATATCAGTGAATATAGAATAGAAGCAGTGAGTGTTAAGAATATGGGCAAAAAGTTGACAGAATGCTATTTCTGAATAATTTATATAAAGAAAAGGGAAAAGTAAAAGAACACACCATGGTTTTGGTGATAGGTCACTGAGTCCTTATCAATCACCAGATACAGTGAATTCAGATATATGAATACTTTTCAGTGACTGTAAACACTGAAAAATAATGTAATATTACATGTTTATTTATTTCAGGTAAACCACTTTAAAATTCAACCAATGGTCAAAAAACACATGAAAAGATGTTCAACATCACTAATAATCAGGGAAATTCAAATCAAAACCACAAAGAAATATTGTTGCACCTGTCAGAATGGCAATTATGAAAAGGTCAACAAATAACAAGCGTTGGTGAGGGGATCTGGAGAAAAGAGAACCCTGTGTGCCATTGGTGGGATCATAAATTAGCGAAGCCACTATGGCAAAAAATATGGTGATTCCTTAAAAATAAAAAAAGAGAACTGCTGTACAACCCAGCAATTCACTGGATATTTACCTGAAGCAAACAAAAGCAATAATTTGAAAAGTTATATGAATCCCTACATTCATTGCAGCATTGCATAATAGCCAATATGTGCAATGGGTGAAGAAGGGATAGAATATATACAGAATGGAATATTACTAAGACGTGAAAAATAAAATCTTGCATTTGTAATGATGTGGATGGATTGAGAGAGCATTATGTTAGCTGAATAAGTCAGACAGAGAAACACAAATATTATATAATTTCACTTATACGAGCAATCTAAAAAAAAAAGAAACAAAATGAAATAGAAACCAACTCATAGATACAGAATAGAAACATAACTGCCAGAGGGGAAAGGGTAGGGGATAAGGGGAAAAAGGGAAGGGGATTAAGAGGTACAAAGTACCAGTTATAAAGCAAGTCATAGGAATGTAAGGTACACATAGGGAACAGAGTCCCTACTATCATAATAATTGTGTGTCGTGACAGGTGCATACCAGGCATATTGTGGGGATCACTTTGTAAGGTATAGAAATGTTGAATCATTATCTTGTACACCTAAAACTAATATAATATTGTAAGGCAACTATAATTAAGAATACATTTTAAAATAAAATTCTATAATTTAATACCTTATGAAGAGAGTAATAGCACATAAGACATAACCATTATAACTCAATGGAAAATAATTCTTTAATCAATCATTGATATACTAGTTAATACAAATTTCTAACAAAAACACCATCTACTAGTTCATGCAAAACTGCTATTAAAAAGATCTTTTTTTCTGTTTTTTTTTTTTCCCCTAAAATCTTAAGTAGATAAATTTAATGGACTCTCATTCTGGTTTGTCTAGAGAATAAAGGTATACTATCTTAAGCCTATAGAAACACATCTAAAATGAAACTGAGATTAAATTAAACTGCAACTCACTCATCTCATTATTTGGATATATCAGATGAAATTTGCTCTTCAAGAAAGAATGAAGAGGTATAGATAAATCAGAATTTCAGATCTGGAAAAATATATTTAAACTTCTTGCAGTGGTAATATCTTCTCTATTGCTACTAAAATAAATTATAAATTCTGTTAAGATTTATGTAAACATTAAATTTAAGATAGATTCTGCTGTATTTTTCTTTGGAGAGACTGAGATCACTATAATTTCCCCTTAATTAGAAATATTAGCATGGCTTAAGCTAAAAGAATGGTACTGAGGCAAAATCTATTATTCAGTTCTTATAATTTTGATACATCGCCCCAAAATTACTGTATTTGCACCCACCCCCTACATAAGTTTTTAAATCATCGACTATCACTTAGGGCATGTTGATAGTGTACCAGGAAATATAAATAAGATATCTGATTCATTTAGAATCCGGATTTCTTTATATCTGAGGTGATAGCAATATTATTGAATTGCTATTTTTCTTTAATTGTTAACGAACTTGTACTACATAACAAAATGAAATTTATTACCCTTTTCTAATAGTAATATTAAATTAGTAATATTAGAGCCTGGTGACCATTAAAGAATATGTAAGCTGCCAGAGAATAAAATATGCCACCTACTCCTGCAAACTTAATTAATTATTTGGAAAATCTGAGTGTTGTAAATTGATTTTATAAGTAGTACACACTTGCCATACATTTCTTTGAAACCTTTTTTTCTCATACACAGTAACACTTTAAAGTTTCATATACTGTTTTGTGAAACATACTTCTAAGTATCTCAGGTCTCCATTTCACCTGCTCTTGGAATTTAGATATCTTCTCCCTATTATAAGCTAAAAAGAAGTTATTTGCCAACTTGGAGATCTACACATTAGCTGAGAGCAACCTTAGAAAATTAATCACAGGCTAATATGTCTCCTTATTGAATTGCTATTTTTAACAAAACGAATGCAGGATACTTAACGGGAAATAACAGGTTGTAAAATTCTCACAATTATCACAACAGTTGTTTCTCTCACAAATTTACCTCACATTCTATGTCCCATCTTAAATATTACAATAAGCAGGGGGGCAATAAAGCGACAAGAAGATCCTCAAGGAAAAACGAACGATAACTGAAATCTGAGTTTAGACATGGACGTCAGCAAATTACTTGGAAGAAAAGGAAGGTTTTGCCATATTAAACGATGTGCTCCATGAATTTCTCTTCTGTACGTTTTTCCCAATCAAAAAAGGATTATTCCATTCTACAGTGTATCTGAGATTAAAATGGCTTGATACATTCAGTTATGTTGACAGTAACTGCATGAAACTTTGAATAGAGTAGAAGAGTGAATAGTCACACCTTAGAAATACTCCTTCGGACTCAGTTCTAATTGTGATGAAAACTGAAATGGACTGGACAAGAACCTAGAGGAATCAAAACAGCCAGAGAGGAGAGAGAATGGGATGAGCATTGGGAAGTGATGATTTAATATAAATCAATGAGCTTTAACCGAAAAGAAATATCCCCACAGTTCTACCCTAAAGGTAAATGCATGTCCTATATTAACAGCTCAGAATTGTTTTGAAAAGATCTGGAGCTCCAGAGAATTCAACACATTCTTAAGAACATAAACAGTATCATTTCTCATAGTAAATGGAAAATTTGGCAATTTAATCTATAATTATTAAAATTAATATCATTTAGTATTTTGACTGGAATGCATATTTCTATAAAATATTGGCAGGGCACATTTAAAATATTTTCATACATCTGTAGACCTTTTTGGCTGAAAGAGCATTAGGATGATCAAGATGCTTGTTTTCCAGATGATAGATTGGGAAATGATGTTTATATTTTTGTTTATCTAATGATGACAGAAATTGAGTCATTAGCTCTTAAGCATATTTTTTCAATATTCTTCTCATTATTGAGACTATTAGAGAAAGTGTACATAAAAAGATTTGGCATCATTAATTATTAACTGTAGAAGGATCAAAAAATTATAACAACTAGTGAAATTATTACTTGAATTAAGCAGTTTTAGATGGGAGCAGATCCACATGTCAATGTTCCTAATTCATAGCCTATGCAGCGTGTCTGCTGTGTGTCCTGGCACTACTGAATCATATGATTCTATTTCAGTGCATTTGCATTCACAGTGGACAGTTTGATATGCCTTCCTTTTGAAATGACAGTTGAGACTTTTCTTAAAGCTATCCTAGCATCAAATTTACACTCACAGTCATCTGAAATTTAAGAAAAAAAAGTTCTATGTGGGAATATATTTTTAAATTTTGCTGATTGCAAAACCTATTTTGTGACCTGACCAAATATTTCACATCCACTCTTCTGAAAATATATTTCTGTCTTTCTTTCTTTGTCCCTTTTCCTCTAGTGGGAGTGACGATGCAACACCCTACCCTACTCTCCATACCAATAAAAGTCACTACATCAATTTTATTTTACATACATGCATTTCCCCTTGAGGACAATTTAAGGTATTCCCAATGTAAATTTTCACTGAATTTTGAAGCAAACTTTTTTCCTAAATAAAGGGAATTTGCTTATGGTGCTGAACCAGTGGGATCTTGCTTAGTAATGAGGTGTTTATGTAATTTTCCTTAATTGAATATAAGATTGAGAAATGCCCAGCATAGGGGAGAGAAGCTAATATATATTAGCATAAGATAGCTCTATGCTACAGAAATACTAGTGTCAGAGTAACTATGTTTCTAATACACAGTATTTGTTGCAAACAGAAAAATAAGGAGATAAAAAGAATAAGAAAAGAAGATAATGATAAAGAAATAACAGTACTAATAAACTTGCTTTTCTCATTACTTTCAGGCACATCTATATGTCTACTGAAATGGTATTTAATTTGATATTCAGTGATGCCTCACTAACCCTATCATTTCTTTTGCGAAAGTATCACCTCATGTAAAACCAATTTCTTTACCTTGGCTGAGACATCGTTTTGAAGAATCTATTTTCCAGAATGACCATTGTTGGGCTCAATTTGCCTTAAGAAATCACAGAGAGCCTGATGCATAAATTCTGCCTCAAACTACGAACAGCCTTTTTGGTTTGAACAAATTGTATTAGAATAATCATATCTAGATAACTAGCTGTGTGCTCTTCAGGCCTTTTTTCAAATAATGACTTAAATATAATAATAATAATAATAATAATATAATAATAATAATTTCAATTTACATATGTACAGATATACAGTTGGGAACATGGATCACATGCTTGGATGCCTCTGCTACGGCAATATCTAAGTTCTTACATGTTCGTGATCAAATGTCCTATCTCATGTTTATTTTTGAATACTTTTATTTTTTAATAGCTAAGGATGGCTCATACACATTATGGTTTTTAAACTGTCGACCCAGTCATGACCCTTCTTGAAAATAATAACTTGTGAATAGATTTGGAAATAATTGCTTTGGGTTTCTGAGACTGAAGTAGAAAAATAAAATATCTAATATCTCCTTAAAATAAGTAAGCCAAATAATGAAGTCACATCCCAAGTTAACAGATATAAAATAACATTTGCATTTGAAATAAACTTTAAATGACAGGTGAGACCTGCAGGTTAAGAACCAATAAGATACATTCTCTCATTTCTCGTTGGATAATAAATGATGATTATATTTATGTTTTTAAAATTAGGGATATGAATGACCCTACAATTAGAATGACCCTACGTGTCGCCACATGAGAATGTTTTAATAGGTTTTAACTCAATGTTTTTGAACCTATGAGGTTGTTAATTTCTTATTATTTATATGTGCAACTTCTTCAGTGAAATATCATAAAGTCTGTGTTTACTTAGACATTGAACTAGCAGAGCAATACTTGTTATATGTGTAAATTCCTTAGAAAATATATTATTTAATAGATATTAACCATATTAATAATTTACTTTTAGGAAAAAAAGAGAAATATAGCATTATATTATATTATTTCTATTATTGGTGAAATAATGGATTAATTATATTTTCACTTTTTATACAGAGCATCCTGAACCTATGCAGATTTGTATCCCCTGAGATGGGAAGTCAGTGGGTTGGAAATAAGCAGAAGAAGCAAATATCATGATAGCATGCATGGTGTGCGTACCACTGATCTGTCACTTCTACAAGCCTGCTTTGATCATGAGCAAAATTTTGTGGGCCAACCCAAGAAAGATGACAACGGCAAATTTCCCAATAACTCCTTGTGTCCTTAGACCTTATTAATGGGCATGACATTAAACCCTGGAGAATGGTACTACTATGCAATGACAATCTGGCAATGAGATAACACCTAAACATTTCAAGTCAGGACAGAAACAACAACAAAAAACATTAGAATGTAATTTTCAATCTTTTAAGAAAGCTAAGAAAATTGTGCAAAATTCAAGGTGGGTAAGTGAAAATAGAACCTGTCTTATTTCTGTATCCAAAGTCTGTAATGTTTCTAATGCAAATTTTTCCCTGTGCTGATGACAGTTCAGGTGAGATCACAATGGAAAAAATTTACTATTTATTTTGTACTAAAAATTTAACCTTTTATGTAACGAGCCATCAACAAAACACATTAGTGGGCAATAAAATAAATTAATGTCTTTAAATAGATTCCAAAAGAAATGAACAGGACCAAGTCTTAAAACAAGTACAATATCTAAATACTATGATTAATTAAAGATAGAAAATTCATACAAACATTTTGCATAGTTTTAGGTTCCTCGACTATGTACAGAAGTATATAATTTCCCAATATATTTTTATATATCTGTCAAGTTTGCATTTCTGTTCTACATACCTTCTAAAAGAGGTATACATTTTAAGAGAATATTTTAAAAGATTTATATATTGAAAGTGTCAGGTGAAGATATATTAAGGCTTTGTCAATTTTTAATAGCAATTTAATCTGTGATAACTGACATTTAAAAATTTCCTAGACAACATAGATTATTGAAAATAAAATGTATGGATTAATAGTCTTTCAATATTTTTCCTATCATCAATAAATAATGTGTTATACATATTTGTTAATCAATTAGCTAGCCAAGAATGCCAATACATCGTATGTCAATTGTCATGCTAGCTCTTTACTACAAGAGGAATGAAACTATATTCCTGTACCCTTCATACTGAACTTCACATCAACTATCCCTTATTACCCTTATTCAATTAAAATAATAAAGGATCTTATAAAATAGATTACGTAGGCACCTGCTATGGTTCACGCTGCATCCCTGAAATGTGAAGTATATAAACTCAGACTTTACAATTATCTATAAAGGAGAAGACTCCTTTATAAAGCAACACTTTGAGTTTCAGTTTGTTTTACACTTGTATAAACCTTAGCACGTTGCACCTGTCAGAAAAACTTCATAACCTAACAATAACCTTTTACTATCCTTTATGTAGTGCTATCCTGACAAATTGTCTTGCTGTTCAGCTGAACAAGATTGATGACGCAGCGAACTGCAAGTGTAGAGCTTAAGAGACTATACCCCTTCAATGAACTTCAGGTCACCCCAAATCACTTCCCTGGGATAGAATGGCAGTACTCTCTCAAGGATTTTGATTTGCAGGCTGTGAAATAGCAAAGACACAACTTCACACATAAAAGAATATGTCTACAATAAACAAATCTGTTTCTTACAAATTTAGTTTATGTGACTATTTGTTGGTGGTCAGGGTGAGTTGTTTTTTTAAAATTTAGAAGAAAAAAATTCAATGAATGAAAAGAATAAAGCTCTTATTAAAAGGAAATATATTTGAATTATGGCATTTAATCAATAATGTAATGTTAAATTTTATCACTGCACTCATTATGATTTTTAGTTATTTTTAATTAACAGTCTTCAAATATTGGATATTTTATCAAAAAAAAGAAAAAGAAAATAAAAATACTGATACTATACTGTTTTCTTCAATTATTCATTTTTATATGTGATGTAAACTGTTTCAAGTTTAAAAAATTAGAAAAAAGACTTAGAAATAGGGGAGCCTTTTGAATGTACAAAAGGGAAAATTTTGTTTACAAAAGCTCTTGTTACATAGAAATATATTTGAACTGCAACATTTATAATGTCTAAAACAGTGGTTCACTAGGTGGAAATTTTGTCTTGATTATAAAAAGTTGGTCTGTGCAGAACATATAGTATTTTTTGTGCTTTTGAATTTTTTAACCTTAAAATTTATTTTTATTTATTTTTTATTAAATTTATTGAGGTGATATTGGTTAATAAAATTATATAGATTTCAAGTGTACAATTATTTGTCATATATATATTGCATTATATTGCATTATGTGTTTACCGTCCAAAGTGAAGTTTCCTTCCATCAATATGTACTTGACCCCCTACCTTCTGCCCACCCCCTTTCCCTCTGGTAACCACTATCATCTGTGTCTATGAGCTTTTGTTTGTTTGTCTTGTTTGTTTGTTGTTTTCAGTTTTACATCCCACATATGAGTAAAAATCATATGGTTCTCAAGTTTACCTGCCTGACTTATTTTGCTTAGCATGATAATCTCAAGATTTATCATGTTCTCACAAATGGCTTAAAATCTTTAGCATATTTTGTCAAAATTTTGCAAGACTGAAAGATTGACCTAATGACTTAGCACTCCTACCCAATCAGCTTCACCAGCTCACCTAAGGGAGGTGAGAGGGCAGGTGATGATGAAAAAATGTCAAAAAAGGAGAGCAGCCAGACCGACCCACATTATGACAATTTAGTGGTGTCCTAAGGCTGTAATGCTGCCAGCTGTATAGTCAAGGTGTCCACATACAAAGGCCTTGTTATGAGAATGGAGCTTATTATAATGACAGGTAGATGAGAAGAAACTAATAGCCTGAAAATATTTGTCCAATCTTTTGTAAAGTTGTACAACAACTAGTTTGTGTTTGTGTGCATGTGTGTGTGTGCATATCTCTACAAAATGGAAATATGCACACAAACATGCTTGTTATACAATCATACACAGTCTTCAAATCCTCCTCTACATCAGGCCTTTATTTCATTTTATCATATAGATAATTACTAATAATTGGACATCAGGCCACTTAAGTTCTCTTTATTATTTTGAACTTCCTTGAAACAGCAAAGTTGAAAGTGCATTTACAATATTTTTATTGAATAACCAAAGCATCCCGTGATTACCTGTGAAGTAACATAATTTAGCTATGCAGAATTTCATACGGATAACTCACTAGGAACAGAGCACCCGCATAGCTCCGGAGGTTATGTAAGTATGACTGAGTTACATGACCAGGGCACCAACATATAGTCAAGCGTTTAAAAGAGCTGATCAAAGGCAACAAGAATGCAGTGACCCCATCATAATCTCTCCTGTTCAGGTTATTAGTAAAGTGCTAATTAAGATTTTTGACAGCAATAAGTAAAATTTCTTAAAATGATTACATATGCATTTTGGACTAAAATTATCAGCACTTTTTTTTTTTGAAGCAAGAGCTATAAAAAGCTATCTTTGATAATTTACAAAAAGAAAAAATAATGAGAAGAGATAGAAAGGGAAAAGATAAAAGAGGAATAAAAAGCAAAAAAATTGTTACTATTTCTAATTAAGTGAATTATAGGTAAAATAACAGAAACATTATTATTTATAATTAATACTAAAAGTTGTAAAATCTTCCCTGAAAGAGTTCAGGTAAATCTGATTTCTTTCCCTCTTTACTGAGACTCAACCATGTTATTCTCCTTGATATTTCATTGATACACTATATTTAAAATATATTTATATTATTCCCTCATGACAAAACATGAATTTCTTAAGAAGAATTTTCTATTTAATTACCGGTAGCTAGCACTGTTTGCTGCAAAATAAGAGGTCACTAAATATTTATTTGTTAAATGACAAAATAATTGACAAATTAGTTAAATATGTTCTATTTAATTCCTAAGTATAGATTAGTGATTTGTGTCTTAACCTACATTTGGTGACATGTAATTTTACTATGTTTTAACTCTGAAGTACTGTCAAAGGATTCCAAGCCATTTAACACTATTAAAGGTTTATTCTGTGATGTGTTTTTGTTTAAAAAGATAAACCTCAAGTCTTGTCATTTAGACTTTACTTATTCTAGTTATGATACCATGATTTAAAAAGTATTTTAGAGAACATATTATTAGATTTAATCGACTTGTAGACCATTGTGCACAAGTTTTGTCAAGACCAAGAAACTCCAGTAACTCATGTTATTTTGCACAAACACACATACAACACATACACACACATAAATTACATACAACACATACATACACATAAATTACAATAATTTTGGAAACAGTCTTCTGCTATTAATGTATTAAATAAAAAAACTTAAACAGGCAATATAAATCCTTAGTATAAAAATATGCTTTTTTTTTGTTTGTTTTCAAGTCACTAAATGATACTCTACAATTTATATAAAACTATATTATTTGAATCAGGTATTAAAATATTTTTGGAGATGATTTCTCAAGGATGGATTTTAATTTTAAGAAGCAAAATACTTGCAGCACTATATTTTCCTCGCTTTTAAAGCTAGTTGCCTGCACGTTGCTACTTATTTTTACATAAACCGATGTGAGACAATATACTTTGGAACGATTTCATTCATTCTTCACTTTTTTTAATCCTTTGATTTAAATATATGTCCACTATTGAGTTGAACTGTATCTCTCAAAAATAGATATGTTGGCGGGGGCGGGGGAGGGATTCATAGGTAGAACAAGAGGAATTTTAGGGCAGTGAAAATACTACACAACACTAGAATGCTGGCAACATATTGTAAGTTTGTCCAAACCCACAGAATGTGCATGTCAAGGCTGGTTCCTAATGTAAACTCTATATTTGGGGCAATAATGATCTGTCAATAGGTTCATCAATCGTAACGAATGTACCACTCTGGTGCGGATGTTGATAGTGGGGTAAACTACGATCACGTGAGGACAGGAAGGTATATGGACAATCTCTGTACCTTCTACTCAGTGTCGCTGTGAACCTGAACCTGCTCTTAACGAAACTGTAAAGATACGGAGAAGAAAGTGGTAGCCATCAGATGGGAAGGGTTTGGGGGCATGGAGAAAAAGCTGAAAGGGATTAAGAAGTACAAATGTCCAGTTAGTAAAATAGTCATGGGAATGTAAATAAAGCACAGCACAGGGAATATAGTCAAAAACACTAATAACGATGTATGCTATCAGATGGATACTAGACTTATTGAGGTGATCACTTTGTAAAGTGTGTGTGTGTGCATATATATATATATATATGTGATATGTAATATGTAATATATATGTGCATATATATATGTAATCACTATGTTGTCAGTTGTAATTAAAAATAAATTTTAAAAAGCTATGAAAATAGTATTTTTTTTTCTCATAATGTGATGCTATTTGTAAATATGGTTTTACAGAGGTGATCTGGTTAAAATGAGGTCATAAGGGTTGGTCCTAATGCAATGCCTAGTGTCTTTCTGAAAAACATTTAAAACAAAATTTGGACACAAAGAGAAACGCAAACAGAGGGAAGACGATGTGTAGATGCAGGGAACACACCATCTGTGAGCGAGGGACTGACAGAGGCTACCCAAAGCTAGGAGAAAGTCATGGAATTGATCCTCTCTCACAGCCCTCGGAAGAAACCAACTCTGCCAAAACCCTAATTTCAGACTTATAGCCTTCAGAAATGTGAGACAATACCCAGTTTCTGGTACTTTATACAGCAGTTCCAGGAACTAATACACTCCTTTCTTAGCATTTTGTAAACATTTCAGATTGCTTTGTGAAAACAAAGGCCATAAATTTCCAACAGGCAGAGTACAATTATAAAACAATTAACGAACTAATAAAAGACCATGGCACACATTGTTTAAACATGGAGTTAGAGTGGTGCTCAGTGGTCCATTAGAGGCAGCAGTAGTTTTGGGTGGAAATTTAAGAGAGAATAGATTTCCTGAGAGGGAAAGTGATAACATATATGAGTCAATTAGCTTCAGTTGGAAATATGGCCCTTACAAGTCATGAGACCTTAGAAGGAAGAGCAGACTCCTCTTACCAGGATGGTGGCCCTTTTCACTAAAGTTTATAGAGTTAAGGAACCCTAAAAATAACTATGAGGATAGATAGATAGATGTAGATACATAGATAGATGATAGATAGATAGATAGATAGATAGATAGATAGATAGATAGATATAGATTGGATATATACATATATATATGATAGAGATATAGATAGATAATAGATATATAAGAGATAGAGATATACATGCACGCACATACAGACACATATACACACATATAATTGGCCACAATAACAACAACAAATCCTGCATTTAGCAAAGTGACAGATATCACAATTACATTGTTCTAACATATGGGCAACAAAATTAATATGACTAAAGAATGTAGAGGTTTTCAAATAACTCAGAGATTAGACAGAAAGCATAGTTCAGCAAATATTGAATAGACACTATCATCATTACTCTCCTCACTCCTAGCAACCTTGAATTTTTGAACATCTGTTTTATGGCATGCACTTAACTTGACAAATTACAAATGCTATTTTAGTTAAAATAATTATCTGATATATGTATGATGATTATTCCCTAATGTTCATTGGGCTAAGAGATATATATGATTGATGTAATGGTGTTCTATTCCCTTTCTGTAACTGGTTTTGGAATCGTCATCTGACCCAATTCTGGTCAATAATGTCCAACAGCAATTTTACTAAAGATTTCCTGGAATATACTTTCTTAAGAATACCCACAGAATGTAGATTATTTCTTTCCTGCTGGTTTTGACAAAGGAAGCATTTGTCTTGGAGGTTCTTAGCAGGTAACTTCTGTCTGCAAGGGAAGCATGTCTGAGTGGATACAGCAAACAGCATATGAAAAATATGAAGACAGGACGATAGGAGATAAACAGGGCCAGAATGCAGAATAGCTGAGGTCAACATTCTGAAGTATCCCAGACTCCCACTTTTGTGGGAATAGTGTTCCTTATTATTAAAGGCTTTTTCAGTTGGCTTGTCTATAATGTGAAGCTGAAGGCATGCTAACAAATAGAATCAGTCCAATTTTGTTCAACATAAACAAAGCAAATTCAAATAGTGAGTTAAATTGAACATGATCACAATGTAAGTAGCTGGTCTATTGTCTTTAATCCCAGTTTTGCAGGACTCACTACTCACTCTTATTACTTTCTAAAAAGATCTAAGAGGAGTCTTGAATCTAAGACCAAGAAGTTAGATGTATTATGATTCCATGCCCCTCTGGCTTTTGAGTAAGAAATGCTTGACAAAATCCAACATATATCGATGGCTTTTCCAGAGCCTTGTAAAAAAAAAAAATGTAGGAGAGAAACGACTATATATTTCTGAAGAGTATAGAACTGTTTTGAAATATATATATGTCCTAACCTATTATGCTTATATTTTTAAATCTAAATTTTGCAGCCATGATTTAATGAAGAATATTACTGAATAACCATCTAATTCTAAATATGCTGCATAAAACAAATCCAACGGTAGGTTAAAAATTCTAGTGTCAAATACAACGTGGTGTCATGGTAAAACAGAACATGTGAATGACCTTTGTACACTTTCCTGAAACTTTTTATCTTAAAAAAAAAAACTATATGTTAATCACATGGAATAATAGCAAATGGCAAAATTCTTTAATCTATTTGTAAAAGGAAAACTTTGAAAATTACCTCACAATTTTACATCAATTTGGATCTTATCTTAATAGTTGAAATAAACCTAAATATTTCTTCTGTATTAACTTATCCCTTAATAGTTGAAATAAACCTATATGAATATTTCTTCTGTATAAATATTTTGTTTTTTTTCAAGATCAACAAATCAAATGCCCAGAAAATTAGTATACTTTTGTTTGCAATTGTTGCATTTTGATTTAGGTCATATATTTCATGCTAACATTTGGGATGAGTGTTATTTACATTTAAAAAAAAAGGTTAAATATGGAAACCCTGGAGGAATTTCTCATTTCCATCTGATTCTTTTATTACCATTTTAAAAATTAGTTCAGTTTTGCCACATTATTGATTACTAGTTCCATCAGACTTGGTGCAGTTGACAATCATTAAGAAATATATTTTCCCAATGTTCCTTTCAATATTTCCAAAAAGTGACTTTGATAGTGTCAAAGATTTTGTACCTGGTGATTAATAATCCTTTGAAATGTATGCTTAAAACACTTAAATTGTCATTAGATTAAATAGGTGATACTGAGTGTGACAATTTGAAAAGTTCTATAAATGAAAACAGAAGATAATAAGACTATAATACGGATCTGTGATAAAAAGACAAAAGAATGTAAACTTCATTTAAATCTTTGAAAAAAAACACTATTTGTGTTTATTAAATGATGTCTTAGGAGAGTAATTACAAAAAAATCTTGGTGAATACACAAAATAGTGTAAGTGTTAAACCATGAAAAACTGTTAGTGTATTAAACACATGTATATTTGAAATTGTTTAAGCAGCAATTTCAAAAAAGATGTATGTAAACCAAAAGGAATCAATTTCCCTTTAAAACTAATGAATCTGTGCTATGGAGCCAATTCTAAAATAGAAAGATATTCATGAACTTTAATAATTCAGGAATCGTAATGAAAATACAAAGCTAAAGGCAAACTAAGTTTTTAAAAGTTAGATTATAATATGCAAAAAGCACACAAAGTAAGGACTTAAATTTGACTTTAAAGCAATAGAGCTTAGCTAATAGTCTTTGAGGTTTTTTTCCTTTAATTTTGGATTACCTGTGCTTGTTTTAGTTTTATTTTTTTTTCCCTTTGTTTTTTAGTTTTATTTTTTTTCTACTGGTAATTTCTTTATCCATTTATTACCATCAAGAAGTTCTATTTTCTTAGATTTACCTTATAAAGATTATTATAAAATCAATAATAATCCTATTTTGTGTTTTTGTAAGACTTGTACATTGCTTTTGCTTTAAAAAAGATAGGAGGTGATTCTTTAAAACATAGAACTTCATAAATAACATTCAAGTATCACAGTACCTTTGTGACATTAAGCAAAGGATCCTAAAATTATGCATAGCTGGAGGTGAAGTTACAATGATTAGGAAAAGAATATAGGCAAATCAAGAGGTTTTGTTTTATTCAGAGAGTTGAAAAACACGTGGTCCATCTGTCCTTTGCACTGTAGATTGTCACTCTACATGACTCCACTTGATACAAAATAATTATATTCCACCATAGTGGAAAAAATAATGCTCCACTTAACACTGATGTAAAATTCTGTTTCTCATATTGTTGTATAGACTTTGGAATTTGTATTTTGCTGAATCAAGAAAACAGGCATTATCATTGAAGAATAAATGAAGAAGTCTTATAACATTTTAGCTAAAATTGTGAAATGACAAAAATGGACTAAATAGAAAATATTTTGAATTCTGAAGTGACCTGCTATTAACACATCTCTAAACATTTTCAAATATTTGAGCACTTAAAATAATTTACACATTTTATACCATTTTTGAAGGTAAACTTCTTTCTCTGATGATTAGTATTAAAAATTTGAATTATCATGGAAATGTTATCTTTCAAGATCCATCTTACTTGTGACCTCCTCCACAGATCCTTCCCCTCAATTTTTAAAATGAATTCTTTATATTTTTATTTTCCTTCCATGTCTTTGCAAATAACAAATTGCATTGATTTTATAGATCTTCCCAATGCATCATATAGCATTCTTTATATCTGAGAGTCCAAATGTGTGAAGAAAGTAAATTAATATTTATGACACTAAAATGGAAAGGATGACGAATGTAATATGTTCACAGATGTTAAAGGATAAAATAAATCTGATTGCTACTGCATTCGCCGCGGGAGAACCCTTAAATAAAATGTACTACTAATTTTGTAAAACAAAATCACTTAAAATTTAATTTCTTGACTACTGATTTAAATCTGTCCTTTTTTTATTTTGGTAAAATATATATAACCCAATGCTCTCCTTGAAACGTAAAACAATTCTGTTTGCCAGTAAAGTTCTCAAAAGTTTTTAAGGCAAAGTAAATTTACACACACACACACACACACACACACACACACACACACACACACACACAAAACAAAACTCCCAGGGCAGAGAGTTCTACTAAGAGCAAGTAAGGGAAAGGAAGCTAATTTTTCAGAGGAATTTACGTTTTCAGCAGTGCAGGATGAGAGCTGAAGAAGCTAAGAAACCAATGATCAGAAGGAGACTCCTTGTGCCAAGAAGACAAAACTTCAGGACTTTTCAAGGAGTAAAAAACCCTAATAAATATTCCATACTCTCAGTTGAGACGCTGAGAGGTGTAGAGCCTAGAAATAAGCAAACAAAGTTATAAATTAAGCATCATAAGAGGTACAATCCAGCCTGGAATCAGTTCAGTTAGTACCTGATTGGATGTAAGTGATGTGTTTCCAGTTTAGCTGACTTTTAGATAGGGTGGTAAATCTTCATTAGTAAGGTGGTAGTATTCATGACTTTGATAATTTTTCAAATTGCCAGAACAAGAGAATATAGAAGCAATAGAATCACATCTACATAGAACTCTGATATTGCAGTTATCAGTAATAGACTTTAACTGTGACCAATTTGTTAAAAAAATCTATTGAAAGGATGTGGAATTTGATCAGAGAACTGTAATCTATACAGTGGAACTATTTGGAAATTCTAGAACTGAAAAGTGAGGAAATCTATTTAAGAACTTTATTGGGTACTTAACGGCAGATGAGAAATAACAGAACAGGGATGATGAATTGGAAAGTAGATCAATAGAAAATACACAGGCTGAAAAAAGAGCAAAAAGTAAAATTCTTAAAAAGAGTGTAAAAGGTATCTAATATACATCATGTTGAAATTCAAGAAGAAAGTAAAAAAATTAGATACAGTAATCAAGTAAAAATGGCCCAAAGTATTCCAAACTGTTGAAAGC
The DNA here is from genome assembly GCA_003508835.1 of Eonycteris spelaea. Taxonomy (NCBI): domain Eukaryota; kingdom Metazoa; phylum Chordata; class Mammalia; order Chiroptera; family Pteropodidae; genus Eonycteris; species Eonycteris spelaea. The sequence continues at coordinate 11,348,064 of PUFA01000021.1, forward strand.
TATCAAGGTATATACATTTTTGTTATGCAGTTGAAACACTAAGCAAGATAGATAGTCAAAAAAACCACAGTGAAACTCATCATGCATATTGTATGCATTATATATGCAATGTATACAATATGCAATGTATACAATATGCAATGTATACAATATATATATAAAATCAGAAAAGTCATTTATGCAATTGAACAGTAGGTATTTTAGCACACACACAAAAATTGAATGCAGACCAAACATCTCTTTAAATTGCTGAAAGAAAATAACTGTCAACTTACACTTTTATTCTCAGCACAAATATTTCTAATTGTAAAATAAAACACACATTTCCAAAATAAAGTACTACACATAGTAAAAAAAAAAGTAGCCATTCATTAATATAAACTATAAGGAAAGTTTTTTTTTGTCCCAAGAAAAAGTACATCATAAGTAGAAATATACAGAAATGAATGAAGAGGAATAGAAAACAGAAATGCATGTAAAATATAAATGAATTTATATTGTATAAACTATCATAATGCATGTGAGTTTAAATATATAGAGAAGATTAAAAGTCATAAAAGACATTGAATAGAATACATTGTTTTAAGATGTCAGCATTTTCTTGAAAATTATATTCACGTTAACTGTAAGAAGTGAAATTTCTCATTATGGTATCTCCAGTTTAACTATTAGGAAAAAAAAAAAAAAACTTTTGCTAAAAAGGATCTATAACTAAAATGCTAAAATAAGAAGAAATACAATTACCTCAAAAGAAGGCAAAAGATAAATATTACATGAAACAGTGAAACCAATAGAACAAATAGTACAATAAAACACATAAAAGATAAAACCCAAATCGGCAATTACTTTACGGATAAATAGCAAATTAAAGATAAAATTCATCAGAATAAATAAAAATAAAAATCAAGTGTATGCTGCTTGCAACAGTTGCTTTAAATGTAAAAGCTCTTGTGTAGTGTACATGGCAGGTCTTTTTATGACAATATTACAATGAAAATTGGTTAAACATTTAAAATAGTATATATATATATATATAAATAATATATTTGCATATATTTACATATATCTGTATTTACATATATCTTTAACACCTTCTCTTGCTAAGACCCTGGTTTGTCAATTGTAATTTTTCAAAATTTATCTACTTCTTTATTACACATGAACTTTTTCTTCTAGATATTCTAGCAACAACATTTTTATTTTAATTTTTGTTTTTTTACCTTCTATATCAATAGTCTATTTCTGAGTTTTAATATACAATCCATTCATTTTTCACTGAACAAAAAAGGCTTATTTATAATTATGTATTATATATTATTATATTATGTATTATAATCAATTTGGGGTTGTTCTAAACTGCTTTACTTGAGTGGTCTTTGCCATTAGAGTACTCATTTCATTAAGATAGACTTGTAGAATGTCCCAGTGAGTAATAAAAACAATACTTCTGATCATTATTTTTCTTTCATGCTTTTTGTTTGTTTCTAAATACCTGTAATTTAACAGGTATTTAAGGTTGTTACTTTTTGTCTGAAGAAAAACTTGACTTGTAATTTTATTGAAAACAGTATTTAGCTTATACATTAAGGTTAATAGACTTTTATGATAGTAAGTTTTATATTTCTTGATATTATAGTTATTTTTCACTTATTCTGATATTGCTTTTATCTTTCCATTATATTATACAATTTTTTTACTTGGTTTCATTGACAATTTTTTAACTACAATTCTATCTTATTTCTGTATTAAAAAGAATGAAATATATTTCCCATTCACATTTATAGGTAAAGTTAGAATAGATATAAAAATTGTCATATAGCTTACTCATTAAATTGTTCCATACTTCCAAAAGTGTTTTATTGGATATGCATAATAAATCCTACCTTCATCAAAATATAATATTTCCCTAATTTTAATATTTCTGCATTCTTTTATTTTATTACTCCAATTAATGGAATTTTAAAGAACATGCTCATAGTAATGAGACTAACAAGTAGTCTCCTACAAAGTTTCTCATTTTAATTATAATGAATTTAGAGCTTAGGGCTATTTTATTTAGAAGAAAAAGAGCACTTATTATATAAGACAGAGGTTCTTGTTATACTTGGTCACAAATACCATTTATGACTTAGAAAAATGAACTTTTATTCTGAAAATTATTAGACACAAATATAAGTTGGCCAACATTATTTGAATCTTTTCCAATTCTAAAATTTCATTATGTATTTACTCTCTCTTTCAAATTAGACAGTATCCTAACTTTGGAAAGTGAGTGAGAGAAATAACTTTAAAGATAATTGGGGCAACAGAATATATTTTTGTAGCTAAAACTAAATTTCAGCAAATATTTAGATGAAACATAAAATGCAATTTCAACAGACACATTAACAGCATTGGAAAGATGTTAATATTTTGCTAAAATTTTCAGTCTTTATCCAGATGTCTGGCAACACATAAGAAAACAAAACACTCTGTGAATAAACATAATCTCAATTACACCCAAATGCTGTTTTTTCCCTCTGATTTTCAATTTTTAAAGAAGGAACATAATCACAATTTGGGTGACTGTGACTGTAAAGGTTAACAACCCTAACTTCTAAGAACAGACTACTATAATGCATTCATTAGTCATTTCAATGTCTATGCCATTTAACCGAAGTCTGAATTAGCAATTTGTCCCTGTTGCTATAGTTATTTTGTTATGACAAAATAAAGACAACGATCTACTGAGGGCTTATCCACTCCTGATAAGGAGGTATTCTTTGAAAATTCATGTCGTTATTTTCAGAAAGCAATATTATCACTCATTTTTATTTTTCTATCCACATAAGTCATAGACCTACCTATTTGCAAATATTAATCTTTCTTTAACAACATTTTTTAATATCAGGGAAAATTATGGCACACAGAGTAATATTTAATTTTATTAACTTTTAAATAAAACAATAATTACTACATATCCAATAAGAGAAAGCCTTCACAAAAAATAGTCTAAGGGGTTACTTTAATTAAATGTAACTATTAGACATTTTTCTTAGCTTTTTGATAAAATATATTTTTCTCTTAATTTTTTATTATCATTATTTCTTGAGGAAATCTTGGACTCTTTAGGTCTATTTCTCAATAAACAAAGATTTTTCCCAAGGAAAGGCAAATTTCAAATATACAATATGCAAATACACAAATACAATACAATTTGCATATACAATGTACAAATGTACAATACAAATGTGAGGAAGGAAACATACTCTTTGGTTAGAGCAATTGGGATATAATTTAGAAATTTTTGTATGTTCTTATATCCTTTTGTTTAGTATACTCAATTTTTATCTGAAGATAAAATTGCTGGTTTTTTTCTTAGTGTTTTCAAACTTTTGCTCAAAGAGAAACACCAATTAACTATCAGTTATAATAAAACTGTGTCAATGATATCCTAACTTTAATTAGCGCCAGTTGGATATTTATTTATTTTAATTGTCTCTTCTTATACCTGTATAACTTACGTCTACAAAAATTTTTTCCTCCAGGAGTTTATGATTTGTCATCATTGAGAATACTTATTTCAGTACTCACTATTTCCTCACATGTTACATGATGATTTTTGTTTAGTTGTTTATGTCAAAACATAATTTCGTAGCACCTCAAATTAGCCTTAAGTTCTGTACACCCAGCCTTCATTTACTGGTTCCTCTTCCCCAGTCGCAATTCCCTGTCCATCTTTCGAAAGTATTTAATATCCAGATGTGCATCAATACCCCTTTATACCGCTTCAAATATTTTCACTGAGAATAAAAACATGTATAGATATCTGTCATTTACTTGTTAGTATGGGTTTTATTTTATACTTTAATACATATAGAAATAATTACTTATTTAATTATAATTGAGGGAGTAAATATATATACGTATATATATTATATACAATACATATATATATATGTATATATATATATATGTATATGTGTGTGTATATATATATGAATTTCTTTGCCTGTAGTAACGGTTGGTGTTATTAAAGAATAAAATTCCAGACTGCTACAATCAGTCAGAATTGTTGGCGGGGTGATTCCGGAAGGACTCATAGACAATCACTTGTGTAATGTGCAAGTTAGTCTCGTTAAGTAGGCTTGTGGTAGTTTACAAACCTTCCAGCACACCAACAGATTAAAATTTTAAAAATAAATGACTCTACCAGTACAGCCACACACCTGCCACAGGCCACCTTGAAGAGGGCATCGGAGACCCTGCTAATGCCCACTGTTGCTAGGATCCATAAAGCATCAAACTGGGAAACTCATAAACTGAAACCATGGAAATACAGACAATAATGACTGTTGTGACTGTGGAATTTTAATCACTGACAACAAGACTGAAAAAGGTTTTGCCATTCATAAACTAATGGCCAAATCGATTATAATGTAGTTCTAGCTCTGGCTTAATACATAAACGAAGAACAATCGATATGATGAGAGAAGAGTTGGATGACCAACAACACAGCTGAACCCGTATTTTGTATTGATAACATTTTACATTCATTTCTTAAATAGAAAGAACTAGAAGTTAGTAAAATCAAAAACAAACACAGACCAGCCTTACAAATTCCCTGAGCTTACAAAACTAGCTTAGCCATACAAGCAAAACTTAATTTATTTTATTTTGCAAGACTAACTTGACCTGAGTGATTTTTTTGTTTATGCCTCTGGAAATCATAAGCAAAACAAATTGTTTCTCGAAACTGATATGAGATAACCACTAACCAATTCCCTATGATTTAAGACAATTCTATTATAACTAATTACTGTGAAGAATAAACAGTCACTGTCTTCTCACTAAACAAGCTGCTTTATAACAATACACTCCTGAGATTCATTCCATATTTTGATCTGAGCACTCCCAGGTTGCAAACTCTCTTTTTGGTGTTTGCACAATGAACTTGAGTTAATTACTACTTTCTTGATTCATCGTTTTTAGTTCTTTTATTTTCAAACTTTTGCAGAAGTAAGCAGAAGAAGTGTACTTGGGCTGTACTCAGGCCTTATCTATAGTGTGTGTGTGTGTGTGTGTGTGTGTGTGTGTGTGTGTGTGTGCGTGTGTGTGTGTGTTTGATAATTAAGCTGAATGTAAAGAATGTACTGTGGCAATAACTTAAGACACAGACTATGTGCTCTGCTACTTTCCCCTCGAAGCCCCTGGCACAGTGATTCCCAAGGCCTTACCTTCTTCCTCGTCTTCTCAAGAGGCTTCCCAGCCAAGTTAATAGATACCTCATTAGAGCTGATGGCATCATCACTCACTGGAGTTGAGCAAGAGGAAACGCAGTGTCTTCTGTGGGTTGGCAGATGTTGTGCTGAGTTGAGGGTCTAAGGACCAGATGGCCCACAGATTAGAACTCGTGTCAGACTTACACGGAAACAGGACTATCCGAGGTTTAGGTCAATAGCAACTGCCAGGCATCTGGATCTAACTGAGGTTGAGACCACCTCCCCCATTTCAGCACCCGAGTTGCACTTGCTGCAGCCACAAATTTGTGGATTTTCAGAAACTAGTAAAATCAGAAATAGGACAATAAAGGCTGGAAGGAGAGGCCCTTGGGAAAGCAATGAAAATGGGGAATAGTTTGTGAATAATCTCAGAAGTCAGAAATATTTAAATTAGCTGAAAAGAGAGATTATGTTATAAACCACCTGTAAGCTAGAATAATTAGAAGGGACAAGATTAAGTAAACCTTCCTATAAAGAACACTAGTTTATTTGTCCTTAACTAATATGTTTTTTGTCTTACAGTGTTCTGGAATAAAATGTACATAGCACAAAAATATAAAATTCTGCATGTGTCTGAAAACTGTCTCAACCAACTGTTACAAAATAATATTTTTTGACTAAAATTCTAGAATCCAGACTGAGCACCCCAGGAATGCAATGCCTTAGAAAATGTCTTTTGAGCAAATCCCATGTCTGTTCTGCCGTGTTATGTGACCCTCAGTACAGGTCTTTGTAACAGTCTTTTCAAATTGTTGATTTTTAAGCAATGTATTGAAACATGTCTGTCTTTTTCGTCTTCTCTGTTTTTGCAATAGTTGATTGCAGTGCTCTTCAAAATTGACAACTGGCTTGAATACTTTCAAACATCCTCTTGAAAAGTAATTTAAACTCACATGTCATTGGCCAAAAGGATTTATGAAAGCAACATTCGTGATTGCATTTTGTAAGAACACACACACACACACACACACACACACACACAAAGGTATAGATGAAAGATATCACCTTCACCTGAGATATTTATGGAAAAGTATATTTTCCATATGTCGATATAGAAATTATTGTGGCAACTACATACATATAAACCAAAAGAAAGAAAATGTAGAAAAATAAATATTAACATAATTAAACATTACTTCAGAGACTGAAAATTCAGTTATATACAGCTACCTCTGTTTTGGTTCACAAAGCCTCAGCCCATGGCTTTCTTCTATTTTTTTCCCAGGGTGGTATTTATTGACCCTGGGTGCAAATTAGAATCATCTGGCTCACCTTAAAACAGATAACCCTCAGGTCTCACTCTTAGATACAATTCAAATATGTGTATACATACAGTAGGTCAGTAAATATAATAGACACACACATGCGCATGTGTACGCACATATATGGTGTTAATTACCATATTAAATATATCTCCTAATATTTTCTATCTACAGTTATACTTTATATATATATACAAATATTTTGTGCATACGCAAAATATGCATCTACAACATACACATATATTATGTGGACTATATGTATGTACACACATACACATGTACAGATTGACAGATAGAAACAGACATAGATATAGATGAATTAGATGTCTAGATATATTTAAAATCATGCTTCTGAATTTAATGAGGTAAGTTGAACTACATTAACTGCTTGGAATAGTCATAATTAATTAAAAATCACCTCTATTGAACCAATTCTGTTATACATGTGTTCCTCTGAATAATGTAATGAAGAGGGATAATAATATGGGATCTAAGCAAAACTAAGAAAACATCGGTGCCTATCCCTGCTCTGTTACCAGCTTTTTAGGGACACATATTAGCATTTTTGGGTTATGATAACACTTGTAAAGTAAAGGAATTGGAGTGCATCAGTGAGTTTTGTCTTAAAATATGAATCTGTCAAAATATTCCAATAGTTTCTCATCTATCTCAGAGTAAAACAAAGCACAATAAAAAAAAGCAAATGTTTTCAGGATGTCCTAAATGTGCCATGTGTTCTAGGCCACTGTTAAATTTCTTACTTAACCACCTCGCTCCTTTAACCCCACAGTGTACAGTCCTCAGTTTCTGTTCTCAGCTGCCCCAATGCCTGAAATAAATTCTCCTCAGGTATCCAAGGACGTCATGAGAGGACGCGATGCAGGCTGAATCCCTAGCTGGACCGCAAGAATCAGTCTCCTTGCCCCTCCCCTGTCCTTGGAGCGTGCATTCTGCCCACTGTTCCCACAGTGGCAGCCGCTTCAAGGATGCAGCCTTGAGAGAGTGGTGGGTTATATCGGCCATCTAGAAGGTCCATGCGATGGAAACCCATTGAGGCCTGTGTATAAATTCCTAGGGTTCTTGCTGGTGGCTGCAGAGAGCTACCTGTCCTGTGGCCAAGACAAGCCACTTGTACCACTCCCAGCATGAGGGCCTTGAATCTTTCTTCTGCTTCTCCTGGCACTCCACGTCAAGGGCCAGTTTTGCATTGACCCAGGGGACTTCTGAGGTCAGGAACCAACCGCGGGTCTCTGAATGTCTAACCCCCTCCTTCTTCCTTAAGCTTTGCTGGTATTCCACTAAAATTTCAATCCCTGCCCCCGACAGCCATGTGTACACACACACACACACACACACACACACGCACGCACACACGCACACACACGCACACACGCACACACACACCACACCCTATAACATTCACCGATTTATTGAATTTCCTCAGGATTTACCTCCATCTTACATATTCCCCACTTGAAGCAAGTTCGTTAAGGGCAGACATTTTTATTTCATTGTGGTAAAATAGACGTAGCATAATATTTACCGTTTAACCATTTTTAAGTGTACAATTCAATGGCATTAAGCACATTTGCAATGTTGTGCAACCATCACCAACATCCATCTCCAGAATGTTTTATCTCACACAGAAACTCTATACCCATTAAACAATAATTCTGTATCCTCCTTCTCCTCAACCTCTGGTAACCTCTATGTTACTTTCTGTTGCTATAAATTTTCCTATTTTAGATATCTCATATAAGTGGAATTATGAAATATTTATGTTTTAGTGTCTGGCTTGTTTTATTTGGTATAACGTTTTCAAGGTCCATATTGTAGCATGTATCAGCATTTCATTCTTTAAGGCTGAATAATATTCCATTATATTCATTGACCACTCGTGTCGATGCAGGTATCTGTTGATGGGCACTGAGTTGTTTCTATCTTATGGCTATTATGAGAAATGCTTCTATATACATTGGTATCAAAGTGCCTGTTTGAGTCTGAGAGTAGACTTTAATCTGATTAGGGCTTGTAAGTATGTCAGGACTATAATAAGTACTTATACTTTTATTTTCTACTTTTTCTCTATTTCTATTCTGTTCTGTGTCCCAAAAGGATTACAGCTATGGATGTCATTACAACATACCACAGACAGTGTGGTTTAAACAACAGAAACTTATTTTCTTAATGGCTGGAGTCCAGAAGTATAAGATCAAAGTGTTGACAGAGTTCATTTTTCCTGAGTCTCTCTCCTTAACTTGCAAATGGCTACCTTCTGGCTGTGTCCTCACATGGTTTTCTTCTGTGTGTGTCTGTGACCTAATGTCCTCCTTATATAAGGACCTGGTCATATTGGATTAGGAGCAGCCAACATGACCTCATTACATCTTAGTCACCACTTTAAAAGTGCTGGTTCCAAATACAGATCCTTTTGGAGGTGTTAGGGATTAGGACCCGAACATGGGAACATTGGTGGGACACAGTTTAGCCCATCTCCACTCCAATGTCAAAACAATGGCTGAATCTTCCAAATTTCTTTTGCTAAATCTTTCCCGCAAATACATTAACTCATCCCTGGCCCCGCTCTCCCAATCCGGACACCTTCCATGACCACTTCCTCTACCAACCACCCCTGCTTACCTGGAGCTCCCACATGGGGCTTCCCAGGGACATATTCCTAGGGACCCTCTTTGGTTTCTTCTGTTATCTGCTTTTATAAATCCCTGCACTTCTGCCATTATTCTCTTTATCTCACATAACAATTTAGGTGACACTCTAGTGGTTTCTCTGGTTGATGAACAGACTGCCAGCATTCAAAGCCACTCATTAGATTATCGAATCTCAGAAAAGAGTCAAAGTCTCTATACCTCAGTTTCCTCATTTGTAAAGGGAATTAATAATCTCCTCAAATATGAGGGGAAACAGTTTGCCACCCTATGGTCTGCTTTGGGGGATAGTGATTATTTAAGGGGATTATTTTGAAGAAACAAAAGTCTCAGAAAGAAATTTTGACCTTCCCCCAAACTGATAAGAATAATTGAAATAGGTGACCTGATCCAAGAAAGAAGCTGCTATCATATATAACTATAATTTCATATGAACCAAGTACATGATAGACAGGGAGGAACCATGCAAAATTCTCGCAAAGTCCCATTGCTAAAGAGGACCCAGTGAGCATTCATTTCCCAAACATTTGCTTTTCTATCTCTGTCCAAGTTGCCCTCCTGACCTTTGAGGTCCCAAACCACCACCCTTCCCTCCACTTTAGCTCAAGAAGACATACAATCCTTAACTGCCTATTCTATCCTCAGGCCCCACATTCTTATGGAACTCCCCGATGTACATATATGACACATGTGGGCATTTTCTCCTGTTAATCTGTCTCATGGTTATTTAATTATTAATTTAACCAGAATAAAGTGAAAAGGATAGAAGAAAAAAATATTTTTTCTTCCCCTACAATTGTATGTAAGAGAAGTAAATTATATAAGCCATATTGCTTAGAACTGTGTCTGGCCATTAGTAAGCTGTGGGTAAGTGTTACCTGTTATGACTCATTTAATCTTCTATCTACCTCTATAGGCTGTTACCTTGGTGAAGCCCAGTAGGAGTAATGAGTTTGCCTTGCTCACTGCATACCTCTAATGCCCTGTATGGAGTTTACATGCAATATATGCACAGTATACATTGTTGAAATGAACAATGACACAGACATAGAACGATCAGGCTCTTTTTGGTTGGAATGGAAATAGTAATTGATATTGGTCCTAAAAACAACACTAAAGAAAGAGTTTTGGGGTGCAGGTTGGAAGCAGACGTCTTTGGACTAGAGAGGGTTCCTACAGAGACATGCTTCTTAAGGGAGAGACATAGTAACTATGTTAAAATAAATTCTTTCTTTGCAACTCAGCTCCAACAGGCACACTGGCAAGAACAGCAAAGGCTTAAGTATAAAAACAGAGCTGAATGATAAAGGCTACACATTTAAAACAATAGACTTAAATGTCCACACTATATGTGCAAAAGCAGTAAAGTAGGGCTAAGGAAAGACATGAGGGCCAGCAATGAACCTCAGCCAAAAACAGCTGGCAGACTTGGCAGACCTCTCTTATCTGGTAGCTTTCCTGCAGAACCTCTCACGTCAGGTCCCACTGAAGTCTCTGTATACTACTGTTTTTGAAGGCTAGGATGTATAATCATTTTGAGTTTTTTGCTTATTTTTTAGTAAGATAATTTAGGAGGTAGTTACTCTACTGTTTTGTTTTGTGTTTGCAACAACAAAAGATTATTTTCTTGAAGACTTGATTCTTCCTCTAATGCTTTGCTCTTTTTCAACTTCAAAGAGGTTTTTGAATGACAAAGAAATTTCTTTAGAAGAAAAAAAGAAAGGCTTTTGGTTAAGGTGTTTTTTAGACATTTAGAAATTCAAAGTAGGTAAAGTCACTTGAAACCAGACTCTTGTATTAGAAGATGAAGCGACATTTTGGTATGTTCCTAAGGGGAGCAGAATTTGCCACCCCAAATTATGACTCTTTGGCATAAGAATTATTTTAGGCTGATGATTTTTAAGAAGCATCAAACACAGGAGAAGCTCTGAAAACTTGAGTAGAAGTTACCCTTTTGTAAGATAAATTTACATTTATAAAGGAAATCTCCAATTTGTATGGGGTCTCTACTCTCCATACCAGGAAGAAAAAGATAAGTAAATCAGTAGCTACCTATTAATGGAGAAGGTAATTGACTTAAATCTCCATAACAGTCATAGCCTGGTTTACTGTTCTTTTTCTGTTCTTTTACTGTTCTTTTATAACCGGCTCCCTGATCCCACATTTTTTGTCTTTAGCTGCAGATGGTATTTAAGGTGATGGCGCCCACCATTTCAGGGGTTCCTTCAGGTTTCCTAGTGATTGCTCATGTATACAAGAGGTATACATGTTATTAAACTTCTGTTTGCACTTCTTTCCCTGTTAATCTCTTATTTTTTAGGGGTTGGTGGGGAGTCTCAGTCAAGAGCCTAGAATGGTAAAGGGAAAATTATTTCTGCCCCCTACATTGCTTAATATTATTTTATAATGTAGAGGATTAGTTTGGACTCAACATTAAGAGATAGAGAGAAGGCAGGGATGGAGAGATTATGAAAAAGCATACATGTTACCCCTCAACCTTCCCACTCTTTGTCTGGGGTTGCCATACAGATGCTTTTGGAAAACATAAAGAAAATAATACATTTTCCAGCGTTGAAGCCAAGAACTGCCAGGCCGTCTCCTCCATGAACCATGCATTTGAATACTTGTGTACCAAATTGTGTAACATACAAAAATTAATGCTTTCTTATTCTTTTCTTGTTAACTTTGGATTAGCTATAGATATAGTTTAATCAGAGCTCCCACTTAACAAAATGGACCAAATTAAAGAAATGCATGTTTTAACTAATCAGCTTATACAATAGTCATATATTTTGGTGATCGCAGCTTCTTAATTACATTTTTGAGAACACTTAATATTTGTCAAAGATTACTTTGATGACCCTAGGAATTTGGGTTAGGGATATAAAATATAAGATCAGTTACTTTAGCTAATGTTAATAACAACTTTAGTGATGAAATAAAAAAAAATGAGAATCTGGAATACTGAAAATGCATTTGTACTTTAACGAAATCTACTCATTAACAGAAAATCAAAAAAGGCACTTAAAGAAAATTATGTTCCTTGGAATAAAAGCCCAAATTGCATGCAGATTTCTATTATACTATTTTTAGTACTTTGATGTTGATGGAGAGTAGGGCAGGTTACCCCCAAAATGTGACACTTTCGCATGTTAATTATTTTGAATTAAAGTTACTTGAGGAAGAGCTTGTGCAAAGCGGACACTCTGACCCTCCTCTCTGTTCTCCTGAAAGCGGGAAATAAATATCCCATGTGAAAGATACCCTCCCCACATCAGGAGGTAAAGAAACATCCTTATTGCCTGAGATAGAAGATTTAGAGCAGAGAAAGCTGTGTAAAAAAAAAAAAAAATCTGCTTCTTTCCTTCACAAATTAGTAACCATGGCTAAGTTTCTTTGTCTGGTCGGTTCTTCACAAATGTATTGTTTCTTTGTCTAAAATGTATAAATGCTGCCTGCTTTAGTTACTTTGGGGACTCTGATATTTCTATTAGCTCCCATACATAGAAAATTAAAATTTGTTTTCTCCTATTAAACTACCTTATGTTATTTTAATTATTAGACTAGCCAAAAGTTAGGTAGTTAGACATGAGTGGCAGGAGAACAAAGGATTAGAGGCTGACCTAGAGACCAGCCAAGAACATCCTATTGGTAGTTAAAGAATTCCTCCTGCATCCCCAGAGACAAAGAACAGGGTGGACCTAACCTACAGTTGGTTTAATTGGGCCACAGACTCAAACCCAGTTAAGTACTACCATTACCAGTCCACAACCTCAGCCTTGTTATAATACTGTCATTGTAATACCATGTTTATGCCCAGAAGTTTACGAATCAAATGATAACTGACTGAATTATGGGTACACGTGTGTACACTAGGCAAAGAGTTATACAGCAGCCAAGTGTCAATCAAAATGACCTCACCTAGGAACGCCTAAGAACGCCTTTGTAACCACCCATCATGACTCAATTATAATACAGACTTTCCCACTCTGCAGGGTTACAGCTCTCTATCTTCCCTGGCTGTAACCCATGCAACCAAAAGGGGTAAGGGGGAATTTCATTTCCCTGACAGTATCTCATAATGAAAGATAAAAGATTCCTGTTATTATTAATTAGCAATTAACAATGGGGTTAGGTCAGTTTTTATTTTATTTTATTTTATTTTATTTTATTTTATTTTATTTTATTTTATTTTATTTTATTTTATTTTTTTATCTTTTTTGGTGATTGTTTTCAACTGTCCGTATACAAGGGAAATATTAATTTTCAAATAAGATGGTTTCTATATAGTTATAGTTTATAATTCCCTCTATTGCATTAATACATATATACTATCTCCCATCCTTGAGAAAAGGAAGAGAACCAGCCACATATATAAGATTTCCTTCCTCCTCCTAGGTGCTCTTTCTGCCTTGAGTCAAAAGCTCTGAGGAATTTCTCTCTAATGCATAGCTATTTTGTATGGAAACCAGCTCAGTGGGAAGATTCATCCAACAGTGTTTTATTTTCTTTTATTTGGATGGAAATAGGTTGATGTTTACCCATTTAGTTTTATGTAGGTATGTATGCATGTATGCATGTATGCATGTATGTATGTATGCATGCATGTATGTATGTGTGTATTTATTTATCATTTATTTATTTATTTTCTCTTTAAGAGCATAGGGAAATTACAGTTGCAAACCTCATTTGCAGTTAGGGTGGGACTGGCCAAAGCGATGTGGATAGAAGCGATATAAAATTCTTGTAATCCTGACCCTTGGAATCATTTTGTACACTCTGTGTCTGTTTAAATGCTGCAAGCAAAGAAGTCTAAGATGGAGAAATTGGCTAATGAAAGAAGCTTAGATGTCTGAGTCACCCCTTGGAGAAGAGCTGCCTGGAAGGCAGGTTTATGGGGTACAGTTTAAATGGATTGAGCTGCGGAGATATGGAATTTATTTCTTAACAGCTAGTGAGAATTTCCTCTAACTAATAAAGCACTTGACAGCCACATTTTTTAAGAGCTTCAAATTCACACATGGCAAAAGTTACAAGGTAATTGCCAAGTATATAGAAAGAGCAATCTAATATCTGAACCTAAATTATATAGTGCCTCATGCTAAAAAAAATTTAAAAAAAGAAATACAGCCATTATGAATAATTAGCAGATTCATAAGAGAAGATTTCTATGAATTAGTAGTAGAGATCAAAGTTTGTAGAGTAACAGTTATTTCTTATTTGACAGTATAAGATATGATTACTTGGGATTGCATGAATTGTTATTAACTAATACTGAGTTCTTGCTCTGATAAGCAAAGATTTCAGATATATAGCATGGTCACAGAAATCACCTCAGTTAAGAAAATATATTTTACATGAAATTTTATACTTGTCATTTTACTTATATGCTTGAAATTTTAATAGATGTGCAAACATTACTCCTTTTTGTATTTGCTATAATTTTGACCTAACTATATTTTGTGTTAAGGCATGACACTATTCATTGACCTAGTAGTATTCAGTCAAACATTGTCATATAATTAGCCAAATGTATAACAAATTAATATTGCTTCACGAACAACTATAACTAAGTGTAATTTAATTATGCTGTTAGCATTTAATATTTAAAAATATAAATCATCCTTCATAATGCAAATTATTCATATTCTTTCTCTCCCAACACACATATACATGTATACTCTTTGTTCTTGGCTGAAATTTTAATAAGGTAAAATTGTACTTGTGGGAGAATCTAATTGTGGAACAGGTACTGAAAATATTATTTTTAGCACAATTTGAAATTTTGCCCTGAGACTGAGACCCCAATGTAATTAGAATGTTTCTATTTTTTTTAAAATTAAAATTCTCATGAAAAGCAGGCTGATTTGGCTTAAAATAAGATACAACAAAATCACTGAGTACTTGTTTCATCCCTGTTCTTGGAAAACCCATTATATTGTTCTAATAGCAAAGGTGAACACCAATGTTTCTCATATGTTGATTATATTTTTAACAAAGTCTTCATTTTAGTCAATAGTAATGTTTTTAAAGATTTTCATTCTGGGAAATACTGAGTCAAAATTCACCATATTGGAGCATTTAAGAGATAAACTGCTGGCATCTGTTTTCAGTGCTGAAATGCCACTATATTCTCATTTATTGAAAGAGGAATTATATGCATTTCTCCCAAGCTGGGGCCCTCTTATTCACAGCCAACATGAGTTCTTAGTCTTTTTCTTCTTGTTCTCTGTCTAAAGAAAATTGTACTTTCAGTCTACAACTTTATTTAAAGTATTTTGTATTCAAACCATGCAATATTTTCCTCCCCGCCCAGATCAAAAACAACAAACCTCTTCACACTTTTGTCTCTGGCAGACTGATTGCATTCTGATGCCAGGAGTCTGATTTTAGAATTTAGCTGTGATACACAAGGCATGGCAATAAAGTAATGAAAATGGTTTTCTTATGTAGCTTTTGATCAGAGTATTTCAATAAAAGGCATTTCAAAAATGTTATTGCCAATGGCAAGCTCACGGGTTAGCTAGAAAATAATAAGGTCAATGCAAAAGTTGTTCCTGAAGTTTTCTTATTAAAATCGTGAAAGTAGTAAGAAGTTCAGTAAAAATGTTGACAATCATAACACTGATTTCTAAGGGATCTATTGAAGAAGAGGTAATAGCTAGACCAGTCAATCCAGAGAAAAGTCAAAAACATGAGAGAAGACACCAGAGAGCAGGGAGATGTAAATAGAGAGGGGGCTTGATAAGAACTTTCAGCCAAAAGAGATTTCTCTTTTAAAAAGGGTTTTCTGAAAATCTTCCAATGTGTCTGTGATATGATCTCTATTCCTTTCTTTACAATCCTTTGGTTAAGACCTACATTATTATTGATGGCTGTTTGAAATTGCACTGCCTCATTTTGGTTTGCTGTTGCTGTTTGTTATTGTTTTTAATTGTTTTAGAGGCATTTAGGTATTGTCCTTGTCTCTAAGTGGAGTGCTCTTGGCTCAAGATGACCCAGATGTATTCAAGATAGTCAACAATCTTATTGGGAAATCAAAGAGAGTAGAAGTTGCAGTGGCCATTCTGAAAAATAATCTGTACCCCCCAAAAGAACCTGGACACATTCTTAGAAATAAGGAATATAATCCTGATTTGCACCTCCGACCCATTACTCAATAGATTCTTTTGCAGTATTAATCAATCCTTTCCTACCTTGCTCTCACCCTCAACTACTATCAAAATATAATTTGAATAACAAATATAAACCACTAGAAGATCATTGCACAATACTTGTGCAATTAAAGGTTTAGATAAAAATAAAGCCAGAGAAATCTTCCACTGAAGAGGAGGGGCTTTACAATAAAAATACATTCAGGAAACACTTAAATTCAATATTTAGAATGAAGACTGAGCACCAGCCACTGCCGTAGTTGCTTGAATTTGGCAGAGAACAAAACAAAATTTCACTCTCATGGAGCTTTCCTTCCAATCAGAGGGATTATAAACAATGAATAAATGCACAGCGGAATATCTTATAAAGTTAGACTATGTTGTGAAATAAATCACTTCGATACAAGGCAAAGGATGAGTGACAATGGAGTTGGTGGTGCAGTGCAGAGACCTGAAAGAAATGAGGGGGGAAGCCATGCTGGCAAGTGAAGAATAGTCATTGCAGACCAAAGTAACAGTAAGAGGTGAGCTGCGAGTCAAGGAAAGTGAGGCAGATCATAGAGACCAGAGTCTTGTATGCCAGACTCAGGGCTTTCACACTTAGTGACCTTTAGGGTTTTAAAGAGAAGAGTGAGAAGAATTGGGTTAAAGCTTAGAAGAATAGTTCTGGCTACAACAGTTTGGGGGAGGGGGGTAAGTTGGAAGACGAGATGAGGTAGGCGTTATTGCAGGGTCAAGCTGAAAGATGACTGTACTGTGGACTAGTTGAAGAGATAGCATATATTTCACTTTTAGGGTCTATAGCATTTGCTGATGGATTGGCCAAGAGAGTATGGGAGAAGGAGATGACTCACCCATAACTCCAGGCTTTCAACATGAATAATGGGAATCAAATGATTGTCACTTGCTGAGAAGAAAAAAAACAAAAAAAAAAAAACAAACAAACAAACAAACAAAAACTAAAGGAGAAGCAGGTTCCATAAGGTTAGAATGGTGTGTATGATAGTATTTGTGTGTGTGTTGACATGTGTGCAAGAAAATCAGTTTACATTTGAGGTTTCTATTAGCATATTAGAGAGGGTGAATGGGATGTCACATATGAGACATAGATTCATAGAGAGAATCTGATATTTATCAGCACAAAGGAGATATATAAATCTATCATAGGTCTATATGACATCCCTCCAAAAAAGTGCTAAAAAAAAGAACAACAACATCAAATTCAGATGCTGAACGCTGACCCTTAATATTCTCATTTGAGAAAATGACAAAAGAGTCATCAGAAGTGACTAAGAAGGAATTAGTAGTATAACAGAGGCCAAGAGTGAATTGTATTCTAGAAACAAGATAAGGCCCAGAAAGATGAAGCTAGCAACTATTATGTTTTACCAGGAACATAAGAAAATTTTAAATGCTACTGATTCTAAGAAGATTCAGAGATTATTTTGCTGGGAGTAGGAGGCAAAAAAAAACACAATAGTTAACAGGTAAAATGTGATTTCTTATGTGAGAAGATTCCAAGTTCTTCAAAAGCACATTTATGTCCCAGATGTCAGGCTGTGTCAGTCCTTGGAGAATTGGGGAGAAACAGTGATCACTGGGAGTGAGAACTGGGATCCAATTAGCTCCCACAGCCCCCATCTCTTCCTCGCTCTCCATACATGGAGCTATGGGATCCTCCCCAACCTTAGAACCTGCCAGAACCAAAAATATGTGTGTATAAAAAAAATCCATTACAGTTTATTAAGAGACAAATTTGTAGCGAAGGAAAAGAGGCAGGGCGATGATGCATTCAGGGAAGGGGTGAGATCCATATAATAAGAAGGTTATAGAATATGAGAAGTAAGAGAACATTAGAGTGTTGAAGCATCAGAGTCAAGGAATCTCCTTGTGTTACACAATTTCCAGATATGTAAATATTGTGACTTTGTATGCTATAAACTTGATGTTTATGTTGGCCCAGGAATTAAAAAAAAACAAACAAAAAGAACGGTGGTACAGAGTTAGGTGGTTGCATTCTATTCAAATCATAGCCAAACACTGTTTTTTCCCTGTTAGATTCTTTGGGGCAGGAGGATGAGAAGAGAGTTTCCTAAGCCTGGAAGTCTATGTGAGATAATTCTCACATTCTTCTCATCCTTTCCCAGTGCTGAGTCCAACAAGTAGTATCCTTTCTGCGCACGGGAGAAAACGATGGGTTCTGTCTCAAAGAATAGTATTTTCATGAATTTTGGGCTGTCCTAAGGATATCCATTATTTTCAACTTAACCAGAAATGTCAGGATGTACACTTTGCTCTGGTAACTAGGACATTATCTCCCACCCCTTTCTGTACCACAGTTAAATTGTTATTTTAAAATAGAATTCTGCTAATAAAACTCAAAAGATGGAAAAAAAAAAACTTTACATTTTGCTAATAACAGCAAATTCACCAATTTCAATTTTATCTATCTAAATTACTTCTCTAATATCCCAGGAAATTAATGATTGTCTGAAACTCATCAGAGAAGTGGCAAAAAAGGAACTATACATTCATCATGATAGGACAAATGGAAAAAGATAAAATAATGTCCGCAGTTCCATGAAGGCCACAGTTAGAAACTGAAATTTAATAGAGGGAATGAGCTGTTTTCGCTATAGATCTGAAAAACAGCACGTGAAAGGGCAAACAGCCGCTCTAGAAGGAAAGTTATATCTGTGGATCTGTTTATAAAAATGCAAAAAGAAAAACTATATTTCTACCACCATTACATTGTACCTGAAAATAAAACTTTTTAAACATACCTAGATTTTACTAAATATTTTCACTTTGAGGAAAAAAAAAAAAAGACTAGTCTCCTAGCATGGCATTACTGTTGAGGGATATTTGATTTGATCTTTTTTTCTACTTTATCATTTAATCAAATGTGTTTTACACTTAAATTTATACATATAATATTTAACTATAACTAACAATTCTTTTAAAATCATTTCAGGAAAATACAGTAATCTGATTTCACCATCATTCTAAACAAATTATTTTGCATTAGTAAATAATACATACCAAGAAAAATAAAACATGACTAATTTCTCTTCAATTATTTTGAAAAACAACTTCACTCAAAAGCTAAAGGTGGAAAGTATGCTCCTTCTTAATGAGATTTTATTAAGATTACTTGTTTACTTGTGCCAGTCAAATCTGACCTTTATAATACACTATTTGTTTAAATCTAGTGGAGATAAATTGAGTGCACTGATTCTAAATTGAAGATCTATTAAGCAATAAGTAGGATGTAGTTTTATAATCACCTTCGGGTGATAAACAACATTTACCACAGGATCAAAACATGTTGACTTAGAAGAAGTGAATGCAAATTAAAATGAGAGATTTTGGAAATGCAGTGAACAGAATTATAAGATGTGATGCTATTAAGAATTTAAAAATATTTCTAATTTATTTTGATTAACTGGTGATTATGTTCTGGAATGCATATCCAAAAATTTTAAGGCATTTTATAAAATACATTCAAGTATTTTGGGTTTAATAGATAAAAATATTTAAGACACAGGTATTTCAATTTATTGACAAAGTAACTGGAGCAATCACCATTTTCCCTGGTGCTCTTGTTTTTTAATTTCCTATTATAAGTGAAGGAAAATAAATGTTCCTTCTCTGATATCAAGTATGAGGCCACGGGAGGTGTGTGTATGTGCGTGTGGAGGTATGGTAATAGCACTGCTGCTAATTTCTCTGTAATCCTACTTCATTATTTTATGCAAATAATTCCCAGAAAGGATCAGCATATTAAGAAGAATTACAAAAAAAAAATGGATGCCGCCCATACAGGGTGCTAGGTCAACAAGCTGAAAAAATAAACTACATTAAAAATAGAAGACATGTAAGTTTGTTTTATTAATTGAAAAAAAATTGGAAAAATTGGAAAAATTGGAAAAATAATGTTGAGACATTAAAATAATTATGTGATGTATTCTGATTTTTGTTTAAGAGATAACTTTTTAAAAATGAACATAAGGTTTTATATCAATACTAGAGAAGGATCTACTCTTCTTCATATAGCTTTACTTATGTTTATTACAAATTATGAAAAGAAACAATGGATATTTTTTAGATATTACAATCTCACTTTTTAAAATAGTTGTGAAATATTAACTAAAGTTACCTGTTACAGTAGCATAATTTTTACTATATTTGGAGGCTCTAAACTAACTCAATGTCAACTTTAGGATATAATCTAAATAATTCGGTATGTCATTGAAGGACTCGGGTTTTCTTTAGACTTCTACAATTTGCAAGTAGTGCCATTATATTAATTAAGGTATAGTTTAAAAACATAAAGCTAAACATATAAAGTTTATCTATCTTTAAACACATGTTTCTCTCTGGCAGAGATGACCTTTCCTCTGTTAGCATTTGGCCAATGGCCCAGACTGCCTAATGGCCCATCCTTCAATACTGGAAGCAAATATATCGATACCATCCTAGGCAGAATTAATTATCCTCTTCATTGAGCCACCTTGAAATGAGTACACACACGTTTCATCAGTGCAGTGATAATTATTTGTGTTTTAATAATGTTCCTCTTTCACATATTAACCACATAATTTATATTTATTGAATAAACCAATCAATAAATAAATGGTAGAGGGCTTTAAAATATTCCA
Source organism: Eonycteris spelaea (assembly GCA_003508835.1). Lineage (NCBI taxonomy): Eukaryota > Metazoa > Chordata > Mammalia > Chiroptera > Pteropodidae > Eonycteris > Eonycteris spelaea. The sequence continues at coordinate 11,369,068 of PUFA01000021.1, forward strand.
CAAAAGTATTTCCCATTGCTATGCTCTATATAATGAGATGACAAGGTCTTGAATTGAGGTTAGAGATGATTGAATTCATCTACCTTTATTCTAAAGTAACGTTGCATTGGTCTCCCACTTCTAATTATGTAAATATTCTGGTAGAGTCTCTAAAAACCTGAAGCACTGGCCCATATTGTTGAACCAATCTAATTATTAGGAAGAATTTTCCTTTGATGAGATCACTTTGTTTTTGCCTCTACTTTCCTCTGGAACAAAATGTGAGATAAGTTTTTGCACCCTGTGCTACTGGTTTCTTTGATATCTAGACATCTCTTTTACATAAAACTATGCCTTTCTTAAACCTCAAACATACGTTTTTCCTATATATTGTCCTTCCACTCAACACCTAAATTTAAGGCCCATGAGTAATTCACTCAAAGCATCTTAAACTCTACCCACAATATAAGTATCTGATTATGGATTTTATCTGTCTAACTTGTAAGTTTGGACTCTTTCAAAGCTCCATAGAAATACTTCATAGATCTATCTATCTATCTATCTATCTATCCATCTATCTATCATCTATCCATCCATCCATCCATCCATCTATCTCCCTTCCTTCCTTCCTTCCTTCCTTCCTTCCTTCCTTCCTTCCTTCCTTCCTTCCTTCCCTTTCCTTCCTCTCATTTTCTTTCATTTTTTTCTTTCTTTCTCTTTATCCTCCTTTCTTTCTCACTTGTTTGAAAGAATTAATGAATGAAAGGGTAGACAATCAGAGAGAAAATATACAGTAATGATAAGGAACAGAAAATATTCAATTTTCTAGGGCAAAACATGTCAATACAAACTGACTATCTGTGAACTTAGGTTAACTTATAATAAGCCAAAGCATACACTTTAAGTATAATATATTCTTTTTACTAATAATTTATTTCACAACTACTGCTATGACTGGCACTGAGCTAGATGCTGGAGGTAAAGCACGGCAAAAGCTCATGTAACATGAGAAAATACAGTTATTGATCATGTGATTACATGTGCGGTAAGCAGCTAGTAATTTTCATCATATTTCTTTCATTACTGTAGCATAACAACATCTAACTATAGCACTACAAATGCAACACACTCAATTCTTCTAGGACAAGGCCTATGTTTTTTTTTTATTTTGCATAATAAAGAATAGTCTGAATGATATCAATGAAGCCTATATTGTTCTTGAAAATAATTAGATCAGCTCTAGCCAACTATAAGCAAATAGACTTTGCAGTTGAAGAGAGAATATTTTATTCAATACCTTTGCAATACCTTTTTCTTGGATTTCACCCTCAACATTCAAATGATCATTACTCTTTTAGCTACTATCTTGATTGTCCTTCTAAATTGCCATTCATATGCCAAATTTAGATTTTCATATAAAATTTGACAAAAATTTTGAATTACTGTTGGGTTCACTACTCATCAAACAAGTAGTTGATATGTCATCAAAGAATTTTTCTGAACGAACATTTTGCAGCACAAAAGAAAACCTGGAAATACTCCCCCACCACCTCAACAACCTAATTCAGTCTAAAGTGTAAGCTCAATTGGGAATTTTTAACGTTCTTTTATGCAAAGCACACCATGCATATCATAAGTAAACATTATTTGCAAGACTGTATTATTCTCCCATATGTTTTTATAATACTTCCAAAAGCATTTATTTGCTAGAAAATTAACTACAACTCAAATTATTTTTTAAGTTATGTTGAAACTTTCTCAAGAGCTTCCAAGTCATCGATGCTTTAGGAAGGATTAAATAAAATAAAATTAATTCAAAGGAGTTCTTCATATTTGTTTTCTAGTACAAAAATATAGATTCATAACTTCAGCTGCTTTTTATTAAAGCTTGCTTTTGTTGGAAACTATATATTTGTTATTATTTGTATTCACACAGTAGATATTAATCACTCTTTGCTGTAAGAAACAGCAAAACTTTCCTCCTCAAAGACAAAGATGAGAAGGGGGGGGGGGGTAAAGCAGGTGCAAGATACAACCAGATGGAAATTATTACCCGTTAGCTTGCAATCAGCATCCTCGAAGAAAAGACTCTAAAAACATGAAAAGCTACAGTTTTCTCTTCCTGCTACACAAGGCTAATATTGCAATCCTGCACATAAAAACACATCTCAGCAGGTCTTCAGCTATGGAAGGAAAATTGTGATGATCATACAGAAAACAGAATCATTGAAAAGTTCATGCTGAATAGCAAGGCTGAATTTCTGCTTTTTTTTTTTTTTTTTCTATCAGTAAGCTACTGTGGAAGGTTCTTGAAAACTAAATTAGCTTAAAATTTCAAAATAAAACAACAAAACTGAAAGTTCCACATGTTTTGGTAAGATCAGTATTGTTATGATATATATTGTACTTAATAAAACCCCTAAATTCAAGCTGAAAATAGGATCCATAGTCATTAGTATAACTTCAATGTCACTAGAAAGCTTAGAAACAGTATTGATCATCCCTCACCACTCCCACAAGAAAGCATGTGAAGAAAAGAATTTCATTAGGAAACAAGCAAAAGCGAAAGGGGTAAAAGAATTTTCTATATTATTCTCCATACTGTTAAGAATCTCAAAGCAATTCTGCTCCACACGTTTCTAGTTTTATAGCTTCAGGAAACACTACCCATAAATATGCAGCTTTGTCACCAGCAAATATAACACCTACATTCTTTTGGTTTAAACTGAGTCATTAGGTGTATGCCTTTGAAAGTTAAAAAAATAATAATAATAACTTTTCTTTATCCTGCCTTGCTATTTCTCTGTGGCTTTTGTGAAGAATATGGAGAATAATACATGAATGCTATTCATGAAATAATAGGTTTCTTTGGTAATGGTTTAGAAGATGTCATATTTCATAGAATATCATCAGGTATTTAATAAAATAGAAAAAGATACTTTACCCAAATATAGAGAAACTATTTAAGACTATTAAGACTTAAAAATAAAAAGACTTTGAGTTCCATATATGTTTGTTTAATATCCATCATTTTCCTATGTGGCTACTTAATATTAAATTTCCATTTGCTTAATTAATTATCATTATCATTAAATGCCTCAATTTACAATGAATTTTACTAAATTAATTTCCTACCACTATTACTATTGTTTTAGTTGATTCTACCAAATATATCAAATGATATTACAAGTAAAATACATACCAAATGCAAATAAAATGTTAGACCATTTTAAAAGCACAATATGCCTTGTGAGAATATCAAGACATTTTTCTAATCCTACTACATGACTAGAAGATATTTATTCCCTACAATAAATCTGAAAGGAATTTATTCCTATACTATAAAATATTCTATATACTACTTTCTAATCATTAGGGATTACTGTATATTCTTTAATATTTAAAAATTGTGACCTATTAAAATTTAACTATAGTTAAATTTAGTACTTCCTATATCTGTGATTATATATTCAAATACAGAAATTATATTTTGCATTCGTGCTCATGTTTATATGTTTACATAATTTGGAATATTTTATTTTACAAAATATGTGGGGGCAACAGATTATGTTACTATCACAAAATAGGTAAATGTAAGCGATATACATAGATTACATGGACAAGAGAAATATGAGTACATAAGGAATACGCATGATACGGTTACAAGTGGAAGGAGATGCTGCAAGGATCCCACATCAGTCAGGACAATGTGTCCCCCAGATCTCCTACTGGGAGGAATCGAACTGATGATGGCCCAGGGGCTGCACTCTGCAACTCACCCCATGACAATGCCAGGAGACGCATTTCTTGTGGTCTGCTCCAGCCAGCGCCTGGGGCAGCCTGGGTACTGAGGCATGCCTGTTCCTGAGAGAAACTCTGGCTTCCTGACAACCACACTGCCGCTTTCCTTCCTTTTCTCCTTGACAGGGTTTTAGCTCGTGTCCCAGACGGGTGACTCCCCCACACACCTCCAGTTCTCTTCACTTTCTCCCATAGATGTTTCTCCCCAAATCTCTTACATGTCTCATCCCATCTTGCTGTCCACTTCTTAGAAATCTAGACTAGTATAGATATGCAAGGAAGAACTATGCAAAAGTGAATTGTTAAAGACATATTTTAAGCCCCAATTTATGTCCCGGTCCATGAAAGTTAGTGTGCTAAATTCAGTTATGATAAAGTATTTGGATTTATTGAGAGGGAGCATTTAGGAAATATGTAAGATGGAGTATTTTAAACTAATATAGAAAAGTATATCAATATCTTTGAGGGGCTCATTTACAATCTAGGGAAAATAACTGTGCTAAAAACAACCACAGAATGTCTTTCCATCTGAGGAAACCAGATTTCAGTCAAAAAACAGGGGCTCTGACTCAGTTACATCTAATACAAGTTGTTCAAAATACCATGAATACCAAGTTCCTTAGTGAAAAATATAATTGCTGTGAGGGCTAAAACAGATTATATTCAAAAAATATTCCTAAATTCTTGGCTTCTTTTAGGGCTCAGATACACTCACACATTTTACTCTTTGCTAAGCAACATCTGTACAAAGAGATGCATTAAATATAGGTGCATCTGGTAACAAAAAAAAAAGTACAAACTCGATTTGTGTTTTGATGAAAGTATGCTAGACTGTAAGATCTGTGGAGGCAGATCTTTTGTTTAGCAATGTGTCCCAAGGACCTAGAGTAGTAACTGTCCCAGAGATAGTGCTCAACAAATACGTGTTGAACTAATAGAAAAACAAGATGTCCTTGAAGCAAGAGCAGGGTTGATAGCTACCTCCTACCTAGCAATATCTGGTACATGACCCAAGAAATGGGTATTATTAGATTTGAAATAGTAGAGATGGGATTCTGTCTATAATGGTCCCTGGATAATGCCAGGCACTTAGTGATTATATGTGTGCACCTTATGGGAGTTTTTGACATAAAAACTGGGGTTACAGACTAGGTTAACAACAGAAAGATGATTTGTAATCTATTATCTATTATCCATATCCTATTAAAGAAAGTGCTGTTAGCAAGTATGGAAATACAGTTGAACATCATGGGTCCACTTACATACAGATTTTTTTTCAATATATGCCATAAATGTATTTTTTTCCTTATGATTTTCTTAAAAATATTTTTTCTTCTAGCATACTTTATTGTAGGAATACAGTATATAGTGTGTATAACATAAAATATGTGTTAATCCACTATGTTATAGGTAAGGGTTCCTGTCAACACTGGGCTGTCAGTAGTGTTTCCACACACAAAAAATTTATCACAAATGCCCCCCTCCTTGTACGAGTGCCAACACTCGTAACTGCATGCAACACAGGAGTGCACCTGACTTTTTTTTTTTTTAATTGGCTGCTATGAAAGGGAAAATTTGTAGTTCAAGAAAAACTCAGAATAAATGGAACTAAAAATGAAGTATTGGCTCAACTAACAACTCTGTGTGTGTGCATGTGCATGTGTGTGCATGTGTGTGTGTAGATCTAGTCTTCTTAAAATCGTATCAACACTTTCCTGAGGTTGTCTGGGTGATTTTCTATTTTTTATGTTGCGTCTTATTTGGAAAAAAAAATCATACACTATAATATATTCATATTCTATATATAGAATATATTTTTGAGTGGGTTTTGGTTGTTCTTTTCCCAATTTGATTTTTACAACCTCATATTTCATTTGGAGGAAAAAAAAATAAAAATACATTCTCTTACTGTGCATCTGTCTTATCCTATAATTAAAGAGTGTTTCCATTTAAAATCCCTATATGGCCCTTTGCTTAAAAGAGGAAGATTGCTGCATGAACACAGTACACATGCTATGAAAAGAATTTTAAAAAAATCTACCATGTCAAATTTTCTTTTGTTGTTGTTGGATCAGGTACTTCTCACTGAGCATCGTACTGGGTTCACTTCCCAAAGACTGGGTTCAATTTCCAAAGACCACTCTAGTTAATCACATTCTCTTTCTCTGGTCGCCAAGGACTCCTGCTACTCAGTCTTGATGCCACGACCCCTTTGTAAGACACTCTTTTCCTACACTTGCATATTGACTATGGCCCAGGGCATATCCACTCTGTGGTACAATTACTTTAAAGATATTCGGTCTTCTCCTGGGAGGGGAGGGATTGCCCTCGTCTTTCCCAATGATCATGGTATCCAACAGGCTGTGTCTACACCAGTATTAACACACTCCTCAGTTGGCATTCTTAGAAGTACATTTCAGCATCATTCTACTTACACAGTGAAATTCTTCTTCAAGTAAAGTCACTTCTAAGACTGTCACTAGACAAGCTTTCATCTTTCCGAGGCTCAATTTCCTTCATATGTAATAATAACTCTCCTATTCATCTCACAAAGATATTGTGAAAGTAAAAATAAAAAGATAATATGAAGAAAAGTTCTTTGAAGACAGTGTACAAAGATACAGTGCAATTATATTTAAGAAACCATAGCTAAAATATTTCTGAACTCTAAAGAAATTCTGTCACAAAAGAGGTATACAGGGAGGAAGTTTAAAATAGAGTTTCTCTGTGATCTGTAAAATTCTATGGTATTAAACCCCCCAAATTTGAGCTTCCACTAAGTTTATTTTTATAATATAGTTGCAGTGTTCTGACACATATCTTTGGTATCAATCATATACAGACCATCATATATTGATGAATCATATCTTTTGCCACATGTAAAGGGGAATATTCTCTGTCCATGCAATCTCTATCCCTAATGTGAATCGAAATGCTCTACTTTCAGGAATGGCCGAGTTTGTCAGCTTATCATCTTACTAACTTGTAAGAACAAAATGTGAGCTTGTAAGAACAAAGTTGAGGTGTACTTCTTTTAATAATTGAGAGTCACTGAAGGTTTTGAGTGGGTGGGCCCACAATCAGAGATTCAGGAAGAATAACCAATTAGTAAATGCTAAAAAATTTGTAGTGAAGAGGCTTGGTTATCTTCTTTAACCTTCATTTCTTTTATCTTCACCACTCTGACCTCAGTGTAAGTTATATATTATACTTTTCCAAAGCAAACTTATATTCATTTAATCTTTTATTCTTAATTATATGTGATATATTACTCTTAATGTCTCTTAGCATATGAATTATTGTTTGTCTTCAATTTTATGTTATTCAAAAATTTATAAAATATATATTAATTAACTAAATTCATTTTCAAACCTTACCCCACAACAATTTCAATTTCTTCCTCCCATTTCTTGTGATATTGCTGTTGGTCATTTCACACACCCATATGCTAAAATCATTCAGTTACTATTATTGCTTTAAGCAAACCATTATCTTTTAAATAAATTAGAATTAAAAAAAAAAGATTTTATTTTATCAACATTTATTTCTTCTCTAATGATCTTCCCCTTTTATGTAGATACAACTTTTTTGCCTATATAATTTCCTCTTTGGATGAATTTTAACATTTCCTGAATAGCAGGTTTTCCAATAATGAATTCCTTATGTTTACATTTGTCTGAGGAAGTATTTATTTCTCATGTATTTTTGAAGAATAATTTCATTTGCTATAAAATTTTAGTTTCTGTTTCTTTTTTAGTTTTTCTTCTATCATTTTAAGTATTGCACTCTTTCTGTATGCCATTAATTTTAGAAAATTCTATATTATAATTCTTTCATAAATTAGTTAATTTCCCTTTTCTATTCTTCTAACAAACATGTTACAGCTTTTCATACTTTTTCACATTACTTGGATTTTTGTTTTCTTTTATTTTTCTATTATTGTTATATTTACATCTTAATTTGGAAAGTTTCCACTGACATATCTTCAAGCTCTGATTTTTTTCTTCTTTTGGCCATGTCCAGTCTACTGCTCAGTTACAGTGCTTTTAATTTCTGAAACGGTGTTTTTAATTTTAACATTTCCTTTTGACTCATTGTTAGAATTCCATCTCTCTGCTTATATTATTCATCTGTTGTTGCCTCTTTTCTACTTTTTCCATTAGAGCCCTTAACATATTAATACTGCATTTTTAAATAATTGCTTTGATGGTGCTAAAATCAGTTTTCTATTTGAGTCTGTTTCTAATGGATGCTTTTTCAAATTCAAACAGTGATTTTTCTTGACTTTTGCCATACCTTATAATTTTTTTTGAAGTGTTTGCTTTCTATGACTGCATTAATTTAAACTTTACCATTTTATGTTTCCTCTTGACTTTGGGCCTTCCTTAGTACTCCTCAGAGAGTCTGCGTCTTGCAGGGTCAGGTTGATTTGATGGCCAGGTATGTATGACAGGGAGTTCTCTATTATCTTCCAATTGATTCAGTCATTTACTGGGCCTATATCTCAGGGCTGTGTCTTTCACAAAGGTTTCCTGCATGGTTTAATTTTTTTTCTTCCATTGTTTCCTATTTCCTTCACTGGCTACATTATTTTTCAGCTATTTCCTTGTAACCCAGGCTATTGTTGATTATGTCTGTTTTTCCCCTTTGGAAGACACAGGAAGTTGAAATGCAGCTAGACTGAGAGAAAAATCCTTTATCTTTGAAACACAAAGTTCTGGTAAAATATTTTACCCTAGAGAGCATGCTTTTGTTCTGGTGAAAGCTCAGAGTGCATTTCACAATGATTACTCTTCTTCTATCCTGCCTACCATAGAGCCACTAGAGTCTCATCCTCTCATCTTCACCATAAAAACCTGTTGAGGTTCCTTGGGATAAATGCCATGAAAGTGTCAATTTCCCTAAGGTGAGAGCCCCAAGGTGTTTCCCACTTTCCTGCAGCAATCCCAATATATTTCGTTCAGGTATTCTGACTAGTTAATACCTCTAGCAGCTTCTGTTCCAAACCAGCTGGTCTCAGCTGTTTCTCTCTGACTGTGACTGGCTCTCCAGATATTGGAGAGCCAATATCTCCAATATCTGAGGTCCATCAGAGATCTCAGTTCTTAATGATTCTAACAAATTTTATTGAAGTTGAGTTTGCTCGTTTTTTTTTTTCCTTGTTGTAATGGAGACACTGACATATTTCAGCCTCTTTACATGTCATAGCTAAAACTGGAGGTCCCCTTCTGGAATGCATTAAGTTAACTTTGTTACTTCCAGCTCTCTATTCATACGCTTGTCTTATAATATTCATTTCCATCAAACTTACCACAACTTGGGATATTTCCATTTTAGACTCACTTTCTTTCAACTGATAACCACCTGTTCACTAAATTCCCACATACTTAGATGCCACAATGTATTTGCACTTGACTTGTCTAGCATTTAGAATATGTTTATCCACTAGACAACTCTCACTCATCTTTCATTTTCAGTCTCACCATGTAATTTATCCTAAATCCCCAGGAAGAAATTCTGAATTCCCTGTATTCATAATCTAAGTATGGGTGTTTCTATTTTAGCCCTTATAATTAGTAGTACACCTATTTTATGAACCTATCACCCAGCTATAATGTGTTTCTCAAAAATAGAAAATTGGATCTGGGTATCTAACAAACATCTTGATATAACAAATTATGAAATATGATTTAATTGACTTGATTGTACTATGAGAGGCTGAGATTTACTGACACCACAGAGAAAAGAGAAATAGGGAGAAAGGTTTAGAATGACTTGAAGAGACAGTCTGTAAAAATATGAATGTTAACAGTGCTTCTAGCTAGAGCTCAGAAAGAAATGAGATCTATTCAGAATGCTCCTATATCTTCAAAAATACATGTATCATTATGAAAAAATTATTGCTGAAAATAGAAATAGTAAAGATCCTGGTAGATATCAGATAAAAATGAGTAACATGTTTTTGGAAACTGGAAGACAGATGAATTCTATTATAAAGTTACAGAGGACTTATTTGAATTGAGTCCTTTTGAATGAAAAGCCGAACTGAGAAGGGATGAACTTGAATATTTAGCTGAGGAGATTTCTAAGTAAGTCTTGAAGGAATGAAATGTCTTCTTGCTGCTTATAGTAAAATGCAAGACAAGAGAAACAAATTGAAGATATATCTCTTTAGCCAAAAGAAAGTGGCATTTGATAATCCGGATGATTTAAGCTTATTCAGTAGTGTGTTCTTAAAACAGAGTCAAGTGTACAGCTGGGCAACATTAGCTAAAGAGATTAGGTGTGCAATGCATGATCAAATCAACCATCTCAGCAGAAGGCTGGAATACAGATATAGTTATTCAGGAAAAATCTGCGGGCAATTTTTATATATGGTGTCTTGGACCTCGGTGAATTTCATTGGAGGCTAATGAGAGTTTTGACAATCGTATTAGAGCAGAAACACTGCCATTCTGGACTGATAGAGACAGAAATGGGATACGATGAAGGAAGAATGACTTTGAAGACAGAACCATTATAGGAAAAATTACCGTAAGGGTACAGCTAAGGAGACCAGCGTCACCTCCTTGGGGTTTCAGAAGACAGGCGGCCATCCAGGAAATATAAATCAGGCCATTATCTAGGGAGGAGAGTGTATTGGGGGTACTAGAGAGCTGGGATGCCTCCTCAGTGAGGCCAGCAAGCAGAGCATCAGCAAGCCAATGAGGATCATTCTCAAACCTTAAACTCTAGTGGAATTTGCCCTTCCACGTTTCAGACTTGAAACCTGTGATTCCTTTTTTTTTTTTTTTTTTTCTATTTGATGTCTAGTTTTTGGAATGAGAATGTCCATCCTATGCTTGTACCATCACTGTATTTTGGAAGCAGATAACTCATCTGATTTCACAGGTTCACAGATGGTTAGTGATTATGCCTCAGGGTGATTTAGATGAAAACTGGAAGAAATTTTAAACTTAAAGTTAATACTAGAATAAGTTAAGGCACTCGGGACTATTGAAATGGGGATACATATATTTTGCATGCTAGAAAAACATGAAATTTGGGAGGCCAGAAGACAGATTATTATGGGTGGAATTTTGTCTCCCCACAATCTGTATGTTGAAGTTCTAACCTCAGTACCTTAGAATATGGCCTTAGATGAGTATAGGTTCTTTATAGAGGTAATTCAGTTAAAATGAGGTACTTAGGGTGAACTCTAATCCAATATGACTGATGTTCTTATAAAACATGGAAATTTAGACACTGATATGCACGAAAGGATAATGACATGTAAACCTGAAGACAGAGATCAGGGCAATGGTCCACATATCAAAAAACATCAAATACTGCTAATGAAGAAGCTATGCAAGGGACATGGAAGAAACCCTCCCACACAGCCCTAAAATAAAATCAACCCTTTCAACACCTTGATCATGGACTTCTACCCTCCTGAAAGGTGAGATAACATATCTCTGTTGTTTAAGCCACTCAATTTGTTGGTACTTTGTTACAGCCACTCTATCAACCTAATATAATGGCATTTGGAAAAACAAAACAAGAAGAAAAATCTTTCTTTTCTTTAAGAATTAAAAAAAATACTGAAATTTATACTTAATAATTGAATCTCATTTTTATTTTTAGTTGATTTGATATATCAGATATATCTGAGATGGTTATACATTACTGAAGTATTCTAATAAAATTTTGTTAGCATATCTCTTTTTGATAAAAGTTTTTTAATGTGTGAAAATATGAATATTTCAGAACTACAGGTAAAAATGAATTATTGACTTTATTGTAGTAAATCTTTTTTCTATATTCACCTGAAAAATATTCTCATTTGTTAATAGTAAATACTCTTTGCTAAAATTATTCTTTGTAGAAATTTTGCAATATGTTTTTTATTTGTATACGAGGAAGAGTATTATATCTCAAGAGATTATTGTTGTTTTTTGTGTTTCACTTAGTACTAAAGAGAGTTTTGAGTTTCTTTCGAAACTGTTCTTCACCCATTTGACAATTAGCACTAATTATAACTTTTCCCCCAGCTTTATTGCAATCTAATTGACATAACACATTGTAAGTTTAAGGTGCACAAGTGTTGATATGATACAGTTACATATTGTGAATTGATTACTACCATAGTTATGGCTAATACCTCCATCAAGTCACATAATTACCATTTTTCCCCCTGTGGTGAAAACATAACTGACTGTGGTTTATGGGGGTGAAGATGATTCTCTTATCTATTGGATTGATTTGATTTAATTAATTTTATTAGTGAGCATTCTTTATGAAATTGCTTACATCCTACTCTGGTATTCTCAGTATTAAAATAAATTCAAAGTGGAGAGATACTTTAATCCCTGAAATAACTGACTGGTTTTATTTTAATGAGAATAGAGGAGCAGTGAATTCCATTTGCATCACTCATCCCAGAATACTGCTTTACTTCTGTTGCTTTCCTTATTGCCATCTACAGTCAATAACCCCTATCTATTCATTTTCTACATTATTATAAAATGATTCCTATTGCCCACTGATACTCTATATAACTATATACTTAAAAGACTATAACACTAAGCTAGTTCTTGTCTATAGAGACCATAAGAAAAGTGAATCCTGCAACCTAAGACCCTATTTTCGAAAAGATTAATAAATCACATGATAAATAATCAACCCTATAATTCTCCAGTTCATTCTCTTTATTTAATTTTATGGAAAATAGTGCAAAGTACAGGAAAATAAGTTACTGTTATATATATATTTACTTTAGAAATCACATAAAATTTCTAAGACACATTCTAGCATAAGAAACTCAAAAGTTAATGATATCAACATTATTAAATGATGAGTCTTGTAACCATCTCTGCTTCAAGCCATCTCTTTTTATATTAACCTGTTTTCACTTGGGGTTTAGTCCTAGTCTGTCTCTCTAAAAACTCTGCTCTCAAGGACACCAATGAACTTCCTCTTGCCACATCCAATGGTCCCTTCTGCATCCCCATTTTGGCCACTGTTTTCTTGTGTTGTTTCCTGTAATCTGGCCCCTAATACCCAGTGTCCTTTGCATTCTCCATCTTTCCAAGCTAGGCTCAGTCTAAATCCTCTATCAACTCTCTTTCTGGGTAATCTCATCCAGATCCATAGCTTTAAATAGCATTTACAAAGTGATGACTCTGAAACTTTACCTCCAGTCCTGACTTTTTTTTTTTTTTTCATTTTGATGTGTATTTCTGACCGCTTACTTAATATTTTTAACAGGTGTCAAAACATGAGCAACATAGAAATCTGTTTCCCCTTCTCTATGTAAAGCCGTCCTGTGTTTTCTGAATCTCAGTTAAAAGCAACAGTATTCACTGTGTTGTTCAGAACTCACACATAAAATGAATGTTTGATTTCCCTCTTTCACTCATAGCCCACATACATACCATCAACTATATGCATAATAGTCTAATAATCTATGTATTAATCTGGGTTCTCTAGAAAACTATAAGTAATAGGAAATTATATATAATTAGAGAGAGAAAGGGAGATGATCCTAGGTAATTGGCTTGTGCAATTAAGGGGGTCTGGGTTGGAAAGTTTGTCATCCATAGGACAGGCCAATGGCCTGGAAAGAGATAATATTGTAAGAGATGATATAGTAAGAGATGATATTGCAATGTAGAGTCTGAAGGCACTCTGGAAGTGGAATTTCTTTCTCTTCCTTCAGGCCTTCAACTGATTGGATAAGGCCCCACCATGAAGAGTGACACTCAAAGTCTGCTGTTATAATGTTAATCACATCTAAAAATACCTTCATTATAACTTCTATACTGGTGCTTGACTGAATAGCTGGACACTACAGTCTAGCCAAGTTGACACATAATTAATCATTACAACCTAATCCTTTGATATCACCCTAGTACAAATGATCCCCATCTTTCATATGGACAATTCAATAACCTACTAACTGATCTCCACATTTTAACTTTTGTCCAACCCTCCCTAAAGACCCATTCTCCATGTATCACCCAACATGAACTTTAAACTTTAGATATAACTACAATTATGTTATTCTTCCACATAAAACCTGGGCTTCCCTTCACCTAAGAACAAAATTTCAAATCTTTGCAACAGGCTACAAGGACATGAAGGATTCTTGTCCATCATTCATTCTCCTGCATGACTGCATTCTCCCTCCCTGACTGTATTCCAAACACACCTTCTGGCATATCCTCATTTAGGCCAAACTTATTCCTACCTTAGAACATTTAATGAACTGGCTTCTCTGGGAGCAGCCCTCTCTCAGATCTTCACATGGCTGGCTGTCATTTGTCATGCAGTGTTTCGCTTGTGTTTTACCAATTGAAGAGCTTTTCTCAACTTTCTTAAAAAACTAGTTCCATCCCTCCAATTCTGTCACTCTTGATCTGCTTACTACCTGGAATCCTTATGTTGTGTTATATCATATTACAGTCATGTCAATGATGGGGATATGTTCTGAAAGGGAGTTGCTTGTCTACTTCATCATTGTGTAAACATTGTAGACTCTGGTTTCACAAACCTGGATGGTATAGCCCACTACACACCTAGGCTGTATGGTATATAGCCTATTGCTCCCAGGCTACAACCCTGTATAGCACATTGATGTACTCAATACTGTAGGCAGTTTTAACACAATGGTAAATATTTGTATCTCTAACATATTTAAAGACAGAAAAGGTGCAGTAAAAATACGGTATAAAAGATACAAATGGTACACCTGTATAGGGCACTTACCATGAATGTAGCTTACAGGACTGACAGCTGCTCTGGGTGAGTCAGTAAGTGAGTGGTGAGTGAAGGCCAAAGGACATGCCCAGAGACTGCAGACTTTATAACATGGTCCCGCAGCCGTACCCTGCTACTTCCAACAGGGTCAGAAATGGAAAGTAAAATTGCCAATGCTGCTCCGTAACGGGGATGTCACTGGATCGATTGGAAATATTGAGGAGAAAGTAGCTGGATAAGGCACAGGTCAGCATAACAGTGCCAGTCAGGAGGGAGTGAAAAGTGGCCTAAGTATCAGTAGGAAAAGAGATCAAGAAGGACAAATAGATGACAGAGGATCATTCTGGTTTTAGCTATTGAGGGTTTGAACAGTGGTCCAATTAATGAAATGTGTAGAACTGAGGACTCCATATTTTGACTTCAGAGTGTAGAACTGAGGACTCCATATTTTGACTTCAAAAATTTGCTTTTGGTTCCATTGACCTTATCTGGCAAAAAAAAAAAATGACTCTCTCTAAGATCGAGTTGAAGGAAAAATAAAACTTATCTATGCTTTACATTATTATAACCTGAAAACAATCCAAAGTACAGAGACAGGCTGGCTCACACTACCACAGAGAGCTTCTAGCAAAGTGGCAGGGGTACTTTGTACTTGTTATGGTCGCTCCTGAGACCTATGTCCTTATACTAGATCTTAAGTCCTCAACAAAGAATTTACAACAATGTACTGTGAAGGCCACATGCTGGACCTGGGAGGGCTGTAGTGTCCTCTGAATATGTAGCACTGGGGGAACAGTCTCCTCTGTGCGGAAACAGGTCAGTGGCTGACTGAGATGTAATCTCCACTAAAAATTGAGGAGCTGTAAGTGAGAGCGAATCCACCGCCAAACCCCACAGATACTGCTACTATCAGAGAAAAGGAAAAATACCTCTTGAACCACATATCCTTCCATTTCTTAGAGAAAATTCAGCTCCATTATAGTCTTATCGGACCATCTTTTAATATGTGGATGTCGTTGGCCAAAACACCATTACATGGCACGTGACCATAGCTATTTCTTTACCCACTTATTTTTATGCGTATCACTAGAAGTTAAGTCCATGAAAACAAAATCTCATCAAACATATTTATTTCTCTATCTCCAGCACTTTAAAGAGTGCTTGGGATATAAGCACTCTGAAAAAATATTTGTTGAACAAATGAATGAATGAATGAATACTTCTAACAAAAAAAAAGCATATTTTTATTACAGTCAGATAAATTTGTTTTATTTACAATTAACTTAGTAAAGTTAAAATTTAAATACTGTGTATATAAAGTTTTTGTAAATAGTAGAAATAATACAGAAAGTTACTTAAACTATAGTTAATTAAATATGTATCAACTAACAATACTATAATCTAAAAGCAGTTTCCTTCTTAAGAATTTATTTCAAGCAAGTGATAATTTTCTTTTGAAAACTGTAGAGTCAGGAACAATGATTTTTTATACTTTTGATATAAATTCATATTTCTATATCTCAGGCATTATTTACTACTACTTAAGTATTCATTACCTCTGTTTTTGACCTCTTTGAGGAAAATCTGAAAAATAAAAGCTACTGTTTTATTTATTTATATATTATTTAGTTATTTCTAAAACTACACACACATTTTGATAAGCCTTTCTTCTAAGGGGCACTCATTGCAAGGTTTGCTAAAAATTTTAAAGCATCTGAAATTTAAAAAAAAAAAAAAAGCTTGACTTTGAAAACATTGCTAAGAAAGAATTCCTCTGAATCATTTCTCAGTTTTAAGAGACATAAATGATTATACTATATTTAAGAATTCTTGTTGTTTGGGTTTAATTTGCATATGTTGTACATTTAGTAAAGTTGACTGAAGGGAAGAGTACTTAGGGATTTGATGTTACAAAGATTGTTTATTTTCTGCTTGGAATTTTTAACATAAAAATACAAGCAAACACAAGTCATTATAACAATTATTAAACAGAAATAAATTGATTGCATTTATACACCCTCCAGCTCAGCCAGAAGTATCATTAGATTGCACTGTGAAGGATCAGTTAATTCATAAAGAAAGGAGAAAATATGGAATGAGAGAATTAAATATTGCGAAACCCTTTAATCTCTGTGAATCGTTTTTTTTTTCCTTAGCTAATATGGCTTGAATAGCTTAAAGCTGCAAATAATCTAGATGTGATAACAATACATACATTTTAGTATAAATTTTCAATTTTAATACACTTCACGATGTTTAAATTTCAAAACATGTTTTGAAAAATCTTGCTTCTTTTGTTTGTTTTTGTTCTCATTTTTCCTTCCTTTATATAGACTTTTTTTTTTTTTATGCAGTTAACCCCGGAGTAGAAATTATTGTTGCCATTTTCTTAGAACTTTTCTTCTCTACTTTAGAACAAGGTCCAGAGGATTTGCCAATAAATAAATGTAAATAGATATTAAAATGGGGAATCTACATTTGTTGTTGCTGTTGTTACAAAAGGCTGAAAACAATGAGGCAAAAACTCCTGCCTGCCAGTGTTAATTGCTTAACTGCCTATACAGGACCTGCAAAGGAGGTTTTAGGGTCCTTAGACCAACACTCATTGTTGGGAGTAAAATGTGTAGAGTGTGGAGTGCATACGTGCGCACGTGCACATGCATGTACACATACATACTTAAATATTTTCCACAACTTATTTTTGATCTTTTTCTATCTACTTTGTATTGCTTAAGCAAATGATTGTCATTTTAATTAAAAATAAGTAAGATCATTATTACACAAAAATAAACATATTTTGATTTTCAAATTGTAAAAAGACCAATTTAAAATCCTTAATTATGTACAGTTGCTGGGACCAAGAAACCTTGGACAAACGAGCTGGGATAAGGTCCTTGTATCTACCAGGTTAAATAATCAGTTTACACCATGTCCGTCATTCACTAAACTTACAGAAATTGTTTCTGATTTTAACTATTGGTCTACCCCCATTTTGATCAGTCAATCCAGAAAGTTTAATATCAACACCTAGGCAAAGTATCCTTTGCAAACAAAACAAAACAAGACAAAACAACAACAAAAAAACCCCTAATTGCTTTACAGTACTTACTTATTTCTAACCAGACCCCCTATCCTTCCTAGAACCCAAACCACTATGCTTGTCATCTTCAATCAACTCTTCATTATGAACAACCAACTAGCCAACCAAAGAAATAAAGTAAGCACACAACAAAATTAACTCTAAAATCATATAATTGCTCTAATACAATTAATGTTTAATTGTTGCCCATATAACAGTACTGGCTAAAAAAAAAATAAAATAAATTAGGTAAGTATAGTAACTCTCTTCCATGCAATGATTCAAGCACCCAGTCTGAAGAAAGGCTCAGTCATGTTTAATACATGTATTCTAAAGTCTTCCTCAGTGTTATCTCCTCTTAACCAGACCCATAGAAGGTGAAAACAGCATGGCAAAGTATGTACAGGAAATGTCATGGGCTGAGCCTGGAAAGAGAGGTATCACTTTCACTCACACTCCAAACGCTAGGAATTTGTGTCAGTGCAATCGTTTTTTTGTGTGTTTGTTTGTTTTGTTTTTGTTTTTGTTTTTGTTTTTTGTTTTTTTTTGGCAATGGCACCTCGTAAATCTAGTCCCTGTTTGGGAAGCCAGTTCTCTGCATTAAATTGATACTGAGGATACTGATAGATAATCACACCCTCAGAGACTTCCCTCCATGTGCATTCTGTCCATTGCTTTGACAAAATTCTAACTTACCTCTGAAGACACCATTTCTCTTTGACTCTCCCTACAGATAAATTTTAAATTATTTCAGCCCTGTACACAGCATCAAGAGGTAAGTTTCTGTCCTCATTGTTCATTCTTGCCTTGAGACAATGACCAATCTACATACAGTTCTTTTAATATGTGTAAAAAATAAATGAACAGAGAATAGAGCAAACATAATGAAGCAATAGGTGAGCAAATAATAAACTAATAAATAATAAACTCATAAAAAGCAATATTACCTCTTAAATGTATCATCTTGCTCTCCATGGGTTTCATATGTCCTTCTTTTTCTAAGAACTTTGCTTCTTATTTTCAATTTTACTCCCTACCAAAATTCTTGATTTCATGTATTACCCAGCCAATGACTTTAAATCAGATTTCTTCGACAACCACAGTATCCGTCCTCATCCTCCACTTCATAAAATATATCTTAGAACAAAAATCATTCTACCTATAAAATCACTAAAGAAGTCACTTCATTTTCTATCCACAATCTAGTATATTTCAGCCTGTTTGTTTAAACACTCTTGCAGTTCATTGTTGCAAAAATAATAACTTTATGCATAAATTTTTTGTCTAATATTTTGTAATTGATTTTCATCATTTTGCATTTTTTCAGTCTATCCAAATTCTAAATCTTTTAACTCACTTAGTCCCTTTCATTATGGTAAAGCTGTCAAAAAACAGTCATATAACAGAACAGATTATTGTTATTATAAATTTACTAACTTCAACTCTGTTCTAAATAAAGTCTGAAAATCTTATCTACAGCAATAACAATTTCAGAACGTCTCAAACCTCTTCAGTATCCTTCCTGTAAACATCTTCTCATTTCAAGAAAATACCCTTGCCTCCAAATTAACAGAATAAAAAAATCAACTGGTAAAGTTCAGTTTTGGCTGTTTCTAAACACAAAATTCCCAGGTTAATTTTTTACTCAGTTTCTCCTAGCTTTCTTCAGTTTCAATAAATTGTACTTTCCCCATCCTCCACTCCTACAAAGAACGTTCTGCAATCAATTATATCTTCTCATACCTTCAAAGAATCATTTGCTACATAATTATTTACTACCTATCAAGATGAGATCAGGATTAAATACTTCTCAGCATAAATGCAACAAGGATGGCAACAAAAAAACATAAAAATTATCATTTGTAGTCTTCATCTAGCAATATTATCTATCTCTTCATCTTCACAGAAAAAAAAAAAAAACCTTTAAAAATACTTGTCTACACTATTTCCAACTTATTCATGAATCCTTCTCCAGGTGGTTATCACCCCCTTAATATATGAACACAGCTCTAGATGAGGGCATCTGTTTGTCCATCTCAATAGAGCCAATGAAATTTTGAATCATTTTTTATGCTACTTGATTTTTCAGCAGCATTTTAAACTGTAGTTGTTCGTATTGAAACACTTCCAATATTCATTTTGTTTGAAACTATACTAGGTTGGTTTTACACTTTCTTCTCCTCTCACCATCTCTGAAGAGAAACATTGGGTGAGGAGAGCAGATGTATACCCAAGTGACAGGTGGTATTACTAATTCTGTCTGAATTATTAGTCACTTCTTTTCCAGGCAAAATAATGTCAAGAAATGAAGAAAAAAAAAAAAAAACAGAATAAGAATTATCTATTTATACCATTTTAATTTCAGTCTACACAGAATCCCCAAGATAACTGTCATGTCCTTCTTTGGGTACTCGTTGAGAAAGATGCATTTTTTGATGAACACTTATTAACAGGTTGAGGAAATTGGAAGGATTGTCCTTTCTATTTCAAAATGTCTCTTCTGGAAACTTTAACCAGGGTGATGTCATCTGAGTCATTCACATTTTCGTAGTTATTTCTTTGTTATCTAACAACTTTGTCTTTAAATATTGTAAAAAATCAAAGAATGAAGAAAGAAAGAGTAAAAAAAAAAGATCATTAGAGAAAAGAAGCTTAAGATGAATAGAAGATAAGTTAAATGTCTACGTAGATTTTCTGTCCATTACTGCTATCTTTATTACAATTTGGAGTTGCCTACTCATAGTGTTTAGAAGAAGTGAATATGTAACTACCTGGGAAGCAGGCCAAAAAATGGATGAAGTTTGTATCTTTCTTTAGAGTTTTTTATTCAGTGGATTTGGAATAAGGTCTAAGGATAGATGGTTTTAACCAGTTCTATGGGAGGTTTCATGACAATCATTTGGGGACTTTAAATTGATAATAACTAGGCTAAAATTTACATATTTAATCTACAAAGGAAGATTATTAGAATATTGTCATACCTTACAATTACTTGAAAGTCTGTGGTATGGAAAAATAAACCAGCTTCATAGTGAATCTCTAGGATACTAGAGCAATCTTAGCAGTAATGTGAAGTTGCATTTGAGATTATTAGAAGAGACATCTAAGATCAGAGTTATAAGTATTGAAGCTGATTTAAAAAAAAAAAAAACAGAGGTACATTTAAGCTATAATAAATCAGAATGGACACAAAGAAACAGAAGAAAGTGATGATAATCAAGGAAGAGTTTGCTTTTGAGGAGAGCACAGGAACTATGCCTGGGCTGAAACAGATTTAGAGATGTCTGCCATAGTTCTATTTCTGGACCTAGGTGGTGGTTAAAAGGATAACTGTCTTTTTATCCCTAAAATGATTCTTTAAGTTTCATATTTGTTTTATGTGGTTGTATAAATGTTAAAATATGTACATAAAGAAGAAATGATTGGCTATTGGTAAGAGCTGCAGTAGAGAGATCCATGATGAGTCTCTAAACAAACATACAAGTGGAAAATTCTGATCTGATAATCAAAATGCATGCTTAGAGCTTTGCAGATTGTCTGTTTTATCAAAATTGTAATATACTTCAAAATAATCATATTGACTACAAATTCAAGACCCAACAGATTGTAATTCAATTGTACTTTTAGTTATGATAGGGTGTGATTTCATAAATTTATTTTCCTACATACAAGTTTCATTTTTCTGATAACCCTATTCTGTCTTCAAAGCTAAGAGGTCCTAGTAAAAAGATCTAGAAAGCTTCCTCATACTTTTAATAATTTATGAACATATGAATGAATACATAATATTTTAAGTTATTAACATCTATAAACCAATAAAGGAAATAGTCTCTGTAGAACCATCACTGGAAATATAAGGTTTTATGTGACTTAGATTTTTATTGTATTTTTTACAAATGTCAGCAATGAGCAATTTTATTAATAGTCATTGACTGTAGGGGACGTATTTAGACTAGTAATTAAATTGATTTACTCTTAGAATATTACTCAAGAAAAGTTACTGAGTGTGTACAACTAGAAGTTAAATAAGAGATTAAAATCAAACAAACATTAATGCTAAGGACTCTTTTGAGTCAGTGAGAAATGTTATATATTAGCTTCAAGAGCAAATTAAGACATTCTGAACAGATAAATTCCTTTAAGACATTATATTTTCACTTTGGTATTTCTTTAACTTCTTTACTGTCTGAATTATATTACACATTTGTTTACAGAGTATAATATCAGAAATAAAGTAAATTGTGTCAAGTTCTGAAACACTTTCCTTGTAGACTTAAAGATTAAATTTCTCTCTATGGCTTCAGAGTGAATATTCCATTTTCAGCTGCTTAATCCTTATAATCTATTGCCCCATCTCAATTCCCACAAAAAATAACAAGCTTGTTAAAATAAGATAAGATATTATGTACTCACTGAGGGCTAATTCTGAGACTCTGAAAAAAATATTACTCTACCGAAATGTTCATGTAAGTTAAATTAAATGTAAAAAATGTGCTTAATAAATACAAGACAGTTCTAAAGAGATTAGTACTAAATTGAGATCACCATGATGCCCCAGTTAACTCAGTGGGGGAATGTTGTTTGTGAGGCCAAGATCATACACAATTGTAGTTCCCCAAGGACTAATTAATTTTTCTTAGAGAAAAGTTGTTTTTCTCTTAACTTACTTCTAGAAAGCCACTAGTTGAAAAATTATATTGAAAACAACAGTTAAAATATTTTTTATAGATTTGTAGAATCAGTAATTTTAAAATATTTTGGGATTATAGATGTCATATTATGTCATGAAAAATGTTGTGGTCCTTTGCCCAGAAAATTAACTTATACTAAATAAAGCATACAATTTTGCATAATCTATAAAATGCTGGAGTCCATCCATAGCTGTCTGCAATTTAAGATTCAGAGTGAAAACACCCTAAAAAAGCCACTCCACAGAGAAATCAAAAATAAAAAAAGTTAGAATCTATTCTATTAAAAAAAAAAACAACAGATTTTAATAAGAAGGCATTCTCTTGAAGTTTAACAGTAAAAAATCAAGACAGTGACATGACTTCCCCAAGTAGCTCACAAAGAACAGCATCCTGACCTATCTGTTGCTTATCTCAAAAGAATATTTAATACAAAATTAGAAGCATTATGCTAAGTAACTGTTTGCAATTTGTTCTCTGTTTTGACATAAACTGGCCTCAGGTTATTTACCAAAAAATTTTATCAGATGATCAGCTATTAATCAGAAGTAATTTTTATTTCATAATTAATACTTAATTTTTCTAATTAGTAGGTAGGTATGGTAGAATAGCACACCAAATTTTATTTCCATTTGTAAAAGTACCCTCATAGATTCGAAAGAATGGAAATCCAAAATCTGCATTGTCAGACCTTTGTGCATCTAGGGCTTTAAATGACCCTTTATAGCTCGAGTTCCGGTACTTTTTACCATTAGAACAGTGTACATGAACTCTGAATTCATAACTTAAGGAGAGAAAGAGGGTATGGGTCTCCAAATTACCAATGAGACTATTAGGGTTACATCGTAGTTCTAGAGCTAATAGAATTGAACAGGAAGTCTAGAAATTCCCAAATCCAGACAGCTAAATGAGAGGAGTGGTCTTGAAGTCAGGGGCCAAGATGGCTCTATGAATCAGTGTTTTTCAAACTCTCTGGTGTCTAAATAGTTCAAAAGTAGCAGCTTTTCTGGCAGAAAAACTCTAGATATAAAAGAGTATTCATACTGTCCAGCCTAGAGTCTGTCTCTCCAGACTTTCCAATACTACATAAGTACATAAATCCAAAAAGTTTACCAGTTTACGTTCTATTGTATAAACCCAAACTGGCTGATACATAACAACATAGAAGATAAAGAAAATAAACTAATGATAATGTAATATAAAACATTTAAGTTGTAAATTTGTCTGCTTGGGCTACCATAACAGAATACCACAGCCTAGAAAGGCTTAAACAACACAATTTTATTTTTTCATAGTTCTAGAGGCTGTAAGTCTAAGATCAAGGAGCCTGCAGAATTGGTTTCTGGTGAAATATGCTGTTCTAGCTTACAGAAGTCTGCTTTTTCTCTGTATCTCCACATAATCTTTGTGCATGCGAGAGAGAGACAGAAAGAAAAAGAGAGAGAGAGAGAGAGAGAGAGAGAGAGAGAGAGAGAGAGAGAGAGTGAGAGAGAGAGAGACAGAGACAGAGAGAGAGAGAGAGAGAGAGAGAGAGAAGAGAGAGAGAGAGCTTTCTTGTGCCTCTCTTTCTTATAAGGGCACCAGTCTTTTCAGATTAGGGCCTCACCCTATCGACTCCATTCAATCATATTTACCCCATAAAGGCCCTATCTTTAAATATACTAACACTGGAGTTTAGGGCTTCAGCATATGAATAGGGATACACAATTTAGTTCATAATAGCTTGTTTCCACATTATATATTATGTGGTTTTAAATACATGTGCGTGCATGCACACACACACACACACACACACACACACACACACACACACACACACAACTCTACCCCTTCTCTGAAATACATAAGAATAAAGACGTACCACAGTTTTACCCTCTCCTGCCTCTTCCAATGATAGACCCGTACATTTATTATTAATGACTACTCTACCGTTAGAACTTTGTTGGAGAGTGTATTTTCTCTCTATGGTTGAATGCCATACCTCTGGTGCCTAGAAGAGTGCCTGGCATTTAATACATGCTAAAAAATATTCATTAATCAATTAATATGGATTGCCAAATCATTATCTTCCTATATAAATTATTTTTTCTATATCCTTCAAGGTATTTCCTGTCTTTTAAATAATTTGTCAACATTTTAACACCCACACATCTAAAAACAAACTAATCATATTTACTTTTATCATAGTCAATTCTCTCTTTGTATTCAAGAAGCTGAGAGTCCGCTGGCAAACTACGTACATCTCATCTCATTTCTCCCTTCTGACTGGTTTTGGAAACAAAACAAAAACCTTAGTATCGTTACTATATCTGAATGCTTCCTTGGCTCTACCTTAAAAATATATCTGTAATTGATCACTTCATCACTTAACTATCTGTATTTCTTCTACCCCATTGAAGCCTTCGTACATTTCTCTTTGATTTAATGCAACAATGTCCAAAAAGGTCTTCCCTGGTTCAGCTCTTGTCCTCTTCTAATTTCTTCAAGAATGATCTTTTAAAATTAAGTCCAAACATGTTAAACTTTTCTAAAAACACCACAACGGTGCGCATGTTGAAAGCCAACGTCCTGATCATGTTCTCTGTTGCCCTCCGTGTCAAAGCACAAGTTTATATCATGTTGTCTTGCCTTCATCCCTTGCTCATTCTACCAGTTATCATTGTCTTCTCGTTATTCTGTAAACAACTCACAGAGATTACTTTTGTTGGTCCCACTTCTTACACTAATTCTTACCCAAATGTTCATTGGCTAACAACATCATTTTCTTTTTCTTTTTTCTTTTTTTCCCATTAGATATCATTCTCTAATAGTCTTTATTCATGCAGAGTTGATTTCAATAAGAAAAAATTTTCTTACTTGTTCTTTATCATTTATATCATTTCAGTACATTTAAGATTGCCCAGCTATATCTATGCCCCCATTTGTTCCACCTAAAATTCTAAAAATCTAAAATGACCACTTGTATCTTCTAGAGATAAGTTTATATTAAGCTGATATATATGTATTAACTTTCAATTTTGTTTCTTCATAAGAGCCTTTACTTACTTCTTTTAAAGTACCATTTAACCTACTTTACACTTTCTATTATTTATCATTAGTGCTGTTATATAATATGTTAATTTAAATATAATCCATTAAAAAAAAACAGGCAATAAGACTGAAGTTTGGGATAGAGATTATGGAGAAACATGACTATAGAAACTCAAAATGCCAATGAATCTAGCTGATATACTGATATTAACTGAATAAAATCATGCTGACATTGAAAGCTTTGCCTTGAAGAATTTAAATGTTTTCTATTATAATGATCAATGGGATATGAATGACCTATGGAGAATCCAGTGACAATAAATATTATTTAAATGTCGATTTCTCTTGATTGCTGCTATTGTATATCTCCATCATTTGCTTTGTTAATACTTAATATATGATGTGGTTAAAAATTAAATAAAATTCAACATTGTATATAATTATACGGCTATTTGTCAATGTAGAAGTTGATTTCTTTAATTTTGCTGACTTTTTCTTTATCATTTATATGTTTTGAACAATCTGTAAAATTGCATAACTACTTATAACTATGATTAAGGTGGATTTTGTCAAATTGTAGTTATTCAATGTACAAGAGGAAAGGATTAGAGTAGGTAGAACAGAAATGTTGCAAAGAATTATTGTATTGATATTTGACATTCTACATTTTAAGAAGGAGGTTTGGGCAGGAAGAGCATAAATAGACTTAATCTTATCATAATAGTAATGACTATAAAAAATAAAATCAGAGTTACTAAGTGAAATTCTTCCCAGTTAGCTATATGGACATAACAGTAAAAGTACTAAACATTATTTATCAATTGAATAAGATTTTAAAATCCTATATGCTAATTTGCCTATATAACTTTTTCAATTAAAATTAGCCAAATCATTTTTTGAATCCTGCAGTTAAAGAATGAATTATATTATTATTACGGCTGATTTTTCTTCCTACTCCAACTCTAATGATTATATAATATGTCTTTCCCTCACCTAAGACCCAGGGTTGGCCAAGAATGCTATAAGAAATGGGGGATGACTTTTGGTGCCACAGTTTAAAGCAGAACATCTTTCACAAAAAATTTGCTAAGAGGAAGTCAATCTTGAATATGTAAAAGTACTGAATGTGTTAGAGTTACTTGGCCATAGGGAATTATTTATTATATCTTTCCTTTTTCTGTTCACCATTAGTTTACTACTGTTTCAAAATATGAACCTGGATGGACTAAACTGACTGATATCACTAAGGACTGAAGAAAAAAAATAAATAAAACTAAGGTGGAGAATGGGGGATACTAAAGAATTGAAAATATTTGAGGACCATGAAGGGACGAAAAAGATAAAGTTCAAGGCGAATAAGATTTCTTAGGAATAAGAGGAAAGTTATCCTCTGAGAAGAAGAAACTGGTAGGAAAATTCCTATGCATTTAGTACTAAGTAGATGGGTCAATCCAATATACTCATTCCAATTTGAAGATTTATGTATTATAAAATGTAATTCAAACCAATGAAAATAACTCTTTTGTACATTTTTTCTAGATTATGGATATGTGGAATTAGGTATGAGTAATTGCCAGTAATTGTAGTGTCTCTTCTCCTTGTATCATAACCCAAGAGTGGTTATCATGAAGTTAACTTCTCCATTAGCCAAGATAAAATTCCTCAGGGATGTTTCTTCTAACATTCAAGGTAGTGGAAGAATTTAATTCTACCTAAAGAGACTGAAGGGCATTAGGCAATAGAGACAGATTTAACGGACTTTAAGTATACATTCTATTATTTAATTGGCAGGCAGTTTTGTTATATTCTGAGGGATCGACTTCTCTTTTCCTCTATTTCCTAAATTTAGTTATGGTCAAAGCAAACCTATTTATAACTCTAAATCACTGATTTCTGCCTAAGTGTTACAGAGCAGCTACATTACATTTTAAATCTGACCTCTCATCAAGAATCTTACTTAAATTTGATAGTCACATAATACATAGTTATTTCATTTACCACATGTGTAGGAACATAATCACTCATTGGTAGAGATGAATAGAATTATTCATGCTACTCCCAGGAAATGCCTACCTTAAAAAAATACATAGAAACAATAAATGCACATTTTATTGACTAATCTTAAACTTGTGTTTAACAGGAAACTTAAAATAGCGTTATCAATAAGCTTGACCTATTTTTTACACTTGCTACCTTCACATTACAATTGATTAAAGAAACACCTTAATAGATGAAAAGTCTCCCCTTGAACTGAATCAATCTTCTTTACAGTTTGTACTAAGAAGCTAGATTTAATCTCAATAAAAATCTATAAGGAAACCCCTGGAGATAAATCTTTGAGCTGTATCCATTGTATTAGCATATAAAAATAACTTTAAATAAATACTCCTGAGTATGAGGTTCATAGGTATGTAGATCCCACTATAGGTAAGACACCAGGAAGAAAAGTAACTCTGCTTTTTAAGATCTGAATGACAAAATAATTAAAAAGTCTGTCTCAAAAAAACAATCCCAGATACCTATCAAAGAAAAATCAAAATCACTGTATGAAAATGAAAAGAAAAACTTTATATTAGATATTAAAATAAGAGCTGTATAGTTCTAACACAGAAATATTTAATTACTGTTCAAGTATATACTGAAACTTGGTCATTTCTACAGAAATGACCTGTTCAACTCTTAAGGTCAGAGTGTGGAGGCTGTATTCTGATGGCTACTATCAAGAGAGTGACATAGTCCCTATCTGAGCTTCAGTCTATAACTCAAAGCCTAAGCCTGAAATTGAATCAACATGAGTAATATGTGATTTCAGATAGTTTTCACAAATTTTCAACTATTGGTTTTTCTAGTGATTTGCAAGATTATGACTTGCCTTAAAAACTTATCAGCCTCCTTTTTACATAAAATGTCCATCTGAACATGACAATGTAACTTGCAAATATGATGTAATGAAACTTATTCGATTCGTCCCCATTGCTTGCCAATGAATATTTGATTAGATTTAGTTTGTGTCTTAGAAAAGAAGGCAACCCATGAACTGAATGATGAAAATTAAAAGATGGTCCCAATGGAAGTGACATTAGAATAAAGAACTAAGGTCTGAGGTCTAACAGTCAACATTTTTATAGCAGTACGCAACACCCAGTACCAATTTTTATTTTGGTTATCCATTGATATGTAACAAACTTATGCAAAATTTAGTCACTTATAAAAAGAGTTAGAAACTATAGACTGAAGGTCAAATCTGGAGCAGCACCTGTTTTGGTACATCTGTGAGACAAGAGATGTTTATATTTTTAAGTGGTTAAACAGAATGGTTTTTGATATGTGAAAATTATGTGAAATTCCATGTCCTGTGTCCATAATGAGTTTTATTAAAACACTGCCGTGTTCATTCATTTACACATTATCCTTGGCTGTTTGTGCATTATAGGGCAGGAATAAGCAGTGGGGACAGAGATCATGACGACCCACGAAGCCTAAAATATTTACTGTCTGACCTTTACAGAAAAGATTGCAAATCTCTGGTTTGAAAGAAGGTTGATTTATTAATTTTTGTGGTTCTGTGGGTTGACTGGGCTGTGGAATATGGTAGCAGAGGTCATCTACATTTTTATACTCAGCTAGATGCTTGGTTGATGCTGGAACGTCTATACATGATGAGTTCTCTATATTTTCTTTCATGACTCAGATGTATTTCCCAAGTCTTTTCACAGCATAGAGGTTGGTCTCTAAATGGTAACATTCATAGAGAACATGCCTCAGTGTGCAAGTGTTTATCATACATCTGCCTGCCTATGCTTGCCAATCTCCCATCGACCGAAGCAGGAAAAATTGCCAAGCCCAGAGTCAATGTTTCCCCTGACTACACGAGGACTGAATATTAGGGGTATGGTATTGGGACAAGCAATACTGGCTTAGAGTTTCCTGTAATATTTAATTGCAATTTATTTGTGATTTAATTACCCTTTTTTGTTCTGAATAAATAGTAAGAATAGTCAATTTATATTCAGTGTTTTAAAAATTCAACTTCAGCCTTCCATCAGAGTTTGATTCAATGTTAAATTGTCTCTACTGTCTCTCACTTGTCTTATTTCCTTCTGTGTTTTAGATTTTTAACTGTAAAATTATTTTCCATGTAACTTTGTTCATATTTTGAGCATGTAGAGTCCCTTCAGAATTATTTTGTATTTACTTTAGATGCATTTTTAACAAGATGCATTTTTAACATTAACTGAATTCAGAATGAAATATTATTAAAGCTAGTTTTTTATTATAACTCTTGTGAATTTTTTTTTTCGCCTAGCTCTTCAGTTTGAGGCATATAACATTTCTAGATCTAGCATGAGGTGAGAGAAAGTGTTCTTAGAGTTAGCATACTCCTACTGAAGTGATAGTCAATTGAAGTTCCAATGCATCTAGAAGTTCCACTAGAAGGCTTACCACATTGAACCAGTCCCATGAATAGATTTAAAAAAAAAAAAAAAAAGAAAAGAAAAAGAAAAAGAAAACAAGCTCAGTTTCCTTAGGTTTCATTTTAAACTACTCTCAGGGAAAGAAGTTTGTTCCAATAAAATACCATTTTCTTACTTTCCTAGTTTTTGGTCTCAGGATTTCTTGCTTTCTTGCCAGCTCATTGATGTACTCACAAAGTTGGTTTCCTCTTTTGTTTTACAAAGTTTTTATTATATATTCCAGTCTTATGTTATAAAAAGAGGGTAAGATTACTTCTTTTAAAAATAATTCCTAACTAAATTTTATTAGAACAAAATTTAAAAATATAAAAGTACTCATTTCTGTAGAGTCTTTACTTAGAGTCAATCATTATGAAGATCTAACATTGCCTCATCCAGTCACTCATTTGTTTTGAGGTATTTTGAAGAAAATTCTTAACTTTAAACACTTTAAGCCATACATTTCTATAGGCATCTTGGAAAAATAGGTAGTTTTCTTTGCATCACCACAATGCCCTTATTATATTTAACAATGTTTAAATTAACTACCATAATCATATAATATATATGTTTAAATTTCTCCCATTATCTCAAAAGTGACTCTTTATAGCTCATTCCAATCAGAATCAATGTTCATATTTGCATCTATTATAGCTTTACATTTCTTTAAATCTAGAACTGTCTTCATCCTGCTTTTTATTTCTTTTGTTATGTTGAAGATAAGTATTTTTTCCATGGAAGATTTAACATTTTTGTTCACGCACTTTTGCAAAGCAACTTCAAGCTGCTTTTGTCTTTCTCCACATCTGTTCATGTAGAGATCATCGTAGGCCACATTTTGCCAAACCAGCTGACATCTCTCCATTCCCATCTTTTGACCTCTCAGCAGCAAATGGACAATTATGTGGAGACTGATTAGCAGTTGCACTAGGAGGGGAAGCTAATACTGAGTGAAAAGTACGAAGTGATTCTGAAGGCCAAAAGATATGAAGTAGAAAACAATGACCGATGTTTTCCCAGCTAAATACATTGCTGTGCAAACATGTCACACCCCATGAAATACATTTAAATGCATACTTTTATATAATTCTGATCATCTTTGAAAATTACTGTTTTCATATAAGCTTTGTGTGAAATATACCAAATTACCTAAATGTGAAACATCGATATTGCTTAATTTATCTGTACTATTTAAAAAGGCTTATGTGTGTAGTAGCACTGATGAGAGAAGTTATCATTTATTGAAAACTAATTGACATATACTGATCAATGATTCAACAATGTAATAATTATTTTCTCCATATGGATTTCAAAATGTTAATAGATATACAAGTGGTTATACAGATATTGAGTTGAAGCAATGACGTGTAAACCCTGGCGAGACTGAAGAAAACATATTTTTATTACTTTTTGATGACCAGTTTATTTACCTTACAGAAACAGTTTAATTAGAAATAATATCAATAATCCTTTGCAAAATAGAACAGATTTTTTTTTTTTGCTAACAAAAAGTTAATTTCCAAAACTTTTTTGCTAATTTATCCAGCATTTCTTAAATGGTTACTAAAACTAAGTGTTATTCATCTTATGGTATCGATTCTGCATTCCAGCAGATAAAATAAACTAGTTAGATTTGAGTAAATTAGCCTGGGGGCAAAATCATTCTTAGAGTGTAGAGATAATGCAGAAGAATTTTTACTTAGATATGATTCTTAAGTAACACTAAATGTAACTATAACACAAAGATATGAGTCCAAATCTTTGAAGTATTTTCATTTAAAAGTTTTATTCCTAATTGAAGCTAAAAGGCACCAACTTTGTTCTTTATATACTGTCTTATTTTGTTGTTGAATTTATCAGCACAACACAAGCTTCATTTGTTCCCTCTTTCATATGCAGCTGCCTTTCTTTCTCCTAATTTCTTTTCCAGTGAGTGGATAAAAGAAAATTCAACAACAGATTTGTTCCTAATTTACCTGCCTTTTTGTCCTTTGAATTCATTTGTGATTTGAGGAATAGGAGTTTTGACGTGTAGTTTAAATCATACTAGCTAGTCTGTGTGTGTGTGTGTGTGTGTGTGTGTGTGTGTGTGTGTGAGAGAGAGAGAGAGAGAGGGAGAGAGAGAGAGAGAGAGAGAGAGAGAGACAGACAGACAGACAGACAGACAGACAGACATTCCCATCCAGAAATAGAGGGAAATATATAAAGAACACAGATTAACAAAGGTACCATTTAGAGTAAGACAAAATCCAGTAAGGTTACTTTAGAGAAGACAAATATCTTTTAAGATAAGTTTTCAGAAAAAAGAAAAAAAAAAAAACTACAATTGAGTGGCACAACCATTTTGAGGAAACAGGCATAGCATCTCCTATATTGTAAATTATTAAAAATCAACTTTAAAATAGAAAATTCTTGATGAAGTTAGTTCAAATTAGGGCAAGGAAAAAAAACAAAAAATGTAACACCTCAATCATATACATGCTTAATGTTTTTCACTGTCACAATCTACTTATATTTATAGTATTTTTATGCTGAGTTGCTCATTGCTTTCATTTTCTTATATCCCGAAACTGTAATCAAACTTCAAAAAAATATTATAGCTTATCTATAGGATTATGATAAAAATAACAGATTTCATTTGTTGTTACATCTATTTTAAGAATTAGAATCAATGTTAACATAAAGTTTTTTTAAAAAAATAAGACATGTTTTAGAAAATAGCAAAACTTTGTGATTTTTATTTCCAAATTTTAAAATATTTTTCAGTCATTTAATATTTAAATGTTTTTAAATGATTTAAATGTTTTTAATACAAAAAGTATTATGTAATTGCCTTTAAATGATTATATAACAATAATTTTAAGAGATGAGATGGAACCATAGTTTTGTTTTTTTTACTATCATGAATAATGATCTTTTGTGCATTTGCTATAATTATAAAATACTCATATAAGGACAAAAATCTCTTTTTAACAATACTCACTGTAATTCACATTATTTATTAGAAATTCATTGTTATAATAAGGATATTTCAAGAACACACATTTCCAGTCAAAAACATCTGCGTGTCTATGGCCATGCCACCCTGAACAAGCCCAATCCCGTCTGATCTGAGAAGCTAAGCAGGGTCGGGCTTGGTTAGTACTTGGATGGGAGACCACCTAGGAAGACCAGACGGTATAGGCGTAAAAAATAAAATAAGAGATTGTAAACTGACAAGGTCCTTTCAACCTGTGAGGTCAACCAAGGGTTGCCTCACCTAAAAACAAAAATAAAACAAACAAACAAAAAGCATCTGCACGTTGTTTAATGATGGAGGCCACTCTGCATTTCTCTACTGAGTTTATACACAAAAGACATGCCTGTTCTCACAAGGCAAGAGGATGTTATCACAATATTTTATTGCATCTTACATTCACAAATCCCCACATCTTCTCATGGTTTTTCATTGGGATTTTCAATAATTGGGACTGACTAGTAGGTCGAGAGGACAGATGTTGGCAGCTTTAGAGCCAATTTTACTTAAAGATGCAAGAAAAAATACTGAGAGTCTCTGTTCCATCTAAAATTTTTAAAAAATGAATAAATGAATAATAATACATAATGAATAAATAAACATACAAAAGAGAACTCTCAACATTACCAAGAACCGTATTTGGTGCACAGTGTTAGTTTGCGGGAAATGGATAGGACTTGAAGCCAGGATTATTCCAACAGTTTGTGTTTATAAAGGGCATATTACAAAGAGACAAGTCTTGTGCAACAAATGAGCTGTCACCACTCCTTCCCCCAAGAAACAATGTAGGTATTAGTTATACGAGGAAGCCCTTCTGTGAGTGTAGTGAGGTACCACAGTCAAGATACATAAACTACACAGAGGCAAGCTCATGAGTGGAGGACAGGAACACTCGACCTCCCTTTACCTTCTCCCTGCTCTCTCCTGCCAGATACCAAGGACTCAACCTCAATGAAGAAAAGTAAAGGGGTGTCCGTACAGATCGGATTCATGAGCCAGAGGAATGAGTTTAAAAATCTGGTGTGTGGTCAGGATGAGTGAAGCCTCCAGCTTTGTTCTTTTTTTTTTTTTCTCAGAATGGCTGTGGCCATTTGGGGTTTTTTTGTGCTTCCATACAAATCTGATGATTTTTTGTTCTATTTCTTTACAAAATGCTGATGTGATTTTGATGGGATTGCATTAAGTCTGTACAATGCTTAGGTAATAACATCATTTTAACTATTTTGGTTCTTCCTATCCAAGGACATGGATATCTTTCCATTTCTTTGTATCTTCTTCATTTTCTTTTAATAGTTTATAGTTTACAGTTTTTATCATATGGGGTTTTCACATGTTCTGTTAAATTTATTCCTAGGTATTTCATTCTTTTTGTTCAATGACAAAAAAAATTATTTGTCATTATTTTCTGACAATTCAATTCTCGATTCATGTGTTTGTTAAAAATCACAAAACTGTACCACTAAAAGGAAGAATTTGAATATGTAAATTATACCTTAATAAAATTCACTTTAAAAAATGTGGTGTGTAGGTATGGAGGGACCAATAACACATACAGAGCCCAGAATACCTAAAAATATTTTGAATGAATGATAAATAATAAAAGATGAATTCTCACTTGTTAAAAAATATTGTGGAAAAACTAGTCATTTATTTCTCAAGGTAAATAAATGTATTAGATGTTTTATTTCTCTATAGGAAATTATGGTAATAAATATTTGTCATAATGGATTTTAACATTATTTGTATTTAAACATTTAGGACAATAAATCAAACTTACTTAGGGTTTAAATTTAGGGTTATTTTTATAATTTTCTTACAGACAGTCTCTAAGCTATTTCATACATTATTTTTTTTATTGCTTTTGATTAACTGGTGAAGTTCACTATATGATGTTTTAAGGTAAAAATAGGAAAATTGCTTTACAAAGCAAGAAAGTTTATCATAGCCAATTAATAATGGCTCCCAAAATTAAAAATCAATTATGTACTTTACAAAAGTTTTATTAAATTCTTAGTGATTGTTTATGCTGAGTCTGTCAATATCGATCTTATTTGCCAAAACATAGCACACTTTTAACAGCTAATTATATCATAACAGCTTAAAATGAACCAATCAAGAAAATAAATAGCTGTAAGTTAATGTGAAATGAAAAAGTTAATCATTATTATTGAAAATGATACATTCTCAAACTTTTATAATTATACCTTCAGATAAATAGTGTAATCTGTCTGTGAGAAGCAGATATCATTGGATGAATTCAATGTGAATAATCATACACCTGCAGAAGAAAATATTCTAAGATACAAGATCTAGTTTGATGTAATAGGCTATATAAAATAAAATGTTACAAAATGTAGTGGCATGACACTAGTATGTGTCTCTGCACACTTAGCTTTCAAGGGGAATATATTTGTGTTTACTTTTAAATGACACAATTATTAAATAAAATGAAAAGTTACACTGTACTTTTAACTTATTTTGGTACAGGTAGAAATTTCTTTAAATTTCTACAAAAGATTCCCAAACCAAGGAAAGAGCGTTAATTTGAATTATATTTTGGAAGTACATCAATAATTCTGAATAAAGTATTCCAGTTCTAAGTCAGGGAAGTAGTTTCCTAAGTAACTATGATAATAACGACTGTTTTTTGAATCTTATGCTGCAAGTAAATTCTTTCAACTGTAAAAGCACAAAAGTTTCTTAAGCATTACTCTAAGTTACCCAGAATATTTTTAGTTAATTTAATTTCTGATTCTTCTCAAAGCTTGTTGACCTCATGCGCTTTGCCCATTTCAAAAGTAATCCTTTGTTATTAAGTACTATACAGGTATTTAGAATAAATAAATCAATTTTATGGTGGCAAATATCTGATCTTAGATTTATTAACTTTTTAATTAGAGAAATAATATGTGATAAATAAAATCAAAATGGCCAGTATTTTTTTCTATAGAGAGGAAGTGAAGAGCATATTTGTTTAACTCTGCTGTTTATTTCTAATAATTTGAATATTAAAGAATGAACATTTTTAAAAGCAAAGTATTTTAGAACTTTATTTTAATCAATTTTTAATTATATATATATATTTCTCTTGATGATCAATTATAACTTGGTGAAATTAAACTATTCAAGCAACCTTCTAAGTATTAAACAAATAAATATAAATTCATAAAATTGAATTTTAATAGCATATTAACAATTTGGAGAAAATATTATCAATCATGGAATTAAATGTCTTGGCTTAATAAAAGTAGACATAGAAACATGTATACTTCTCCTAGCATTTTGATTTGAATTAGTTTTTTTCTCTACATAGAGCAGGAATGTTTTTTACAATTATCTATTACCACACCACGCCTCTAGATTTATCAAATGCTTTTTCAACCTAAGGCCAATTAGGGCTGTTGAGAATTTTTCTCCCAAAAGCATTGGATAAGTCTGTCTTAGCTTAGACTCTAAGCACTTTAAGCATGTTACTGGTGGCCCCAAAGGCTGCACTGGCAATCCACATTCTTTAACACTTGCCTTTGCCCTATTCATTTAATACTGTTAGGCTATTCTTGTTGGCATCCATATGTGTTTTTTACATTATTCCCTTAAAAAAAAAAAAGCCATAGACTCTACATTGCAATTTTGAATGTCTTTGAGACTAGATTTCTAGAGTATCCTGGGATTCATTTAGTTTAAATGACAGAATTTTAAGCGTGACATTTGAGACGACAGAGTTTTCTGGTGAGCTCAGTCATTTGATAAGTTCTGCTTAACTTGCCACTATTTCCTAAGAAAAATGTAGGGGGGCTATTGAGGGGTGAGAAGGAATACCTGAAAGCAGTGTTGTTGTTTTTTTTTTTTTTCCTTAAAGGAACATTGATTATTTTATGGAAATACTAAACACAAACAATTGAAATACTCAGAAATTCTTCAATCAACAAATCTGCAAGAGCCTAGTTTGAACATTGTCTAGAAAATGGTATGCAATTAAAGTATAAAACTGTCATGGATGCTGCTTTCATGGAGTATATCACCGAAGGCAAGTGACAGATGTTTATAAATAGCAATAGGCGAATACATAGAGAATAACAACCTGTGTTAATTGCTCTAAACCAACCTCACAGGAGTGAGATGAGTGCATATATTAAAAGAACTACCAAAGAAATTCCAGAAGGAATTTTCCCAGGCAGTGACATTGGCACTATGTTCTGGTCATATGTAAGAGTAACTAAATAAAATTTTGAAGGGAGCAGTCCAGGCTGAGGTCCCCAAGTTGCATAAAGAAATATCAACCTAGATTTAAAGCTTGAAGCTGAAGGGTAAGGATAAGGAGGCTGAAGAGGTGTGAAGAGGATAGAGAAGTGAAGAACCTGTGTCTGTATAGCAAGAAAATAGGAAGCCATAGAAGGGTTTCCAGGAGGAAGGTGACACGTTCAGATTTACATTTTGGAATATCACTGATTAGAGTATATGGATCAGATTACTGGGGACAAGTAGATGCCTATTTTTTGAACAAAGATGATGGATTATTCTGAATAATTG
Organism: Eonycteris spelaea; assembly: GCA_003508835.1. Taxonomy (NCBI): domain Eukaryota; kingdom Metazoa; phylum Chordata; class Mammalia; order Chiroptera; family Pteropodidae; genus Eonycteris; species Eonycteris spelaea. Next base: position 11,406,382 of record PUFA01000021.1, read on the forward strand.
TAATTATACTATGCAGATCTAGACAAAGAAATAAGTTTTGGTTTCTCATGCTTTAAGTATATAATCAATTAACAATAATACATGTATTTTCTTTTCTCACTAGGAGGAATGGGGTTACATATAAAGATGGTTTTTTTTTTAATTTTTTTATTTGTTTTGAATACTTTGAATTTAGAGGAAATAGTAATTCATTAATGAGATTAATTTAGGTAGTAGTGGCTAAAACCTTTGAGAATGAAAATAAAGTTAAAAAATACCACTAACAGCATGATTAAATGTATAAAAATTGTTGATGTGGGAAAATTAAATTTACTACATTTGAAAGGATAAATCGAAGTATAACATATGGGAAAGCCATTTGTTTTAAAGTTGCAAAAAATAAACAATCAGCTTTTAAAAAATATTTTATATGAAAGTTTCAAAATATTTGTGAGAAGAAAATAGAGTGTAATAAACTCCCATGGACCTTCCACAAATCTTAAATAATTTTCAATCCATGACTAGTCTTTTTTTTTTTTTTAATACTACTTTTCATTCCCACTGCAGGTAAGTTTGAGGCAAATGGCAAAATTATATTAATTTATGTGTAAATAGTTTATTATTTATCTCTAAAGTACAAGAATTCCCTTTTTAACATAACTACTCTCACAATCCACAAATTCCTTTATCTGATAGTACATACCAGTTGTGTTCACATTATTTCCTTAATTAAAACATAAATGTTCCTTTTCTTTGTTAAATCTAATACTGTCTTATAATTCAAAACTTGTGTACTGTGTTCTGGATGTTCCAAAAGACTTTGTATTCACTTTAAAGTCTCTTTTACTAGAATGTATCTCAGTGCTCACACTTTCATTATGTAGTTTCAAACATTTTTTTTTAACTTCAGGAAATTTTCTTGGACTATAATTTTTAGAATGTGTTCTACTCCATTTATTTGGTTAGCCTTTTATTTTACCTACATTCTAATTCTTAACTGAGTTTATTGACTTCTCTTTTTACCTCTTTTTCAATCACCTCATTTCTGATCTTGTATAATTCTGATTTATATTGCTGGCTCATAACATCTGTGATTTCCTTCTTAGCTCATTTTAAAATATGAGCCATATTTTTATTTGCTTTGTGAGTATGAATTTCCAACATACTTTCTTCATTTGGAGGAGGTTAATCTCTTCCTTATCTGTTTTCATAACGTTAAAGGACAAAGCCATGATCTTTTTCTGTGGTTCAGTTTTAAGTGAAATGAATTTTCATGTACTTCAAAAAAAATGCAATGGACCAATATTGCTTTTCTAATCTCAATGTGATAAATTTTCCTTTCTCTTCTTTTCACCAAGATGAACAGTGGGATTCAAAATCTGGAGGTCTCATCCCTTTATTTAACATCTCTAATCTTTTGCTCATTATCCTGCCCATGTCATTAGAATTCTACTCTTCATCTTTGACTTGGCAGACCACTAGATTTATTAGACTTCAGGGTCCATGCTCCTAGACACTCGTACTACTTGAGCATTACAGACTTCTGTTGTACCACTGCACTAATAGAGAATTAGAAGTCTCAGCTTCTACTAATAACATGACTACCACAGTCAGATGCTGTGTTAGGTTTGCCCACCGAGTTTTTCAGTGTTCACACAAGATGACATTCATTTCTCTGACCTCAAGGCCATCTCTTGATTTCCTTTCACATAATTTTTTTAAGCAATCATGTCTTGCAGCTGTTGATGTTTATACTAAAGCATTTATATGTGGAGGGTCACCAAAATGACTTCTCACCTAGTTTAGGTACAATGTTGTCCTCCTTACTGTCCTACTTGATTTTGCTCTATGATTTTATTTGCTTAAAAGTATTCAAAATACAATAGTGCCAGTTTTAGAATTCTGTTGCTATAGACATAATTTTCCAATAGAGGGCAGTTGGTAGAAATGCAGCAGCCATCTTAATAGGTAGGAGAAATATATTTGGCACACCTGCTACGACCTAAGTTCTATTATCACAGTATCCCAGTAACAGACTGCTGGGAATTAGAGGGCAACCAGGGAATTTTGTTTGTGTCTTGGAGTTATTATTCAATTTAATATAAATTCAAATTATTAATTTGAAAATATGAGCGCCTTACAGGGTGCCCAGATACTGCTTTAAACATTTTTTTTTTTTTTTTTTGGTATATCTGTGAGAGTGTTTTGGGATGATATTAATTTGAATGGATAGCTGAGTAAAGTAGATTGCCCTTCCCAATGTGGGTGGCTGTCATCCAAACAATTGTAAACCGAAGGGAAAAAAAAGAAAAAGAAAAAGAAAAAAAAAGCTGAACTTTTCCTAAGTAGAAGGAAACTCCTCCTGCCTGACTACTGAGCTGGAACATTGTTTTGCTTTCTTTCTTGCTTTCTTTCTTTCTTTCTTTCTTTCTTCTTTCTTTCTTTCTTTTTTTTTTTTTTAAATTTTCATCAAGGCTTAAAAAAAAAATTTTTAAACATTGTTTAGATTTAGAGAGAAATTGCGGGGAAGTAAGAAAGGTTTCCTACATACTCCACCCCTGCACGTACATAGCCTCCAACATTATCAATATCTCCCACCAGAGTGGAACATTTGCTACAAGTGATGACCTACGTTCACTCTATGTTACAGTTCACTCTTTGTGTTGTACACTCAGTGGATCTGGACAAATATATAAGGATATGCATGCATCATTATGGCCTCATGGAGCGTGTTTTTACTGCCCTAAAGATCTCATCTTCTCCATCTAATCACCCTCTGCCCGTCCCACCCACAAGCCTTTGCAACCACTGATTGTTTTACTGTCTCTATAGTTTATCTTTTTCTAGAATGTCATATTATTGAAACCATGCAGTAGGTAGCATTTTGGTTTGGCTTATTTCCTTAGTAATATGAATTTAAGATTTTCCTATCTCTTTTCATAGCTTCATTGTTCTACATCAATATTATGTTAGCTATTATAGGTCTTTCGTCTCCAATTAAAGTTTAGAATCAGTTTGTTGATATCCGCAAAGGCACTTGCTGAGATTTTGGGTAAAACTGCACTAAATTTATAATCAAGTGAGAAGAACTGATATTTTGACAATATTGAGCATTCCTCTTCCTGAACATGGAATTTCTCTCTACTTATTTAGTTCTTTAATATTGTTCAACAAAGTTTTATCATTTAGATCTTGTAAACATTTTCTTAGATCTATACCTAAGCATTTCATTTTGGGGGCTGCCGACATAATGATGTTATACTTTGAACATCACAAGTATTTTTCAGTCATTTTTTTTTTCCTTCCCACTTAGGTGGGGCAGGAAAACTAGAGTCAGTAAGAGTTGGGTATTTCTCCCCCAGGTCAGTTAAGCCCTAATCATACCCTAGCAGATGAATCTCTCATTAGTTTCTCCTGAGAGCAGGCCTCGTTAAGAAGCATAAAGTGCCTTGGAAGAGAGTTGTGCCCCTAATTCATGGGGGGTATGTTCCAAGACCCCCAGGAAATGCCTGAAACCTAGGATAGCACTGAAGCCCACATACACAATGTGTTTTTCTATGCGTACATACCTATTCACTTAAGGGAAGAAATTTATGGCTTCTCTTTCGCATAACCAAATTGCTGGCATCGCTACTCTTGCACCCTGGGGCCATTATTAAGTAAAATAAGGGTTACTTCAACACAAACACTGTGATACCATGACACTCTATGTGATAACTGAGACGGCTCCTCGGTGGCTACCAGGTGGGTAGCATAAACAGTATGGTTAGGCTGGACAAAGGGATGTTTCATGTCTGGGACAAGACAGAGCAGGATGGTGCAAGATTTTATCATACTACGCAAAATGGCATGCCACCTGAAAGTTATGAATTGTTTTTTATGGAAATTACCATATAATATTTTTGGACTGTGGTTGATTACAGATAATGGAAACTACAAATAACTGGTGACTGCTGTATTTCCAAATGTTCCTTTCCCATCCCTATGCTGAAGCATGAGGCAATTTTTCTCCGATATTTACTGTGTGGATCTGGTAAAGCTCACAATGTTGTGTGGGTCCCGTTATGAGTGGGCCCCTCAATGTTTTTAAGCTTCAGACTTGTCCACATTGAGCCTCCAGCAATTTGTCAATTATAGTTTGTTTTACTACTCTGGCACTGGTTCCCATGGCATTTTCCTTTAGTGACTGTCTGGTCAGATAAGCTGTACTTCCTGTGTTCACCTGTCTGTCTCTTCAGTCTTGGGGACAGCAATTTACCCTGTGTTCTGCCTTTTCTTACAGATCCAAGAAGAGCTGCTGAATTTCAATCTGTTCAGCTTTTTACTTGTTGTTACAACAAAGTGGCAACTTCTAAGCTCCTTACATGCAGGACTGGAATCCAGAAGTTTGAGATGATTTTTCCTGCCTTCAGAGTCAACTTGAAAAATTGGCTCTTGTTTGGTCTCAAGCCTATGTACTTTCAGACTGGAATGTATACCATCAACTCTCCCAGTTCTCCTTAGTCTCCTGGCATGGACTGAAATCACACCATCTGCCTCTCTGTGTCTCCAGCTTGCCTACTGCAGATCTAAGAACTTCTTAGCCTTCATTTTTATATAATCCAAATACTTATAATAAATATCTTCATAAATAGAGAGATATTATATATAATACATATGTGTGTATGTGTGTATATATATTCCTATTGTTTCTATTTCATTTCTCTAGAGAACCCTAATACATGAGATTTTCCCATTTCCCTTTCCTTGGTTAGCTAATTGAAGTTAAATGAAGTAGTTTCTTTTAAGTTCTAATTAGGAAGAAAATTATGAAATACCTAAAGCAGGTGCGAGAGCAAACCTTTTTTTTTTTCAATAATTAGTGTAAATAGATTCTCTCTCTCTTTTTTATTCTAAAGAAATGTCCCACTTTTCTCACACACCAGGTGGCAAATTGCAAGTGAAAAATATTTAAAAACAGCAGGAGTGTACAGACAATAATAATAATACCTTGCCCTGCATCGTAATTTGTAGTTCTCAAAGAATTTCCACATACGACTTGAATCACACAAATCACATGAAATAACTAGAGGGTAGAGAAAGTAGATATTTTTATGCTTTGCTGATGAGAAAATAGAGGCATTGAAGAAAAAAAGCAAGTGGCAGACTTAAATTTTCAACCTGGATCTTCTGACAATAAATCAAGTATTCTTACAATTGAATGAGCCTGCTTTGTGGACAGAGCTGCATTAATTACATCTTTCAAGAGGGAGTTGACAGTCACTCAAAAGAGAAAGGACAAGTAAGACTTAGTGAATTTCCACTCCAAAAGTCAGGGGCAATGATTTAAACTTAGAGAAACCAGTAGCTATGTAAAAAAATGTGTGGCAGTGTGAGTAGGTCATTACAGAGAGGCACTTGATTGCATGCACTCCAAAGGAAAAGGGGTTTCAACAGGTTTATTATTGAAAAAAATAATAATAATAACAACTGTGGTAGTAAAAGCCTACATTCACTGAACACATGGAAAATCTGAAGATTCTTCCAGGAATTTTTTGCTACTTCTAAAAATGATTTGGCAACAAATATGCCATTACCTCATTTTAGCATAGTGGATGACTCTGAGACTGAGAGATTAAATAAAGTCTCCAAACCATGTGACATAGAGACTGTGTTACGCCAAAAATGAGGAAGTATTACTAAAGCAAAAGGAAAATAAAACAACAAACTTTTTTGAGAAGTACGAAATTATTAAATCAATTGCAAAGTACTTAATATATTTTCTCACTGGTATAAATGTAGTATTTAGAGCTTACAAACTGAAAAGCTGGAACTAAATGATGTTCTACCTTTAACAGTTGTCTTAAATTGCATTCTCCAGAAACAGAGCTTAGACAAGAACTCCTGTAAAAGGTTTCTTTCCGAGGAAGAATTTCTAGGGACTTAAAATTGGCCATAAAGATAGAAAGTGAGATTAAGAAGGTAAGAAACCAAGAAAGTCAGACATGGAAAACTGGCTATCTTATAGAGAATCTTCGGAGAAAATGTTCATCATATTTCAACGTTCTTTAACTGAGTATATTTACTCCCTGTGCCCCTCATTCTTTGGTTGAAGGAAAGGGTTGGCTGTGGAAGGGGTCACCAGCTCTCCTAGACTAAAGACCAAGAGGGTTGTGGCAGCTCTCTGAAAAGAGATGCATGTGCTGGCTGATGGTGGGAGAAGTCATCAGAAACCAGTTACTGATGTACATGAACATGGAAGATTAACCACAAGGATATAGACAGAGCACTATCATTCACTAATGCTTTTATACAAAGCAGGTGAGCTTATCCATCATCATTTCTCCACCTCCTTTGCTTATGCTACACCTCTACTTTCTACCCACGGATCGCTGACAGTTCCCAGAGGTGAAGAATGGAATCTCTCTATGGGTGCATTTTAAATTCCACATGGGTGCAAATCTCTTAAGGTAAATGTAGACATTCTAGAGCATGTCTCCAGCCAACATGGCTCAAACCATATAAAGTTGACAATATTTTAAAAAGTGCTAGACTGTTACATTAGTAACCTCTCAGTGAACGTCTTGTGTTCGCCCTTCCCACACTTCCTCTGGGCTTGGCTAAGTGATCAGCTTTAGTCAATGTGCATCAGCAAGCAAAGGCACAGAAACTGGATGTGCATTTGCATATTGGGATTGTCGTCTTAACAGAACCCATCTTGGTTTCCAGCTGCCAGGTTATAAGAAATCCCGGGTATTCTGCTGGAGGCACATTGAGAGGTCTTTGCAGATGAGACACTCCATAGAGTGAGGGATCTCGAGGAGAAAAAGCAGTGAGTCCCAGCTGACTTCCTGACTCACTGCAAACGTACCAGCGGCCCCAGAAAATTACATGACGCTCAGATGATCTACAGAATTATAAAAAATAAAAAAATGATCATTGTTTCTATTTTATGAAGGTCACTAGTTCTGTGACTCTGGGGAAGTTATCTGTAATTATAATTTAATTTTAATAAACTGATGCATTTGTATTTATAGCTTATCTTCAAAGTTCATCCCAGTCTTAGGCATAATGGGCAAATGTATTTTCCAAATAGAGAAGAAATAAAAACAAAAATGTGAAAATAATAAAAATAGAAACAAAAAGAACAGACTGCAGCTTTTGATAAAATTGTGCCATTCTCAACTATAAAAGCCATTTCCTTATCTGTGTTTTCACAGACCATTTGCTTTCCTTTAATATCGCATTTAGTGCATTTTATACAGATTCATTTACATGAAGTTTTTCTTTAACCTGACTAAGTTGTTCTTAATTCCTTGAGAACCGGTGATGACAAAAATCCAGGGCAATATAACGATGAAATCTCAAAGTTTCTAACACAGTTTTAACTTGAGAGAACTCTCATTTAGCAACATGAATCTTCAAAAAACCACATGAAAAACATTTTTCTAAGTATATGTGAGAGCTTTCATAAAGGCTTTTTAATGGATAGGTACTGAGACACAAGGTAAAAGAAAATGACTGTCAGAATTCGATTACTAATTTATATTCACATCCACAGTACTATTCTTGATCTAAGAAACCTGCCTAATGTGAACGGTGAAATTAAATAATTCCTTATTCACTGTAACTTCCTCATTTAAACAGTGCTGTAAGTGTTCTCTTCTGCTTTGTTTTATTTTTGTATTTCTTTTCAACAGTTAAAAAAAATCTCTCTAACATAAGCTTAAGGCAGCTAAAACTGCCTCTGCATATCGGAGATAACATGCTTGTGTGATAATAATGAAAATGAGTATAAGTTTATGTATTTGGTTTTCTGTAATTCTCTGCAACTCATACCTCAGCATGATTTTTGTTAGAATTGAACTTAGGGTCAAATACATAGGAAACATATCAAGGACTTTTAAGTCAGTAATTAGTTGGTCTAATGAATATGTTTTAAACTTTCCCTTTCCCTTTGCTGAAGTCAATCAGCAATATGATTTCTCTTTACAAATCACAATATCAGAATATCAATGTAATTTAAATTAGAAAAGGTGACCTACCCTGTGTTTTGGCAGAGGAGGCTCTGCCTTAGCTCTAGGGTTCCCCATTCTCAACTGATGCTTGACCTTGTACAACTTACTTAGGCTTTCTGGTCATTAGTTCCCTTTCTTGCCTTAGAGCAAAGAACTAGACCTTAAAACTTCAAGTTCACGTCCAGATTCAAATTCCATTAATTTGAATTACACCAAAGAGTTAGTTACAATAATATCTACTCATAATTTACTCTATTGTTGGCATATTTATTTTACTTAACTCTTAGCTTGATTTCTCAAGAGATACTCCAAAAGTCTCAATAAATAGTAACTCTACTGATCAATTTATCAGGTTCAAAACCTGATTCCTGATTCTCCCTTTCATCTCCCACTCCATATCTAATTAATAGGCAATTCTGCCAACTGAGTCAGATCATGTCTTACCACCTTCACATGCCAATGCCCGCATCCACACTTCACGATATTTGTCAGGCAGTATTATAGTAACATCTTAAATCATCAATTTATAACCTACTCTTCCCTTCCTCAGTAGATACACACATAGCAACAACGATGATTCTTTGAATAACAAATAACATGCCACTTCTCTGCTCAGTACAATCCATTGCCTTCCCCTGCTACTCAGAAAACATGAATGTGAATGGATATATGGAGCTCTATGTTTATTACAGCATTATTTATAATAGTCAAAGTATGGAATCAAGTTAAGTATCCATTAAAGATGATTAGACAAAGAAGATATGATATAATATATATAATTCCATATATACATATGGAATATTACTTGGTCATAAAAAATAACCAAATCTTACCATACAACAAGATTAGGTCTTGAGGGTATTAGGCTAAGTGAAATAAGTCAAACAGTGAAAGACAAATACCATATAATCTCACTTATGTGTGGATCTAAAAAAACAAATGAACAAACAAAACAGAAACGAACTCATAGATACAAATAACAAACTAATTGCCAGATAGGAGGTAGGTTTTGGGAGTCTAAGTGAACAAGGGGAAGGCATTAAGTAAAATTGGTGGATACGAAGTAGTCATGGTGATGTAAAGTAAGGCATAGAGAATGTAGTCAATAATATCATGACTGTGTATAATGCCAGGTGGTACTAGACTTCTAGGGGGACCACTTCATAAATTAATGTCTAACGTCTATACTGGATACCTGAAACTAATACAAAATAATATTAAATGTCAAGCGTAATTGAAAAATAAGACAAAATAAAAAAGAGAAGAGAGAGAGTTATTTTCTCCAAAGTTCAGCAGTCATTAACAGCTGAGATAGAGATAGAAAAAAATAGAGATAGAAAAAATAGAGATAGAAAAGAAACAGAAAGGAGTCAAGTCAGACACATTTATTGAAAACCTGTATTAACACATGGCATTGGAAAACTAGATATCTACGTGCAAAAAAAAAAAATCCTCATTTTGTATCATATATGAAGATTAACTAAAAGCAATCAAAGACATAAACATAAGAGTCTGAACTATAAACAGTTTAGAAGAAAACACAAGGTTAAAATTTCATATAATTAGACTTGGCAATAATTTATTGGATATGACACTAGAAACACAAGCAACAAAAAAGAAAATGGATGTTGGATTTGATCAAAATTAAAAGCTTTTATGTGTCATTTTTTTAAGATGTGCACTGTAACACAGTGAAAAAACAACTCACAGAATGAGGCAGAATATTTTCAAATTATATATCTAATAAGAAATTTGTATCCAGAATGCACAAAGAACTCTCATAAATAAACTACAAAGAAAAGCAGCTAACTGAATTAAAAATGAGGAGAGGACTTGAATAAATATTTCTCCAAAGAAGATATACAAATGGCCAAAAGAGCACATGAAAAGATGCTCTACATCACTAATCATTCAGGAAATGCAAATCGAAACCACAAAGAGATCCAATATCATACACATTCGAATATTAGAATGACTATGAAAAAAGAAAGCAGAAAATAAGTTTGGCAAGGATGTGAAAAAAAATGATCATATTTGGTTTATTTTATACACCAAAATTGGAACATTTGTGCATTTTTACTAGGAATATAAATGGTACGTACTATCACTGTGAAAAACCATATGGCAATTTCTGGAAATATTAAACTTAGAATTACCATATGATCCAGCAATTCTTCTTCTAGGTATATATCAAAAAAGAAATGAAAGACAAGACTTAAACAGATATTTGTATACCCATGTTCATAGCAGCATCACTGACAGAGCCAAAAGACAGAAGAAACCCAAGCATCTATCAATGGAAAGATAGATAAACGAAATCTTTTCTCAAGATTACCATACAAGTTATGAAATGCTGATTCTAAATTAGATGTATCTTGGCTATAAATTCCACGATCATTCACTTTTCCTTGTCTGAAATGAACAAAAAAAGAAAACTTTTTTTTATAGCTGTCTAATACACGTCAGCTCCTATGTGATTTTAAAGTAATATAAGAAATATTATCCTTTATTTAATTTTGAACATGATCAATAGTCTGAGAAGTTGAAACCTAAGAGTATTGTACTTTCTTCTATTAACACTGCAATGGCAATAATTAGCGTTGTTTTACAAAAGTTACTTTATACTAAAATATATGTGTCCCCCATTATAATTTTTCTTAAAAATGAAAAATTTAAAAATAAATGTGCTTAATGAAAACACCCAATATTCCAAAGTTTATTAAAACTAGAATTAGAATATAGAATTTGTATGCTCTAAATTACCAACTGGATACAGAAAGGAGATATGCCAAGGGTTCATCCTCTGTGAACCATTAAAATAAGAATGCATTGCTAAGAAATGCTACATATTGGAGCAAATAACAAATATCCACAATATTTATTTTGTGTAGAGGCATGCACTGCTTAATGATAAAGATACATTCTGAGAAATACATCATTAGGCCATTTTTCATTGTGCAGATATCATAGAACGCACTCACACAAACCTAGATAATACAGCCTACTGCACATTTAGGCTAAATGGTACAGCCTATAGTCCCTAGGCTACAAGTGTATGCAGCATGTAATGTACAAAATGACACAAGGTTAAATCAAGCACAAGGGAAAATGATGCAATCAAGAGACGCAGTAAGCAGGAGATGTTTGAGCCTAATACGGCATAATACTTTATAGCAAAGTTTTTAAAATATAAGTAGAAAGAGTGCACTCTAAAATAAAGGGTATAGTATAGTAAGTACATAAACCAGTAACATAGTTATTATCATTATCAACTATTAATGCACTGTACATAATCATATGTGTTGTACTTTTATATGACTAGCTGTGCAGTAGGTATGTTTACAGCACAAGCACTTGAATAATGTGTTGCTACGTCAGTAGGCAATAGAAAGTTTGCAGGCTTCATTACAATCTTATGGCACCATCATCATACTGGTGGCCGGTCATTGATGAAATGTCATTATGCAGCATATGACATTTTTATACTTTATTATTCCTATTATGTTGTACTTTTATAATTAATACCTTTCTGATAATATATAATGTTTCATAAATTATCCAATTAATTAATATAATCATCTTTGGTCAAATAGTATCTTCAATATGTGATGTGGCAATGAATTACGATTCCACCTTAAAGCCACAGAGAGCCAATGCGGTTCAGAAGACTGAAATGCCTAACCCATATTCAGCCAGCCAAATACATGTGAGGGAATGAGTCCCATACTAGAAATTTTTTATTCCACTGACCACTCCCAATTCTTTGTATCAATCATTCTCCCTTTGGATCCACATTTTTCCTAGTCACGTTGGCACCACTGTTGACCATTTCAATTTCACAATCATCAGTTTTTTCATCATCGCCCTTCTCAAAATGAATCACTATGTGTAAAAACTATACTAAGTACTTTATATGCTCATAAGAGAAAAAAATTATCATTCCTTTTTTGCTGTCATAGAGAGCCTAAATAGCTTGTTTAAAATTAGGCAGATGGTAAATAGTGAGACTGACATTTTAAACTCAGTTCTCACTGATTTATACAACGTCCTCCTCAGAAACTTCCAATCACTCATTCTCTTGCTTACGGGTCAGACCCAAGTGAAAACCCAATTTACAACCTAGACTATTGCAGCCATTGTATTTCTCTGTTTTCCTTCTCGTATTTGCACCAAAAGAAAAATGGTCAACTTTTTTTTTCCTATGCTAAACACATTCCAGTGTCTGTGAGGAATACATACTTCTGATTTTGAAAAGCTGACCTCTCGAGTGAGTTCTTGGTCACCTTCTTTCTACCACCTTGAGTCATTGCTCCACTCGACTCCTCCCCTGTGTCTTTAGCTGCTCACTTTCCCCTCCTATCTTTCTCAATTCCCAAGGATGGCACGTCTTTGGAATAATACCTCACTGGCCGGCATTTCTTATTCAGCCACTGCAAAGACTTTCTTCTCTATCTGCCTAAAGCACTTTAGAAGAATATCATAAATAATTCCCTAATTTTCAAGTCTCAAGGCCCACATTTGGATTTTCAGTCCTCTATTTTTGATTATTGGATCTCAACGACCACTCTCCTCTTAAATATACTTCTTTACTTTCCTTAACACAATCTCTTTTAGTTTTCCTGACATTTAAGAATACTTTTTTCTTTTACACCAACAGTTTAAATGTTGGTGGACAATATGTCCTTCTGTTCATTATCAACATGCCCTACATGGACCTATCATCCATGCTCATGACTTTTAAAATCCTTTATAATGAAAGACATTCAGATGATAAAGTTAATTCTCCTGTAGAAGTTAATATGATGAGATGCTATTATTACCTCTATTGTTATGAATGGGATATGCAAAGCATAGAGAGAGCAGCTATTGTCATAAAGTCAATAAGCTAGTTGGAGGTAGAGCCAAGGATTGTAAACAAATTAAAACAAGCAACGATTGTCTGATTCTAAGCCCAATTCTGCCACATTCCTTTACCTTACATCAGTCGTTCCAAGAGAAACTCATATTTACCTCAGTGCTTTTCTTTTTCCTAAAATTCTAAGTCCAATTCTAACTGTGCCAGTTACTTGTTGGCTCTCAGCCCCACACCTACCCTCTATACCCTGATCTTCGTTACTGGGGTTTGGGTCGCTGTAGACTGAATTTCTCACACTCCCAACCCTCTGTCTTTCTGTTAGGCCTCGGCCAAATGGAAGCACGAGGGTGGTTGGAAGGTGATAGATGGGGGAGAAGAGGAGTCTTCATTTAGAGTCCCTGTTGGCATCGCTTCAACAGCAGCAGGGAATAGACACAGCCCCCACCTTCCCCGATCACTCTTTGCACTAGATTTGTTAAAATCCCTCAGAAGGACCAGTAACAACTTGGGGAGGGTGGAGGACCCTCCTCAGAGGTCCAAGTGTAAAGAAGCTGAGCTCTGCCCTAAACAAATGAACACCAGCTCTGTAGGGCTTGTCCTCAAAAATCTTAGGTTTTAACCATTACCTCTTCAGCCACTGAGGTGAAAGCTATTTCCTGCAGTTATTAATTACTGAATTACCTCAGTGAATTTTCTTTTTTTTATACCCTATAAACCTGAGTAACCAATTGTCTGCCTTAATCTCCCTTGACTTGAAATAGTTCACATATTTTTTGTTTTCCTGACTGAACCCTGACTGACACCCTAACAGTGGCACAGCCTCCGACTGAGCATCATCCTTGCTGCCCCCTCACACTATCAACCAAGTCCCCTCAACTGCACCTGGGTCACATCTCTTTAATTTGTCCCACCTTCTAACTTTCCTAGTTGCTGCTGCCTTAGTCTATGTGATTTTTGATCAGTCTTCTAGATTGTATCACTCTTCTAACTGGAGATTCTTAGCCACTATCCTCATATCACTTAAGAATATCATACCTATTTCCAGAACGCTAAAAAAAAAAACAAAAAAACAAAACAAAACAAAACAAAAAAAACGATAAAACCACAATTGCCATTGGCTTCTCCTGATCCACAGCATCAATTTTAATCAGATTAATAGGGAATGTGAGGTCTTTCACCGCCAGCTACATTTGGTGCCTTTCTCTCCTGCTGTGAGCATCAACTGCACTAGCATCCTCTAAAACTCACTTCTATTTTTGGTTACCGTCTATACTAATCCTTTGAGATCTAAAATAAATATTCCACCCAAAGAGTAAGTTGCAGGATTCTCTCTGCTTCCAGAGCACCATATGTCTCCCTTCGCAGTTATTACTTTTGCATTTTTCACTCCCTATTTCACTACTGTCTACAACAAGGATAGATCACACATGATAAGCCTGAAAATTCAGAGCACATTTTAAGGACTAAAGTGCATTGAATAAGCTAATTGTTTTTAATGGTTGTTTTATTAATCAATCTGGATTAAAAAATAAAGAACAAAATGAGAACATTTGTGATATACTTGGTTTATATAATCCAAAGTTCATATATTGCTGTTACACACTTTCAAAAAATGAGTAAATTTTGATGCCAGTACTACTACTTTCTATTAGGTAATATTTCTTTTCTCTCAGATTCACTTTTAGGTACACCTCCTATAAGCTCTTTGCACCAATAAAATAAAATTTCTTGCTTGTATTACATCTGTCTCATCTTTATACCTTTTCAGAGACTTATGTCTGTCTTTAACTGAATTGAGGATTATGTCTGGTTAACCAATGGTTAAAATTAACAGAATGACACTATAAGCATGTAATGTCAGAGACAAATTAAATCTACAAAAGAGCAACACTTACATTTATGCGTGAATATCCGAAGTTGCCGATGGATCAGTTGGCTAAAGAGGCAGGCTATAACCTGATATACTAGCGTAATGCAGAGTTACAAACGTTACTGGACTGGGGATGAGGGAGTGAGTGAGCAAAAACTATAAATGGAACTTATTACTTGTTGCGTGTTTTAAGATTTTCCATTTGTACTGAATACCATTGTGAAACTCTGAAGCAAATTAAATAAGAAAAAGAGTAATTTGCTGCTTGATCATCAAGATGTAAGTCCTGCAACACTTCACTGTTTCCTGAACACTGAGGTCTATTCAGCCACGAGGGAATTTTCTTCCTCCCTGGCTGCCTTTACCTGAATTTGTTCTCCCAAGGGACCAAAAGGCAATTTCAGATTTGCATTTCCTCACCATAACTTTAAGCCTGACTTAATTTTTTCCCTCTAAGTTTGTTATCACTAGTTAAAACTGTCAATTTCAACTTTTTATTTTTGTCATGCTGCTTTCAGAGTTGTAGCTGGCCGGGTTAATAATTTTAATAGTTGTGATTTTACACTATTATATTGTAATGGAAAATGGAGAGATCCAAAATTATAACTGCAGTGCTAAAAGTCCATAAAAAGCAATACACGGAAGCCTAGAGATGCCTACATCTTATTCAGGACCAGCCAGTTTTATGTATATACAATGATCATTATATCCTGAGAACCGTATTTCATGAACAGTCTAGCATTCAGTAAACCAGAAAATTCAGTTACTTAAAATTATCCATTGTTTACTGTTATAATAAGAAAGGAATTTTAGTATGTCGAGTACATAAATTTATACACTATTTGAATGCATTTATAGTATCCATATTTATTTACATTATATCTTTATGCTATCTGTACACAGCTAATAAAAGTATTAATTTCTTCTCCTCAATGATGAATTTTATTGTAATTGATTACAGTGTGTCCTAACATTTTTATTAACTATAAAGATCTGAGAAAATTATCTTGAAAGTTACACATTAAATTTCCTGGTAGCACAACTTATTAAATATAATCAGTGCAAGAAAAAATATATATATAAATTTTGAACAATAGCCAAATTCCTTGACTGTAGGATAGACTCCTTGAAATATCTATAATATGAACATATTAAACTTTTTAGTATATTTTAGTCAATAAATATCTTATCCTAGAGAAAATTTTTCTTCCAAAATATTTAAAAATTACAATATATGAAAATATTACATGCTTTTAAATACTGACAGAAAATAACTGTGTGTGTGTGTGTGTGTGTGTGTGTATGTAATATACACATAAATTATTTGACAAGTTCAATAGGACATATTCTCAAGGAGTTCATATGCAGATTATATCCTTTGACATTTAATTTATAATTAATCATAGGACCTTTGTAAAAACTGACTCACTCTTACTGAACCACTTAAAGAAGGTTTGCAGATTCCTGAAATTGCAAAATATAGATTACACACTTCAAATAATTTTACAGACTCAAATAAGACTGAAACCAGATGACTAGAAATTTGTGGAAACAGTACAGAATACATCTTTGACCACTATAGGACAGCATATAAATTTAGCTTCATTCCTGGGAGATATGAACATCTGTTCATCTTCTAATTCAATGAGCAGCAAAAGAATGTAAATCTGCATACAAAATGAAAGATTGATGAGCAAGGTGTTATTTCTAGGGTTTGTTTGGTTGTTTGTACTTTGTTATAACTTTTCTTTCTGGCATTCAGTCCAACAACATTATTTCATAGATCTCAGAATACATCTTCATAAAGGTCATAATCATAATGCTTACTAATTTGCCAGATAATATTCTTAATATTTTACACACATTAATTTATTATAATTGCAAATAATATTCGACAACAACTGTCCTTATCACCATTTGAAATGAAAAAAACGGAGGCACAGAGATGTCAAGATAATTACCCGAGATCACACATTTGATTTTGAGGGAGATTCAGAAATCAAATACATGGAATCTGATTCCAGGATCTCTGCCTCAGACATCGCAGTGCTCTGTCTCCCAAAGATTATTAAATCTGCAGCCCTGGGAAAATTAAGTCAATTGTTTCAACCCAGAGAAAAATAACTTCAACTGAAGTCAATTTAAATACTGAATAGCAATATACCAATAAATAAGCTTCAATATTCTACTTTTATGGTTAAACTCATATTAAATAGAATTTGAACAGAAAACAATATTTCCAAAAGAAAAATTTCATTTGGAATATGTGCTGAACACTTTATCAGAATGTAAATACAGGTAGTTTGAACCCTACGTTCTTTCATCATTAAAACTGTGGTTTACAGGGACCTCATCCACAAGAGCCTCCAAATGGGGGCATTTTTATAGCCATCCAAAGCTTTGTCACTTGAACTTCATAAAGCCACAGAGGTGCTGTGCAGCACCCACTTTGTGTATTTGAAGTAAGGAGATGATGGCTTCACGGCTCAAAGCGAAATGATCAAGCACGAGGATGGCACTCTCCTTTGCATTTCCCCTGCATTTCGTGGCCTTTTCCATCTAGACTTCAAAGTGAGTGAATGAAACTTTTAGACAATAAATCAGCATACCTCAGGGAAATAATTACCTTTCTAAATAGAAATAAAATTTTCCATTAGTTTAAATTTTAAGTGTTATACGATACTCATAAGAAGCTCAACCTTCCATATACACTTGACATGAAAATTAATAGACTCAGAAATTATAGTTGGAAAGAGCAGAAAATTTCTTTGTGTAAAAACTGCTCACAGCAGTGATGATCGTGAACATCTCACCAATCTTGCTCTGTGCTATTGCTGAGTTCTAAAATTTTGGCATGATATTAGTTTGGTAACTATTAAAGCCAAGAAAACTGTATGACTACTTAGAGAGCAAAAGATGTTACATGTAGGATAAATGTATAAAGAGACATTTAAATGCAAGTTAGAAATGCAGCATCAGACTTCTAGGACCAGATATCTTATTCGTAAATTCTATGGAACAAATACTTTCTTTTTATAAACATGATGCCCAACATTTCATTAAATCAGAAAATCTCTTCAGACACATAGATTTGAATATAGTTAGGTAAACACATTATCTTTTGTCTTGTTTTCAGTTTAACCATAGGAATGAAAGAAATGGAATATATTCTTAGAAATTATCAGATTTTGAGTCAGTGGATTAAACATCAACTTTGAATCAGCAATTAGAATATAATTGCTGGCTCTTTTGCTTAAAAACTATGAATTTCTGAAAAAAATAACTGCCTTGAATATAAGTATATGTATGGATATCAAAAATTTCCTATCTCTTCTTACATATCAAAAGGTATAATACTTGTTTCCTGTGATATTTCATGTAATATTCAGCATCTCAGAAAATATTGTAATTGAAAAAACTTTGTAAACTAGTAAGTGCTATAACAGATGCAGGTATTATTATTACTCATTTGTAATATTTTATGCCAAAAAGGAACTCATTCATACATTTGACAAGGGCTCCTTAAACTGTAATGGCATTCTTTTTCTCAGATCTGAAATGGAGTGCATTTATTTTCACTGTTACTTCTATCCTTTGTATTAATTTTTCAGGGCTGCTATAACAAAGTATCACAAATTGAGCGGCTTAAAGCACAAACTTAATGTCTCACAGTTCTGGAGGCTAGAAATCTGAAATCAGCAAATCAGTAGAGCCATACTCTCTCTGTAGTGTGCAGGTGAGAATCCTTCCTTGCTTCTTCTAGCTTCTGTTGCTTGCCAGCGATTCTTGGCATTCTTTGGTTTACAGGTACATCACTGGGGACTCTGCCTTAGAAGTGACATGGCTATTTCCTTCCCATGTAGCATAGTGTTTTTTTCTTCTTATAAGTACACCAGTTAGAACCCACTCTAATAATCTCATATTTATTAGATTATATCTGCAAAGACTCTATTTTTAAATAAGGTCACTTTTACTTATAGGGGTGAAGACTTTAATCTACTTTTTGCCGGATTCAACTCAATGTTTAATGGTTGTGAATTCGAAACAGACTTGTATATGCATTTGGGGTAACTCAATGCAGAGATTTAAAGGTTTTGTTGTTGTTTAATTTTGTAATCGTATTTTTTTTTTCTTTCTTTTTTTTTTTTTTTTTTACCAATTTAGTATTTATTTAGCATTTTGTGCATGCATAAGATTATATGTATTCTTTGGTGCACAAAATGTAAAATAGCTACATACAATAATTTTCAATATATATCAGAGAATTAAAAATAAATATATAATACATTAATTAAAGTTAGGATAATATTTTTTTTCTGGTCCAGAAAGTAAGAAAGTAAGCTATTCAGATCAGAAGAACTTGACCTTGACATTAGATTTGCTATAATTTGACCAGCAAGAACATAGAAATTTTATGAAAGAGGAAAAAGTACAGGAAATAATCAAAATGTTTCAGGAAAAATTATGGTACTGGCCTGACTCACAGGAAAATATTTTAAAATAAGCATTGGAATACATTTAGGCAGGTTAGAGGCAATGTGAGGCAATGCAAAGAAATGAGAAAAAGTTTTAACTCGATTCCGGAAGCACTTGTAAAGTCATTATAGATACTCCTACCAGACAGAAGCTTGATGCAAAAATATTTTTGAGGACACTGGATATAAATGTGGATTAGAAGTTAAAACTCAGGGACAGAAAGTACGACAAGGAGTCTATTGTATTAATCTAGTTCTGCACGATTGCAGTGATAGCCTATACCTGCAAACCATGCCGTTTCCTGGAGCACTACAGGGGATTTGCAGAAATTTTAAATTTCAAGAGAAATGCAGGGACATCTGTAAAAAACACAATAGTCTATGACTCTTAGGATGTTCAGACCCATTTCTTTAATGAACAGAACTATTAGATTTCTGGCCTAGAGCTGCTTTTAAAATGTGCAGAAACACTAATATAGCTATGAACCAAAACAGTTTAGGAATCTCTAGCATACTAATTAATTTAAAGAATATGTTTTTACTTCCTGACCTGCAGCACTTATAATTTTATAGGCTCTTCAGTATCTTCCTTATCTTCTTCAGATTATTCTTAATTATAAACTTACTTTTTTTTTTTTTTTTTTTTTATCTTGGACTGGGGTAAAACTAGTCAAATCTCTTTTTTTTTTTTTTTTTTCCTCTCGTTGTTTTTGAATGTGAAGACTACAGAAGAGACACTTTATCCAGATTCGGTCACCTCCAATTTTTCTTTAATGAATTTTACTTTCTTGTCTTCAGGTGTTTTTGGCATTTTGCTAGGATCACATTCAATATTATTGTTGTTACATTTATAATTTAACTTTTCTCATTAGCTCTCAATTTTCTAGTTTATTATATATATTACATATTCCTATCTTATTAATTTGATTTCTGGGTCAACCCTAACACACATACATCTGTTAATAATTAAAGTACATATGATAAATTGAAGTTTACTTATAATCTAGAATTTTATTTTTACAACATATAAATTTTAAAAATGCTATTGATTACAAGATAATTGTGACAGTGTGTAAATCAGTCTACATAATAAAAAGTAGACAGCTGTAGATAAACAGTTATCCCCTCAGAATCCAGGACAGATTTCAAAAAATTAATTTCCATTATTATGTTTTATAGAAATATGTCCCCATTATTTCTCTTCTTTCCATTAGGATTTTAACTATACAAATGTAGGCTCTTAAAATGATTGCGCCTAACATTTTAAAATTATTTTCTCTTCGAGCTTCCTCTGTTTCCCAATATTCCTAATGTTTGCCTGTAGATAGCTTCCCCTCCTGCCATCAGAGAAAACAACAATACTAGCAGAATCATCAAGTGCAATAAAAAGACAACAAACATCAATAGTTTGATTTTAGTCCTACTCCAACATATGTACTCACATTTTTCCTATATTCTACCATATACGGGGCTCGAACTAAAATCGAATTGAAGTATCTATCTTTCCCAATGCATGCCAACTTCAACTGTTCAGTCCTACTTCCATTCATGCTGTTCACTATTTCTGGAATGCCCCTCTTATAGTCATCAATGCTCAGTCAAAGCCCCCTTTCACCCGTACCATCCTTATACCTGGGCAAGATGAGCACTGCCCTGGCCCCACTGACTGTACCAGCTCTTGTCCTATGCCAGGGCAGCACTTCTCATAGGGCAAGGCATCCTTGCGGCTAAGGAGATGTATTCAACAGGGGTCTATACCACACAGCTAGAGCATATAGATGCTAACAGGACAATAGAAAGATGAAGATTAACTCAAGGTCAATGAATTAGCTGAAGAGACGGTCAATGAACTCTTTAAAAATTCTAATTACACCTCGCAAAGGAAAACAGATAACAAATATTATTACAATGTCTACATACACACAGCCATATTCTTGTCTCTGTGCTACAGGCACAAGGATTATCTTCATTGTACAGGAGATATTGGAGACACAAAGTTTTATAAAAGTGAACCCAAGCAGTGCACGTCGTGTGTGGCAAAGCGGGGATTTTCATCCAGAGAGTGTTGCTCCCTAGCAAGGATTCCTAAGCAATATGGTCTTTAAAAATAAGACTTGAAAAATAGAAAGAGCAGTATCTGTTTGTTCACTTATCTGGAGCATAAAGTAGCAGGGCTAATTTAAAGGGGGAAAAAATGTCATAATAAGGGAAGAAGTATAAAATATTACATTTTTTAGCATCTAGAAGTGAGATTAAGCTACCTATTTCAGATTCCATAAATATGGAAGTGTTTTATCCATAGTGTGCTTGCCAACTCTATAATTGAGTATGATTTGAGAACATATATGACTTGGCCTCCAGGTTTATTCCTTTACTGAAGTGACTCAGCAGTATCTAGAATTGCACATTTTTCTGACACTGTCTTCAGCAATCTGATTTCCTTATAGTCATGTATACCAAATTTGGACCTTTTTAAAATCTCACAGGTAAAATAAAATTATACAAAAGTAACTGAAATATCACATGTGAGCTGTTTACTTTTATTCTAATAATTAATAATAATAATAACTTCTCCCATGATTTATTCTGTTTATCTAAGTAATTCATCTGAAAATTAAGTTTTAATCAAACTCATTTAACTGTCATTTAATCAAAGCTGTATGTTTTCATAAGATTAGAAATTTTTTCTTGTAACTACTGGATGAGAAAGTTCTAGAGTTAACAAATTTTTATTTGAATGATAAAATTATTCCAAAAAAGGATATTTCTCCTTTAATATTAAGTATTTATAAAACAATGAACATTTTCTGATTTGCTTCTGTTTCAAAATTGCAGAATCTCCACTGTCACAGGAGATAAATGGAGGTGTCTTTTTACTGGGCCCTTATGACTTTTAGATTCTCTAAAATCTAGTTCTGAGTTTGAACATATAAAATTTCTTTGGCAGATAGTTTCCCCACTCTTGTTTCTAGAAATATAGGTCAAATATTTAATCATCGAACAACCATAGGTATTTTAGAAGGCTCATATTTTTCATGATAATAGAAAACCCTAGGGTTATTTTCTAGTAGAGATGGTTATATTATTTCTAGTTCAAATAATTGTGAAATGTTATTCTATTTAGATTGTTTGAATTCTTGTTGAAGAGGGGACACTTTTGTCTGAATATCTATATTGTTTTTATATTTTAAGCAAAATCCATAAAATGAATGTGTTGTTAATGGTTATATGAGCATGCACCACTAAGCTTGTAATTTGGCTAGGCAGAATTCTGAATTCTTTTTACTTTTCATTTCAAGCTTTTATTTATTACAAAATCAATTTCTGCTGGATAAGCTATCATTAATATTGATTTGCTATTTTTCTGCTAAATATATTTTATACACATGCCTTTAAGTTAAAACTTTACTGAGAATGAAATATACTATTTTTAATTAAAGAACAATGTTTCTGCTTTTACTAATTTGATGAATGCTTCAAATTATGATATCAAAGCCTGCCAAACATTTTCCGTAGTATTTTTTTTCTAATTTGCAAGAATTTTTTCTGAAATGAATATACAGTATTTACTGAGAAAATGGCAATGATTTTGTAGATTCTATTGTGTCACAAACATTCACTCTAATATATAAACACAAATTTGTATATATTCTCTCCCTCTCTGACTTCATTTCATCTCACGTTCCCCCTTGCTTCCCGCTCTCAGCCCCACAGTGTTCTTCTAGCTACTTCTTAAACATGCAAAGTAAAGCCTAATGTATTTAGAAGAAACCTCTTCACACTCATAAGAAATGCCCTTCTATTTGGATGGTTCCTTCCTTACTTCTTACAGGTCTTTGTTCAAATGTCATCTCATCACTGAAACTTTCCCTGAAAATACTGTTAAAATATGTGCCCATGAAGTCACTTATGTTATCTTTCGTTCACAACTTTTGTCTCCACCTCTGACTTATTGTTTTCTAAAACCAGAAGACCATCTCCCTTGAAGGAGAACAATATTGAGTTTGGTCTGTTCACTGATGTATCTTCACTCCTAGGGGATAAAAAAATGTTTGGAATACAGTAAACTCTTTTTAAAACAACAACAACAACAAAAATAACTTTTATTCCTTAGAAATGCTTATAACCATTCCACAGTCTAACCATACCTTTTATTTTCATCAGATTTAAGCCTATCAACAGCCATAAGATTCTGTTATCTAACCATCCCCTACTTTAAAATCTTCCTCATAGAAACCAACAAATAACTAATCCAAGCCACATAGAAAACAACAAAAAGAGTCTTCCTTTTGAACAGAAACAAATGAACAAAAGCAATGAAACAACAAAAAAATTAGAAAAAGAGGAAACCACTGTAAGAATAAACTCAAGACAGAATAATGTGTATAACAAGAAGGAAATTGCACAAAGACAAGGAAAAGAAAAATACTCTATCAAAGGATAAATCACCTCAAATACTGCCTTACGTATCAATAAAAGTATCATTAAATTCAACAGGAGTTATTTAATATTATTGTTTTAGTTTCCTGGGATTTCCATCAGTTACCAAAACTGAGTAACTTAAAAAACAAAACAAAACAAAACAAACAAACAAAAAAACCCAGAAATGTATTTTCTCACAGTTCAGGTAAGAGACCTGTTTTTGGCTTCTTCTAGCTTCCGGCATCCCTTGGCTTGTGACGGTGTAACTCCAACCTCTGCTTCCCTGTCATACCTCCTTCTTTATGTTTGTGTGTGTCTTTTCTGTGTCTTTCATAAAAACACTCTAATTGGATTTAGGGCCCATCCTAATCCAGACTGATGTTATCTCCACCCTTAATTACATCTATAAAAACCCAGTTTCCAAATAAGGTCATATTCAGGAATACAGTAGACTCAAATATTTGCTGACTAAATGGATGAATGGGTGAACAATCTGCTTTCTATGCCAGGGTGCTAGTAGATAAAAGAGACAAAATCTACGTAATATTTCAGCTATAGGGTTAGAATATGTTACAGAAAGTGATTAGAGGAAAAGAAAGGCATTGAGATCCTTTAGATCAAACACATTCACTAAATTCTTTAATTAATATATAATATATAACACATAATATATAATACGTAATATTTAATATATAGTATGTAATATTTAATACATAATATACATATTTTATACATTTTGCAAAAAAAAAGCATTTGCTGAAATTTGTTTTAAAAAAGGCAAGTAAAAGCAAATGTTAAAGAAAACATCAAGCTCCACTGATACATACACACAAATACACTAGCCTTTGGAAAGCAAAAATCTGATACTTAAGAGAATATTTTTAGATTCATGTACACTACTAAATAAACTGTTTTAAATGAAAGTATATAAAACAGCAGTTGGAGCTAGCTGGCACTGTCATGAATAAGAACCAAATTATATGTGACAAAGTTTCAGCTATAAAGTGATCTTGGGTGATTGCTATAATTAAAAGCAAATGCATGATATGTTAACTTCACTAATATATTGTTTGTTTAGATGAATCACTTCTGTATTGATGTGACTTTTTCCAAAGACACACTGCAATTATAACATTTAGTTCTTGATAGAGTTGATGGAAGATTTTTCAACTGTGAAGTCATTTAAAGAAAAAGTAAAACTCTAAAATAAACCTACAATTACTCTTTAAAAAAATCTGACCTTTTCTCATTGCTTAAACTAAACTGTAGTAATATAAGAAATTAATATCAAATATCTAACTGTTTATAGCACCTTAAATAACTATAGCAAAACATAATTTATTATAAATTGGCAGAATTGTCTACTATCATAATCTAAGAATGGACTCAAAATACTGATCATATCTCAATTATTATGGTAGTATCAGCAGAGGAGACAGATTTTAGACATGTTTTTGTTGAACTACAGTTATGGAGCTGGTCAAAAATGCTTTTCCTTTTAGAAATATATTAAGAGTATATGTTGAAATAGATTTAGTAAGTTTAACTTTTAGAAAATGATCTCTACAACTGTTTCCCTCACCATACTTAAATTTTTTCATCCGTTCTGTAATGATTGTGTCAGTAGAGTCTACTCCTATAGAGATATAAGTGAGAAAGTAGAAATATCATATAATTTATACTAAAGTAGATATCAGTTTGAAGGCAGTTATTTCAATAAAAACCAACACAGCAAATCCCAATATTTTTATTTTAAAATCATTTTTCCATAGTTAATGCACATAAAGTCAAATTTATCAAGTAAATATTAACGTTTAATGGTTAATTTTTGATAGTAAATTAATCTTAAAATATTTACATTTTTATTTGCATATCATCTTTGAATATATAATTTTAATCATTTAATAATATTTAATAATTTACATAGTACCCTGAAACAACTTTAAGTGTCTAATCTGTTTCCTCCATTTTATATCACTCTATAATTGGTCATTCTACTATATTTTGAATCCTTTTTTATTCACATCTCACATTTCTAAAAAAGCAACTATTTTCTTCCTTTTCCATGAGTTCAACCCCTTCTCCACTAGCCTCTTCCTCTCAGTGTTTAAACATATTCAGATCTCGCCCATCTAAGCTAGCAAGCACACAGAAAATATTCTTAGTCATTTCTTTCTCGACAGCTTTTTCTTTCTTTGCCACAGGCATCGACCACTCTTTCCACTTCACTTCCAGTTCACTCCTCGACCTATTCCAGTCTGACTAAATATCATCACCATCTAGCTGATACTGCTTTTCTAAGATCGTCGAGTACTTCATGTTAAATCCAGTGTGTATCAAAATATGTCTTTCTGGACTTTTTATAATATTTGACAGCACTGACCATATCTTCCTACTGGAAATAATCAGTTTTTGGCTTTGGTGTCAAAAGTTATGCTTTGTTTGGTTTTCCTCCTATCTTTTGGTCATTTTTAATTAACCTTTTGAAATTGTCCTTTTGCTAACCCTATGTTCAGCTCTCTCAATGTCACACCAGTGTCCCCTTCACCCAGAATACATCTTTTGGCTAGAAAATTTTGTCTTCAAAATAAAAGAGTTGTATTATGTGGCTAGCATCGAGTTAAACAGCTTTGGTTGCTTTCAAAACCTTCCTCCTGACAGTAGCAGAATGCATTTCTGTCTTTCTCATCAGCGGATACAGTCCTGGTCTCTGATAAAGGGCATGTACTTAATGGAGCTCAAGTTAGGTCAATTCATACTTCTGTAGGGTTCCAAGCACAGACTGATAAATTATCTGATTGATAGTTAATAAATATTCTTTTGTGTCTAAATGTGGAATTCTTTATTATTACATTTTATTTTCTGATTGAGGATGTCAATGAGAACATGGGGATTAAAAAACTGGAGCTTAATAAGTCTATCAAAACGCTGAAGCTTTAATTTGACGGACAAGTATATAAAATGAGATTGCTGATTGAAAAGTTAGCCCGACATTTAAAATCACATGTCGTGTGCTGAAATCAGAAAAAAAAAAAAATTCTTATTATTAGATGGTGGACTTCACATAAACCTCACCTAGAGAACTTAATATTCTGTTTTATTGAATATTCTCAATGACCACAAAGCCCTACGACCCTATAGATATGCACTGATTATGATTAGCACAATGAGAAAATCTACTTCTAAAGCTTTTATATTTAAGAACAGGATTTATTTTAACTAGAAGAGAAGGCCAGGAACTCAACAATGTTTTCTTCATTATTGATAATTTTTAGTAAAAACAAAAAACAAAAAAAATTAAAAAAAAAACAACTTTAATAGATTTTTCTTGGAATTACTTTTCATCATTAAAATAGTTTTTTTCCTAGTTCAGTAACCATACCTTATTCCCTATCGGTAGGTAATACACAAAACTGTTAGTAAATCTGATGGGATCATCATATTTAGCTACAGTTACAATGTAGCACTTTCATTTTTAATTCAGTAAATTTTTTTCTTTCTCTTCAACTGTCCTTTTTTTTTTTTTTTTTTTGGACAATTTTTTTTCTTCCTTATTTATTTATTTTTTGGTGTGTGGTTCTATTTCTGGGCAAGGAGCCCAGACTGATATAATTTTTGTTTGTTCCTTGTATAGTGTCCCAGATTCTGCTTTGAGAGAAGCACTGTAAATTAATAATATGATTACTGTGTTACTTCCATTATTTATTTTCTTAGAATCCAGTACATAAAGCTATATTATTCATAGTACTTAGCTATGAATAAGGATAGGGTCTGGTTAGAATTTCCAGACATTGCAGTAATAAGGATCTATTTTTTTTCTTTAATATATTAGTCATAACCCATTATGTCTTTTAGGATTGTGAAACAGAACTGGTGAGTTTTTCGAAAGTTCTTTATGCTCCTGGTCATAAGAAGTTCCATTAAAAATAACAATTTCCATTCATGGCTCTGCTAATAATTGTGTGTGCATAAAAGAGAGCCTTTTGTGGACCAGTGTGAGCAACCGAGAGGTCCACTACACTAGAAATCGAGGCATCTGAAATACAGCTCTGCATCATCCTGTAAAGTACTGATGGACTTAGAGAAATGGAATTGATGACTTTGGGCCTATAAAATACTGGTAACACTTTAAAATACACTCTCAAATTCAAGTGTTCCCTGTTTGTTTGGCACTTAACCTAAAAATGGTTTGATGTCTCTATTTCAGGGACTAGAGAAACTGGTCTTCCTAATATAGGGATTAATTACTGTCTAAATCTTGTATTTGGCCATAAACAAACAAAAAAACTACTTTTCTTTGATGACTGATGACCATCTTGTTAAACCTAGTAATCTACTTAGCTATCACTAGATCTTTTTTGGTATGCTCGTATGTCATACACATACCTTCATTTCATATATATAGAGAGAGACTATTATTATTATTATAGTGAGATCATGTGTTAACTGTGTCCCCTTGATCATTCATATTTATTCAATTTAATAACATGAGTTCGATTATTCCAAACCTATTCTGGGATTGGGTTCCTTATTTTCTATTATACTAGAACCTAGCACAGCAAAGGTTTCCTTAATTCATCTCATTTCTCTGAACAGATAGAGAAAAATAGTCAGCAGCCTAAAGCTTTATCCAAAAAAAAATGTTCCCAATGATAGAAATGTGATAAAAATGTACACAGAGAAGGAAAAAGGATGTGGAGAAACTATAGGTGTTAAAACACTGTCACTCATGTGAAATGACTGTGCAATGCACTTCACAAGAGATCCATAACAAGGGACTTAGATTTGCACTCCGAGTATTTCTTGGCCGTATTAAGCATGACAGAGAGGTCCACTCACCCATGGTCCCTGTGGTTATTTGTTGAAATAACTTTTATATACACAACTTCACTTGTATACTTACAATCAAAACTGTATAATTGTATCCTAAGTGATAAATTGTAAAATCAAATAACTTAAAAAATATATCAGAATTGAACTCTAGGGGGTTTAGTTCCCCCTAGTGGTAACTGAATGATCAAAATTCAATGGCATTCGTAAAGATGTCAATAAAAGTAGGTTCATGTCACCTTAGAAATCACAGGGTAATCCCAACAATTTACAAATTCTGAAACAAGGACTAGAGACATTATATAGTCTGGAAGGGTTAAAAACTACATTACAGAGAGAGTTCTTATATCCAGATAACACTTATTGAGAGTAAAATTATTTTGGCTTATTTGTTTGTTTGAGATTTAAGACATTAAGGCGTTTTAAGCATAATAATTTTGATATATTTATTACTGTATAATAAAAATTTAAATTACACTAATAGCAGTAGCTGCTTAAGCCACATCAATTGATTTGTTTTTAAAAACAAGGATACTAGAATGTAAACAGTAAAGTAATAGCTTAATAAAAATACATAATTTAACTTTTCTAAGAGTTTGTTTTGTCAAATAAGAACAGAAGAAATTTGCTGTCATTAAGACTAAATAGAAAAACAAAAAAGTGACTTTAAAGTGATATTATTAACATACTTGAAAAAGTCAACTCTCACTTTTCGTTTTTGGAATAAAGGTCTATTGGTACCCTTTGCTTGCTGACTGAGCCTAAGAGAAGAAAACAATTTGAGGACTGAATGTGATAATTTTTCTTACTGTCACAAATGATGTATATGTTTCATTACTTTATTAACTTAAATCCTCAGGCAATGAATTTTTGAAGAGCCTATAAGTTAAACCTTCATGTTTGAAATAAACATAACCATGTTACAGATGCAACTATGATACATTAAAAAAAAGAAACATAATTAGAGGCTAATTAACTTCAAGTTATAGTTTGTTAAAATGCCCTTAAAGTTATTTTTTGTTAGTTTAAAATGTGTGTCCAATATTATTTTAAAGTTGTCTATTCTTTAGCATTTTCGACAGGTTTGTACCCTTTGCTGTTTTTACTGTCAACTCCATTCTTTTCCCTTCGTAATATCACCTCGTGATTTGCTTTTGGCCAGTTTATAAGAGCTATATGAGACAGAAACATGTAACACTGATATATTTTATAGGGCTATAAAAATTAACACTTTAAGAAGAAAATATAGCAAAAAAAATAAGACAATTATTTTAACATGCTTTATTTATGTAATAGTTGAAAAGTGGTTTTCAGATATCTATGCTACATTACATAAAAGATTCACTCAGAAAAATAAAAGACATGGAATGAGAACTATGACACCATTTTATTTGTCATTTTGACTTCGATAAAGAGTACTGTGTTTTAATTTAGGAAGTCATTTTTTACAGGTAATCGGTAACCAACCAGAAACTTCAGTAGAAATAAACATATAAGTTATAGAGAACAAATAAAACAAATTGAAATCAAATGAATCGACTCGACTTTAAAAATCTTAAAGTTCGGCAATATCTGTACCCTCACTAAGATAAAACACTTACCTCAAATCATCCCTGCTAGTGGCTAAGAACTGAATTACATCCCTTCGAAATTCTTAAGTAGAAACCTCAACCCACAAAGTGATAGTGACTGAGGATGAGGTCTTGAGGAGATTCTTAGGTTTAGAGGTAAAGACAGTGGGATCCTCCTAATGGAATTAGTGCCCTTATAAGACAATAACGAGGAGTGTGCTCTTTCTTCTTGCCATGCGAGGACACACCGAGGACGTGGCCATACACAGCAAGGAGGCAGCCATCTGAAAGCCAGGAAGAGAGCTTTCACCAGGAACTCACTGTGCTAGCATCTTGGCCTTGGACTGTTAGCCTTTGGAACTGAGGGAAAACCATTTCTGTTGTTTAAGCTACCCAGTCTGTGACGGTTTGTGCTGACAGGCCAAGATAAGACACCAGTCCTGCACATCAATTTCACCTAATATTTTAGTTCTGTCTAATTTCCTCAATCGTGTGTGTATGCATAATACATATATTGTCATATATATATGCACTTATGAGTAGCAATATACATTTACTATATATTATTAAAATATATTTATACAGATGATATTTTTATAACCCATACCCACTCAGAGGTTTACTAGATTTATCCTCTTTTATGTTGCACTACTAGTGAGAAATTTACCATTCATTGTATATAATGCCTTTATTTTCTGATTGTTTTAATAAATTGTTTTTTGTTGATTTTTGTCATTTATTTTACAAAATATATATAGGAATATATAGAAATGGATTTTTTTTTAAATTCTAGTCCAGCTCAATATCCTTCTACAATCTTGGCATTTAAAAAAAATCACTATTATAAAATTTTTAGCCATAGATAGATTGTAAAACTACTTCTCACTCATCCCTGAATCATTATTACCACAGTGTAATTTTTCAGTGTTCCCTATTAAAGTATAAAGTCTATTTTTTTCTTCATTTCTTAAATTAGACCAGTCTAGAGTGCCTTTAGGTCTATAAAATGTGATACAAGTAACATCATTCCTGATATGACTTTATGATTTAGGTCTCAAAAGTCTTTCAACACTTCAATTTCTGTCTTTCTCTGTCTCTGTCTCTGTCTCTGTCTCTGTCTCTCTCTCTCTCTGTCTCTGTCTCTGTCTCTCTCTCTCTCTCTCTCTCTCTCTCTCTCTTAAAAGTACCCACCATGATAACAAGCCTGCCATTCTATAATGGGATAAGAGGAAATGTAGAGCAGAAATGTGCTTTAGCTGAAGCAATTCTACACAAGCCAGTTCTCACCAACCCACCAGCTGACTGCAGATGCATGAATGAACCCAGCTCAGTGAAGGTGATCTAATTTAGGAAAGCAGGACCATCCAAGCACTCACAAACACCTGTGCTAACTCCTTATGTATTTTCTCTGAATGTTTCTTTTGTCACATTCTAATGTCTCCTTTGGCACGTGTATTCATTATAATCTAGACCTTTTCATCTAATTCTCCAATTATCTTAACCAGTTTTTCACATTGTCTACCATTTTATATCTAAATAACGCGTTCTGGGTAATTTCCTGTACCTGTATTTCTGATCATGTTTCCATGTTAGCTACTTTTAATAAAAATCTTTCTTTAAATAATTCTTATATTTTTCTTTTAATCTCAAAATTAATAAAAGAAAAAAGACAAAGAAACAAAAGTGGGGAAATAATGAACCCTAGACTGACAAAATCTAAGCAATAGGATAAAAACCAAGGAACTTGGGATATAAAAAAGTGATTGAATTATCAAATGCTTGAGTGAAATTATGTTTTCTAAATGTGACTCTCTATTTACATATAAACTTTATATAAAGTATACATTGTTTTAAATTAGCCACCAAAATAGAAACTTACTCTTCCAACATCTACACTTTATAGTATTTATTGGATTTTTCACATCATTTTTTTTATACCTCTAATAAATTAAAAGCCACTTTGAAATTTCTAAAAGGATTAACTTTTGAAAGTTTATTTTCCAGGATTTTAAATCCAAAAAATGAAAAAATTAGGGACTGGATATTCCTTCTTTTTTGAAATAGCCAAAATAGACACACCCACACACACACACAAAATGCATAGCAATAGTTTTTAAAATTGTAGACCTCACCATTGAACAACAGCAATTTCTAACATAATGGGAATAAACAAGATGAACACAGAAATGATCCTGAGAGAGTTTCTAAGCAGCGGTCCAAGGAGAGGGGATGCAGGAGAAGGCCAGAGGACTTTCTGAATTAAGAAGATGGAACTGAAAAATCTGAGAGAAACAAAATGGCTAGCAATTCAGGACCAGAGTTCTGCCAGAGAGAAGGTTACAAAATATAATCATCCAGATCTGCATCAGAAGATCCTGGAAAATTAGTTGATTATTAATAAACACATGCATGTAAGGAAACTATCAGCAGGCAGAGAGAGAGAGAAGTAGCAGTTAGGACTAGAAGTGATGGTTCAAGGGCCTTGAGCCTAAAGCTTAGAAGGATGTTGCCTCAGTATTAAAAAATAATAGTTTTAGACTAAATTCTGTAAAGGGTCCATATAACACACCTTGAAATACACGACAAAAAGTAAAATAGTTTCTATGAACTTAACTGTGTCACAGGAAAATTTAAGAGTATTTGTAGGAATACAAATATATCAAACACCCAACAAGGTAAAATTCCCAACATCTGGAATTCAATCAGAGATTACTAGGAATGAAAGGAAACAGGATAATATGATCTATAAAATAAGATACATGACTTTTAAAAATATTAGAATTAGCAGAAAATATATTAAAAGAAATGATAGAGTATAATAAAATTTCACATGTTCAAAAATAGACAAAGGAATATATAAAAAGACTATATTGCATGTTTAGAAATAAGAACTTCAATATACAAGATAAAAATTTCTTGGGTGAGATTATGAATGAAGTAGATATTATAGAAGAAAATATTTGTTAAGTTTAGGATATAGTGATAAAAACTACTATAATTGAAACAGAGGGGAAACAAAAATTTTCAAGAGCATCTGTAAAAGAAATTTAAGCAGCTTACTGTACATATAATTTGTGTTCCCAAAGAATAAGTGAGGGAGCAGAGAAAATCGTATTTGAAGAAAAGGCAGAACTGTTTCAAATTTGATAAACATTATTAAATTGCAGATAAAGAATATTGACATACACCATGAACAAGGAAAGGGAAGAGAAGTTTCCAGTCTGCATGCATGGCAGGAAGGGCAATACAGGATAATCCTGGCAGACCTAGATTACCAAATTGCTGAAAACATCTGATAAAGAGAACATATTAAAAGCAGTTAAATAAAACAGACAAGTTAGGTAGAGATGAACAAAGATATGAAGGACAATAGATTTCTTTTCAGGAACTTTCCTAATTATAAGATAGAAGAACAACTTCTTTAAAGTACTGAAAGTGAAAAAAAAAAAGTCAACTGGAAATTCCACACCCAGAAAAATTATTTTTTACAGTTTAAAGGCAAAGCAAGACTTTCTTTATATACACAGTTATACTGATAAGGGGGAAAAGAGAAAAGACACAAGTTATCAATATCATGATGAGAGAAATGATATCACTAAAGTTTTTAAAAGGATAATGAAGATATGTTAAAACACTTTTATGCCAATGAATTTGATAACTTGGAGTAAACGCATAAATTCTATGAAAGATACAAACTACCAAAGCTCACTCAAGAGGAATTTGAGAAACTTAGTAACCCAATATTATTTTTTTAAATTGAATCTGTATTTAAAAAGTATGAAAAGGAAATCTAGACCCAGATAGTTTCACTAGTATATTCTCTTAAATCTTTGAAGAGGAAATCAGACAAATTCTACACAAACACTTCCACGAAATTGAAAAGGAGGGACTACTTTCCATTTCGTTCTGAGAGCCTAACATTACCTCGAAAACAAACAAACAAAAAACAGATTCAGACATTACAACATCAATGCCAAAATCCAAGCAACACTTTGGCAGTCAAATCCTGCAAATCACACCAAAAAAAAATATAAATACATAAAACATTGAAAGAAAAGAGGGTACTATGTTGTTACCAAGGAGTTTATTTCAGAAATTTAAGTTTTGTTTAACTTGAAAAATCAATCAAATATACATTGCATATAACAAACTACTATATTTTAATATAGTATTAAGGAAAAAGCTTTGACAAAATCCAACTATCTTGTTTGTGCTGAGGATTTAACAGTATATAATTATTTCAAATCATATTAAAGTTTACACTTTAAATAGGTATGTTTTATATGTTAATTATACCTCAATAATGGAGTTAAAATTATTCACAGTTAAATGAGAATATGAAGATACTCTATAATTCATCAAAATATATCTTCTATCACTTTCTATTATCCTTGCTTATGTTATTGTTTACTTAAGAGACTTCTAGATCTGGGTCTGATGAAATTGATATCTGGCTACAATGATGGTCACATGTTATTAGGTAAAAAAAATGCAGAGTTTGGACTTCCTGAAAGAAGAAGTTATGAAGTGAATTAGTTTAAATTGAATTAGCAAAACATGTGTACTAGAAGAGTAGACGTGATTTCAGTATTTCAAAAGTGAATTTGAATACAAAAAAAATTTTAAAGACAATAATATGATTGCTAATATTAAATAAAGAGCAAAACAATAATATGTATTTAACTGTGGATTTAATTTGATTTTTAATTCATACTATGTGTGAGAATCAATTGAAGCAAAAATATGTGAAAATTCCTTATCGGCTGAAATCAGCGTACACAGAAGAAATTATTTTCTGTATTACTTTGAAGAATGTTTCACACATAAGTGTTTAAAAATAATTATTTATTTGACTTGATAAATTACAAACTATACATGAGCCTGCAAAATATATATATAACTTCCTTTTATATTTTTAATTGATTGCTTGAAAATTTGCCTAGTATAGCAATTTTGAATTTTTTTACCAGTTCAGATGCAATTTAAAATATAAGCTCTAAAGCAAAATACTAATAGTCCCTAATTATAATTTTTTTCTACTTAGATTCGTTTTAACCTCTATACAACTTCATAAAGTTCATTGTCTTCCATTCCCAGAGGCTCTACCCACTGAGGGCTGAGCATGTGTAATCGTTTAAAGGCTCAGTAAGGTAATGTTTTACTTCTAAATTTTTACTTTGTGCTTTTTGTTTGGAAAGAAAAAAAAAAACTATTGCATACTACCCTTAAAAATAGAAAAGTATTCTGGAAAAGTCAAATCATATAGAATAATTTCCTAATCTTTTATTTATACTCATTTTGAAATCTGAAACAAAATGTATTATTATATTTGCAGTCTACCTTTGGATAACAGATAATGACAAAAATATTAAAAAGAAATATCTTTATTGAGATATTTCTATGTGTTAGGTATTGTATTATTAATTTATCAATTTCTCAAAACAAACTGTATTGTTGTGGCATTTTTTTTTTGCTTGTTTGTTTTTGTAGATGCTAAAATTTAGACATACTTTTCTTAATAGATAAAAATGTCAGAACTGAGATTTGAACCTAGGTCTCAGGTCTCTCTGATACCAAAGCCTGTATTCAAGCATATATATTTTTTGCATTATGTCTGTCCTGAAAGCAGATGAGAACCTTGATAGAGTGCCTGATCATGGGGGAGTGGAGAGGGAGTGTGTGTGATGTGTGTGTGTGTGTGTGTGTGTGTGTGTGTGTGTGTGTGTGTGTGTGTGTGTGTGTGTGTCTGTGTGCGCGCGCGCGCGCGCTTATCCTGCTGGTTAAGAGAGATTTTAGGTTTGAAGTCTTATAGGCACTTTGACGGCAGAAATGAAGTGTTACTTTTCACAAAAAATAATTCTTAGCTCTCCAGAGACAAGTTTACGTACTTTGAAATATAGAAATGCTATTCATTTAAAGGCACTGTTTAAACTCTCAATAAATATCTGTTACCTAAGTATAATGAAAGGCGCAGCTTTACTTGAGGATATACATAGATAATAACAAATAAAACAAAGTGAAATCAAATTAATCAACCTGACTTTAAAATTCTGAAGTTTATTAATATCTCTATCCTCACTAAAACATAGGACATTTACCTCAAATCATCTTTATTAGTGGTTATGAATTGAATTGCATTGCATTCCCTCAAAATTCATACATAGAAGCCCTTAACCTACAAAGTGATGGCTTTTGGAGATAGTTAAGTTTAGATTAGGTAAAGAGGGTGAGACTCTCATGATGGAATTAGTACCCTTATAAGAAGATATATCCAAGAGTGTGCTCTCTCTCTTCTTGCCATGTGAGGACACAGCAAGAAGGGGACCACACAAAGAAGCAGCCATCTAAAAGCCAGGAAGAGAGCCTTAGAGGCTAACCATGCTAGCATCTTGACCTTGGACTTTTAGCCTTTAGAAATGTGCAAAAATAAATTTTTGTTGTTGAAGCTACCCAGTCTATGGCATCTTGTTTTGACAGGCCACGCTAAGACACTAGTCCTTCACATTAGTATTACCTAATACTTTAGTTCTGTCCAGTTTCTTCACGTGTGTGTGTGTGTGTGTGTGTGCACGCACACATAGGCACATGTTCATGCGCGTATAACACAAATATTGTATTAATATATGTATACTTGCAAATAATAATATACATTTACTATATATTAGTGAAGTATATTTATATGTATAATACTTTTTATAATTCAAGAAGTTGGGTAATGAAAGATACAGCTTTACTCAAGAATATGTATAGGATACATTCCATATGTTAGAACTTTGTCTTAGACCGATCCTTAACTGTAAAGATATTTAATAAGTCTTGTCCTTGTTTGGGCCAGCTCTTAGCATTAAAACTACACGAAGAGGTATAGATGCAAATCACATTTAATCTATAATCTAGATTTAACAATTATGAACATTTTGTCATATGCGTTTTGTCCACATATTTGGAAGAGTTATTTTATAGCCAGTCCCACATATAAAGAAATTTACTTCTAAATAGTTTAGCGTAAACTTCTAAAAAGTAAAGACACTTTTTTACATAATGACAAGTATGCTACCATTATTTTAATTAAATAAATTGTTAGTCATTTTTATCATCTAAAATTTCTGTCAGATAGAAATACGTTTGTCTTCAAATATACTTTTACATTTCATTGTTCCAGATAGAATCCTAATTGAGTCCTCAAATTGAACTTGATTGAAATAGCCTATTAAACTTTTAAGAAAATATAATTTAATATTAAATAACTGAATAAAGCAGAATTTTTAATGAAATGAATGTATCATTACAATAAACTTAGTAATTATTTTTATCACTGTAACTTGGACCATGGAAGCTTTATAATAAAAAGAACCCAATTCAAGGATTGGCACTTACAAACCTCCATTTTACCCCACTGATAATTATTGAATAACGAGCCTGATGCCAGAAAAGGAGCATTAATTACTCAAGAATGCACTACTAATGAGGGTTAAAAAGAAGAGCTGCCAGTCATGCTTGGACCTCTGGACTTTCAGGTGAAGATTTATAGCATTATTCATTTGAAAACGTTTGACCAGGGATTGAAATATTGAATATTATGCAGTATTTAGGTATTTTGCTCAGAACATAAGTATATTTTTCAAATTTGACAATTTCTACGTATTACCGAGAAAAGCAGATAAATATAATTCACTATAAATTGCTGTCTACAAAATATCTAGTTACAACTTCTGTTGAGGGAGGCTGAATCTTACATTTAAAATTTTATTTAGCATGATCTAATCTAATACCATAGAGGAGTTTTTCAAATAAAATTGTTAGTCAAAGCAACGACATATAGAAATACACTATTTTTCTGTTCAAAATGTATCTCTGATATCGTAATGAATCCTTTTGGGAGACTACCAGATTTGTCATCTCTACTCAATGTATCTGGCCCTATATACCCATATTAGGTCAACTTCATCCTTTCAACAGTGGAAAAGAATAACTAAAAGACATTAAAATAAATTGCCTACTTCCACAATGAGCAAAATGTTTTATTTTCTGATAGTTTTAAAAAGATTTAAAAATTAATTTAAGCAGAACAACTGGATAGAATTTCATATTTTGTTCTGGGAAGAAGTAAAAATAATAAAGTTTGCTTATGATAAATAGATACAAATGTTTTATGTTTCTTGATACTTTATGGTTTTTCAAAACTTCTAAAATAAAAAAATATATATATAATTGAATTCAGTTGAATTGTCATGATTTACACAATGTATTATGTTATTATCAAATAAATTTTGTCACTTGTAAGATCATGTTCTCTACACCCAACTTTAAAAATTATATACCAGTGGGATAAATGACAAATCTAGTTAATCTGCCAAATCAATCTCTTTTATTTAAGAGAGACAGATCTCAACTTTCATTTCTTTACTTTAGTCAGCCTGTAAGCAACAGATTTAATGTTTGCATCTAACTACATAAAATTACAGTTCGACAGGAAACCTCAAAACTGAAAGATCTTATGTTTTGTCTTGGTATCTCACCAGGTGATTTGCTGGTGCCCAGAAATGACATTAAATCAGAAATAAGTGGCCATTTATTAGTAGATATGTCTTCAGCTCTGCACAATGGCTTCTGTTGTACTTGAAGAGCAGGCTTAATAAATAAAACCAGCACTCATGATAAAATTGGTCCTAAACTTTATTTTACCTTTTTACAAAACAATCTGAATTCACCATTTTTGCAATAACTCTGAAATAGATGGCATTATGGTGTAGTATATCCTAGTTTAAAATAAGTACAGCTATATCAAAAGAGGTCCTAAGACATTTTTATGTCCCTATAAATATGCCTGTATTTGAATCCCAAAACAGATGTAATAAAAACCAATATATTTTCCTGAGATTAAATAGAAATCACAGCAATGGGGAAGCACAGTGAAAAGAACAGGCAACAAACAGGCCATTTTGCTTTAAGAGAAATTTTTAACATTATAGCCAGAAAAATGCCCACATGATCTAGATTGACTTATTCAATAAGTTCTTCTCAGAAGAAACGGGGATATTATATCTACTTTAGTAGATTATTGTGAATACTTAGATAATTAACCAGTATAACATGTGATGTTATAATTACTCAAAAACTTATGATGTTGAATTTATGATTTAAGATAGGTCATGGCTCCTATTTAAAAACATTCCACATCACACACAAAAAACAGATACACATATAAAGCTCAATAAAAACCTTCACAGGCCTATTGTAGAAGAGAATTTGTCAGTACTTGAGTCATTCCTTTATAGTTACATTTAGGGAGCTCTGAATCTTAACCATAATACAGAATTAAATTTCAGAAGGCAGCAACAGATAGCTAATATATCAATGGCTAATGTTATCATTGTTTTGGGTCACAGATGGCAAGAACTTAAGAAAAAAGGACACAGTGAGATTGAGATTCTGTGATATATTGGGATGTGGCTCAGCAGTGAGACAGGGAATATAAAATTCTGGGAAAGGTTGAGCAACAGTATACAGAATTATAAAAATATTAATAGGTTTGTAAAACTGGTATTAAATACAAAAGATGGTATATTTAAACTACAAATGCTTACTACAGTTTGGACTTGAGTTTAGTCTATAAAATATATAATTAAATGCAGAGCAATTAAGTCAGAAGATGTGCACAGAGGCCCTCTTATGTTTTTTTTTTAAACGGTCCTAACCGCCCCCCTCAGATTTCAAAAAGGTGACATTCATTTTGTGTATAGCAATTATTGCATACTGTAATGAGGAAATCACTTACAAATGTAATCGTGTTTTTCAAATGGTTCATATTTCAAGTATGATTTTTCTATCCCTTTGTTATTATTTTTATTTACATAAAACTCTATAGACACAGATCTATTGAAAATTTCATGAAAGGTATGTAAATTCTAGGCATAAAAACACATAAAGAAACAAAAATTTGCACATATTTTGAAGGGATTTGAAATAGAAGTTCTAGTATGTTACTTGAAAAAAGCAGGAAGTAAAAATGTGAAACATACTCATGAATCCATAATTAGAAAAAAAATAATTCTAAATACCAGAGTGCTTCAACCACGGTACATATCTGCATAAATAAAATTATATACACACCACATTGCTGATGGTTAATTATAACAAAGTGTTTATACCAGAAGCACTCATAATCAATCCCAGTTTAGCTTTTTATAAAAAAAATGAAGTAAATACAATTGGATTATTCTAAATATTAAATTAAATTGTGTTTCTCAATCACTTCATATTCTGGCTTAGAATATCTAATAATTTATTTGCAAAAAGTGAAAATATCCAGCATTGTGACTTTTTCCCTTTAATTATAGACATACCATATGGTAGGTTAACCATTGGCTGGACACCTGAAAGCTCAGCTCTTTGTCTTGAGCTCAGGTAGGTCAGCCCTTGACATCCTTCTGGTATTCTCCCCATCCTCTCGTTCAGTAGAGCAATGTCAGTCACAGCTCATTTCTTCACAGTCAATGCCTTCCAACCATCTAGACTAAAAATTTGTTAATCTAATAAACTAGTTCATGCTAATGGGTGAAAAGTCAAGATGTTCCTCCCTTACTGCTCACCAAAACTCTGCTCTCTGAGATTTTGTGCAATTTAGGATGCACATTCTATTAAACTAGGTCTTGACCATTTTCATCCCTTAGTTCAATTCAGTTAACATTTACTAATCTATTTTATGCCGGGTACTTAATGTGCCTTGCCCAGACGGGAGGAAGTTTCAGTTGGGGAAGCAGAAAGGTAGAGTATAAACAAAAATAAGATGAAAGTTAACTATAGTTTTGAGGCTAACAGATTTAGTAAGAAGAACTTGGTATTTGTAAGAGATGAGTCAAAAATATATCTTTGGGGAAAAGAAGAATCTAGTAGTTTAAGTTCCAGGGTATAAAACTACAAAAAGGAAAAATAATTAATATGAAAAGAAGTAGAATACTTAGAAAGAAGAAAATGTTTGAGAAAATTTGCAGTTAACTCAAAAGAAGATATTATACTTCAAAAGATTCATTTACTTTTTAATTAATTATTTTATTTTATCTTCCGAGAAAATATATTTATTTATAAATACACACTATTTTTGAATTATATAAATTAAACTTCAAGTGTGTGATCACTGAATTAAAAAAAAATGTTTCTTATAAGGTTATTTGTTTAAGAAGTTGAAGAATTTGGTGAGATTTGAAATGTTGAAATGATAGATTTAATGTAGACTGAAAGTTTTTTTATATATATATAATGAGACAGGTTTTAATTATTGACACAATGACACTGTTGCGCAAGCAAGCAATAGGGAAAACATTTTACTTTAACCCACATGAATAATGCTGTTCATCAACAAATGTGCAAGAAACTTGAAAGTGCATAATCACATTCTTCCTCACAAACTGTCAGCTTGATTCTCTCCCCAGAGAAGAGAAGGTGTCATAAATCTACCATGACTACATGACAAGAGAAAAAAATTCATTCTAGAGACAAGTACAAACTCTCTTTGCCATTGCCTCTAACATCCAAACAAATGGTAGCAGAAGCAATGAAAATGTTGCGATCACTTTTCTTTCTAACAGGGGAGTCCCTGGTGTTACTTTTTAGAATTACTTATTTTTCAAACAGACCTCATGCATCTCAAAAATGGCAACAAAAAACCAGAGTGTTTTTACCAGTTCAAACCAAATTCAGACAAGCAAATCAACCCACATGACCTATTGAAGGTGGGGACCCCGTGCTGACTGTTTGGCATCATTTGATGATATTTGATTCCTCTGTACTTAAGAATGCAAGCAGAAGCAAATCTTAAACTTAATATAATCACATTTTATTTTCATTTTAGTTGATATTTTAAAATAACTGTCTACTTAAAAAATTAATATCTATTCTCCTATAAAAAATCATGCTATTCTCATCTACTCACAATTATTCCAGAAAGTAATATCATAACTACATTATGAGGTAATTTTGAGGAGTAAATGAGTTCACAAACAACATTTGTTAAGCACATTCAATATTACTCATATGTAATATGTAGGTATATTAATGACTACAAACTTACATAGTCTGTTATATACTGACATGTAGAGAGTTGTATGATTTACGTGGTTTCTTTATATGATCATATAAAGACTATTTATTGGACCAAGAAAAGCATATAAAAACAAACAAACAAACAAAACCCTAAAATTACTATTGGGTAAGTACAGCAGATAGATTAAAGGTTTTTTCTAATATAAACTATCTGAAATAGTATTTTAGAAATGCATAGAGTAGAAATATATTAGTGCTCACATTTTTGAGATAAGGAAAGAAAAAAATTAAATAACTTAATCTAGTAAACATGCATTATGCAATTTTTCCATAATTATAAAAGAAAATAATAATTCATTGAAAAAAGTATATGTATTGAATGTTAACATGTATAAATTACATTTATTTTATTTAAATTAATGAAATTTGTCTACTAACCTGGAATAATTTGTTTTTAATTATGGAACTCCTATTCACTATTTTATAATTCAGAAGGCAATTTGAAGTTCTACTTCATTAAACATTCAGCACGTATATTTTGAGTTTTATTGTAAAGGCAATTCAATATTTAATTTAAGTGGACATATGCCTTTCTAAAAATTGTCTAAGTTTGATGAAAGTTCTAAGTTATAGAAGTAAGGCATGAGCATTTTTCTTAAAAAAAAGTCTATATCTTTTACATAGTTTTATTGTCTTTAAGCCAGAGTTTTAAAAATAAAATACATAGAGAGGAAAATTACAAACATACTAATCAATGTAGTATCAAAGATTTTCTTTGTTAAGGGAGATTAATCCCAAATCTGTCTTTAATCTTTATATATGCACATTGTCTTGATATTTAAGTCCCCAAATCTTATATTCAACAATAGAATTTCAGGAATGACTTATAAGAGTCAAAGTTTAAATGAATTCTAATATAAAGTCCACATAAAGACATGGTTAAGATTTAACTGATGAAGTCAATCAGTATTAACTCTCATAGGTTCCTACATCTATAAGGGCATTTTCAAACAGAATTTTTGCAGCACAAACCAATTCTGAAGCTATATGATAAGAACACTCTCCCTTGCTCAAAGTCTCTAACATCATCAAGGTTTTAGTGTCCTGAGGGCCACTCAGGACACCCACAAGTGGTGGGGATGTGGTGGAGATGAGACAGGGGAAACCTACCGTTGAAAACTGTAATATCTTTTATATTTGAATCAAATGGAGCACAATTTGGTTTAGATTTGCTTTCTTGTTTTCATATTTAATATATTATCACAAGAACAGCAACATATTTAGAATTATTTTTTATAAAACAATTAAAGCCTATTACATGAAAAAAAATTGACTTTGAAAAAATGTTGGTTTTGCAATACCAATATTTTTGATCCTTTCCATTGATATAAATGAGCAAGATTTAATAAGAAATATGCATACTTACCTAAAATGTCAGACAATTATATACTATACTTGTGTGTGAAGTATAGTTCATACAAAGTAAATTAAAATAGCATCTTTTGATCTCATGGCTTTTATACATATATTTCATCTTTTCATAAAAATTTCAAGTATTCAAGAAATATGTTTTGTATAATGCAAGGCAATTTTGTATCAGATGTCATTCACCAAATAGTTCAAAACTATTTTTATCAATAACTTATTAACTTTTTCAATAGCTATATCTATTATACCTTTTATTCAAATATAAGTATCATTGTTTAAGTAAATCCTGTCTATAAATGAATTTGCACAGATAAATTATTATTAATAGCCAGGGATATTTACATCTCTATAGACTGAAGTTTAAATAGACTTATAAAACATAAAATCAGTGTTCATTAGTAAAGAGGTCTACATTAGCAAAAAGTATGAGTGATTAATAAAATGTATGTAATATGATTTCTCTATGTGTGTATATATCTCAAGCATATAAATATAAAAAATATTTTAAGAAACAGTTATAAAATATTGAAATGTAGTGAAATAACATTCATTGAGAGGAAATGATTTTACATAAGTCAGTCTCTTTCTTGATCTTTTACTCTTTTTAAAGGAAATTTAGAAACA
The DNA here is from genome assembly GCA_003508835.1 of Eonycteris spelaea. Lineage (NCBI taxonomy): Eukaryota > Metazoa > Chordata > Mammalia > Chiroptera > Pteropodidae > Eonycteris > Eonycteris spelaea. Next base: position 11,450,475 of record PUFA01000021.1, read on the forward strand.
ACCATAAAATCAGCCTAATGTCAATGCACCTTTGCTCATTCTATGATGTTTGAAAGTGTGCCTATAAGAAAGAGTTCCAAATCTATTACGAAAACAAAGAGAGTAGTGACATTTTTATAGAAATGATTACAAAGCACAGAAGAAAATTGATCTGCCTAACCTCTAAATATCTCAGTATACTATAAAGACTTTTAAGAGAAACTATATGACCACAATTTATAATATAAATAACATTTTAATGTAACAAAAATAACAGAAAAATTTACCTTGTAATTCACTTTATGATTGGTGATATATTTTCTTCTTATATATTTCTGTGATTTGGTTCTGGAGGGGAATAGAAGAAAAAATACAAAAAATTCAACATTCATATCATAGAAATTTATGCATTATTATAAATAATTCAAAACATAGTTATTAGTAATTTCTCCATACAACTGAAGAATCCAAGGCATGAAAACCAAATTGGGGTTGGATGGCTGACATATTTTTTTCAAGAGGTAAATATTGATGAGACTGAACAGCTAGATTTTTTTTTTTTTTTTTAGGACATGGCTTTTTGAGATAGAAACCTCAATAAGGATCTCAACTTTCTCAGTTGTCAGCTGTGAAATTTTGAATAACTTAACTATGTTCTCTGAAGCACTCTTACTTCAACTCATTAAGTTAAATATAATATGCCTTTTACAGAGATTTGTATATTTAACATTATAAGCTACTTGAAGCATATAGCACTGTGCCTAATATATAGTTGATATAAAAATATAAAGTATCAGTACTTATTTAATTAAAACAATACTATGATTTGTGATTAAGAAGCATATTGTTCTGTAATTGTAATGGTAACAACTAGATGTTTGAATAAATTAGTAAAATTTTTCATATTGTATAATGTATACATTATTTTAGTTGTACTGAAGTTTCAATATTGAAAAGATAATATTAGAAGAAGCAAAGTAAAAGATAAATGTGAAATCTCAGAGAGTAATAAATGCCTTTTAGAAGCAAAAACCATGAGAATTATTATTATCCTTTGCTAAAATCAGCTTAACAATCCTTAAATGACACTATAATTTGATATGATCTGTATTTCCTGAAGTTTTATTTCCTAAAGTTTGGTCTAAGGACCAAACAGATGCCTCAAATACTTTAGAAAGTTAAGAGATATGCTATTTATTAAACAATTATTTACTAAGTAACTATTAAAGGTTCAAACTATCATTTGTCCTGGTATACAGCAGTGAACAAAACAGATTTAAAAAAAAAAAAAAACCTGTCCTTGTGGTGTTTATATTTTGGAAGGTTAAGAGGGTAGAGAGACAAAAATGTACACCCAAATGCATAAATATATATTGTATGTCAGATCACCATAAATGCAATAAAAAACAAAGACAGGAAGGGATTAAGAATTATTGACATTTATCTAAGGAGATATATCAAGATATATGCCACTTGCAACAAGGAATATCATTGGAGCTGAAGAAACACATTCAGTAGTGTGCTGTGAGTCTGGAAATGATAACCTAAAGATGGAGTTTAAACAGAAATAAAAGTTAAGGACTAAGCCCTTAGACCAGAGGTATGAGACGGAGCAATTACTGAGACAGGAAAACTAGGAATACGTGGTGTGATGTTCTAGAAGCACTTGGAAGAGAAAAGACTTGAAGTAGTTTGGATATCTCAGTCTCTATCTATCACCTATCTATTATCAATCTATCTATCATCTATCTATCATCTATGTATGTATGTATGATCTATCAATCTATTATATATCTATCTAAAAGCAAAAAAGCCTCAAATTTCTTTAGAATACATACTACTCAGAAGCTTCAAGTTCCTTAGGCTGTCTACATGTATATACTCTCATGATTATTTTTTGGAATGGCAACCTTTTCATAATGGCCTTTTCTAAAATAAGAGTTTAATAGAACTCAATGTGACCAATTTCTAAGTTTGAATTTAGAAATTTCTGATGGTACAGTGTTCAGATGCTGTTATCAGAAACTGGAATCATGCATTAGTAGTGCATGACACATGGAACCCTTGCAACTCACGTGTGCAAGATTTCAGCCAAGGTGTAACAGCGTTTGCAAGGTAATTTTTAAAAATTGGGCCATTTCAATATTCTGCATGAAGAAAACATACATGAGCACACAGAGGCCTATGTATGTGTCGCTTACGTTTTCTGCTAAGGTTGATAACATAGGCTTATTGTAAATGAGGCCAGTAGCATATGGGTGATCATTGCATTGTTTTATTGTAGCATAGAAAAAGCAACACTCTCTTTCACATGTGTGGTCTAATGCCCAACACTGACCTAAGTGGAGACACTCTCCTAATTGAACAGTTTAAAATCAGAAAAAAATTGTAATTTATAATTTTTTTAGTGCATTAAAAATCACTCTGTCAACAAAAAGATATATCAACAATGAATAACAACTCTATCATCTGTTTTCTGTATATATATTCTAACATGAAAACAATCTGGTCAAATACTTTCTAGAAAGGACTTATATAATATTCTCCCTAAATGAGAAACATATATTTCAATTCCATAAGCAGTCTTGTCTCTATTTGGGCTATCTTTGTATGCCTAATATTTTTAAATGCAACAATTATTTTAGAGACAATTTCAAAAATATACACTGGAACTCTTAAAATAATAAAAAGTACACTTCTAAATAAAGAAGTGTAAAAATATATATATATAGTCACATAAAATATATTATAACTTACTGTGTGGTCACTGATTTAAAGCTATTCAAGTTACGTTGCATGACACTTAATTTCTATTCACTTTCTAAATTGCAGGCAAATTATATATTCATAAAACTAAAGTCTCTGCAGGTTTTCCACAAATAACAGCAACAAAAAAGAGACACGGCAGCATGATGCAATGCTATTAGAATCCGCTGATGTAATTTTATTTTATTAAGACTATTGTTGTAGAGCAGATGAAATTTCACAGAAAAACTGAAGAAAAGGTACAGTGTTTCCATATACACCCTGTCCTCACACATGCATAGCCTCCTCCATTATCAATATTCCCTACCAGAGAGGCACATTTGTTACAATTGATAAACCGATCTTGACAGATCATTATTATCCAGTCCATATATGGCTCACTTTGGGTATTGTACATTCAATGAGTTTGGATAAAGTATAATGACACAAATCCATCATTATAATATTATAAAACATATTCGATGCCCTAAAAATCTGCTGTGCTTCACTTAGTCATCTCCCCTTCTTAAATACCTTCAAAAATTAAATTTATTATAATATATACAGTTTTTCCTTTTTTAAAACACCATATGGTTAAATAATACAGTATATAGTCTTTTTGGATTAGCTCTATAACTTAGTAATATGCATTTATGGTTCATCTATGTTTTCCCATGACTTGATAACTCATTTTATTTTAGCACTAAATAAATTTCATTGTCTGAATGTGCCACAGTTCATTTACCCATTCACAAACTAAAGGATACCTTGGTTGTTTCCAAGTTTTGGCAATTACGAATAAAGCTAACATAAACATTTGTGTGTAGGCTTCTGTGTTTAAGTATTTTCTGTTCCTTTCGGTAAATACCAAAGAACACAATTGCTAAATTGTATGGTACAAGAATGTTTAGTTTTATAAGAAATTGCTGATCTGTGGTTGAAAGTGACTGTACTGCTATGAATTCCAACCAGCAATGAATGAGAGTTCCTGTTGCTCCATATTTCTCCCATCATTTGATTGTGTCAATGTTTTGGATTTTGGCCATTCTAATAAGTGTGTACTGGTATCTCATTGATTTAATTTGCTAATCCCTAATGCTATATGCTGTAAAGCATCTTTTCATATGTTTTTTTGTTTTGTTTTGTTTTTGCCATCTATATGTCTTCTTTGTTGAGGTGTCTATTAAAGTCTTTGGTCCATTTTTAATTGTATTGTTTGTTTTCTTATTACTGAGTTTTAAGGGATTGTTGTATATTGGGTTAACAGTCTTTTATCATATGACTCTTTTGCAAGAATTTCTCTGTCTGTGGCTGGTCTTCTCATTCTCTTGACATTATCCTTCACAGAGTAGAAGTTTCTGATTTTAATGAAGTCCAGTTTAGCAATTTATTTCACGGATCATGCCTTTGGTGTAGTATCTAAAAATTCATCACCACATCCAAGGTCATCTAGGTTTTCTCTTATGTTATTTTCTTAGAGTTTTGCAGTTTTGCATTTAAGTGATCTCTTTTGAATTAATTTTTGAGAATGTAGAAGGTTAATAACCTAGAAGAACTGAACAAGTTCTTAGAAATATAAAATCTTTATAGACTGAATCATCAAAAACTAGAAAACCTAAATAGACCAATCAATAAACAGTAAGGAAATTGAAACGATCATCAAAAAACTCCCCAAAATATAAAAGTCCAGGACCTGAACACTTCACTAGTGAATTATATCCACACTCAAAGATGATTAAATACCTGTCTTTCTTAAACTCTTCCACAAAATTGGAAAAGAGACAATACTTCCTAGGAGGCCAATATTACCCTGATACCAAAATCTGGTATGAATAACACCCGCCCCCACCCCCCACACACACACATACCCAAACATAAATGTAGACCAATATCTCTGATGAATACAGGTGAAAAAATTGTAAATAAAATCCTAGCAAATCAAATACAACAATACATTAAAAAGATTATACATCACCATCAGGGTATGTTCATTCCAGGGCACAAGGATGGTTCAACATACACAAACTGATCAATGTGATATACCATATAAACAAAATAAAGGATAAAATTTAAAAGATCAAATCAATAAATGCAAAAAAGCGTTTGACAAAATACACCTTTATTTATGAATAAAACACTTAATAAAATAGATACAGAAAGTAGTATCTCAAAATAATAAAGGCCATATATGACAAACTCTCAGCAAATATACCTAATGGTGAAAAACTGAAAGCTTTTCTACTAAGATTAGAAACAAAACAAGGATTCCTACTCTCACCACTCTTGATCAATATAGTATTGAATGGAAGTCCTAGCCAGAGTAATCAGAAAAGAGAAAGAAATAAGAGGCATCCAAATTGGAATAAAGAAATCAAGTTGTCATTTGTTAAAGACAACATGATTTCTTATACAGAAAACTCTGAACACTATACACACAGACACACAGACACACAGACACACAGACACACACACACACACACACACACACACACACACACTACAGTGGGTTTTTGTATACCAAAAATAAAATTTCAGAAAAATAAATAAAAAGATTCCTTTTGCAATGGTGACAACAACAACAAAGAAAATACCTAGGAATAAACATAACAAAAGATGTGAACGACCTATACACTGAAAACTATAAAACATTATTAAAAGAAATTGAAACAGACAAAAAGAAATGGAGAGATATTTTCTGTTCATAAATTAGAAGAATCAACATAATAAAATGGACATGTTATCCAAAACAATGTATAAATTTGATGCAATCCTCAACAAGATTACAATAGCATTTTTTAAAGAAATAGGTCAAAAAATCATCTGATTTGTATGCAATCTGAAAAAAACACAAATAACCAAAGCAATCAGTAGGAAAAAGGCTGAGGTATCACACCACCTGATTTCAAATTAAACTACAAAGCAACAATAATTGAAACAGCATGGTATTGACAGAAAAAAAAAGAAAACAGACAAAGGAATGGAACAGAATTGAGAGCACACAATAAACTCACATGTATATATGGGCAAAAAGCTTTAGACAAACTAGCCAAAAAACATACACTGGAGAAAGGAAAGCCTCTTTGATAAAGTTGGAAGGTCACATGCAAAAGAATGAAACTAGACTGCTATCTGTCACCGTATACTAAAATTAACTCAAATATGAAAAAAAACTCTAATATAAGACCTGAAATACTAAATAGAATAAAATAGGTAGTAAATTCATGGACCTTGGATTTAGAGATTTTATGAATTTTACCTCAATGGCAAGGGAGGTAAAAGTAAAAATAAATGAACAGGACTATATCAAACTAAAAAGCTTCTGCACAGCAAAAAAAAAAAAAAAAAAAAAAAAAAAAAAAAAAAGAAAAAAATCATCAACAAAACAGCAACCAACTGAATTGAAAAAGATATTTGCAAACAGCACCTCCCATAAAAGTGTAATATCCAAAATATACAAAGAACTCATGCAACCCAACAACAACAAAAAAAATAAACAATCCAATTAAAAATGGGCAGAGGACCTGAACAATCACTTCCCTCAAGAACACATATAAATGGCCAATGGACATATGAAAAGATGCTCAGCTTCACTAAATATTTGAGAAATGCAAATCAAAACAACAATGAGATATCACCTCGCACCTGTTAGAAAGGCTATCATCACATGACAAGTAATAACAAGAATTAAAAAGGTTGTGGGGGAAAAGTAACCTTTATACACTGCTAGTGAGAATGTAAATTAGTACAGCCACTATGGAAAACAGTATGGCAGTTTCTCAAAAACTTAAGAATAAAATTACCATTTGATCCAGCAATTCCTCTTCTGGGTATCTACATAGCCCCCAATTTAAAACTATTTATTTGTAAAGAATATGCATCTTGATGTTCATTGCAGCATTATTCATCGTGGCAAAGACATGAAAATAACTGAAGCATCCTTTGATAAATGATTGGATAAAATAATATTCCATATATACAAAAGAATTCCATATATGCAATGGAATATTACTCAGCCAGAAGAAAAGATGAAATTCTGTCATTTGAGACCACATAGATGGATCCTGAGATTATATGCTAATTGAAATAACTTAGACCTAAAAAATTATATAATTTCACTCACATGTAGGATGTAAAACTGAAAGCAACAACAACAACAACAAAACCAAGACAAATAAAGAAAAACGTAAAGAGACAGACAACAGTTTAGTGGTTATAAAATAAAGGGGGTGGGAGGAAGGTAGAAAATGGTGAAGGGAGTCAAATATATGGTAACCGATTTGACTTTGGGTAGTGAAGACATAATGCAATATACAGATGATGTATTACAGAATTACACATTTGAAACCTATATAATTTTATTAACTTATGTCACTCCAATAAATTTAATTTAAAAATACCACGTATAAAGAAAGAACTATTATTATAATTGTCATTATTATTATAGATGTAAAAGCAAAAAACTATGTAATTATGGTGGTAGCCACTGACATGATGAGGAAAGGGTGAAGATAATCAATCACTCAGTAAACAAAGGTTCTCCATGATGTTACTTTATTAGACAAAGGAGCTGGAAAATTGGAAGAAAAAAAAAAAGAAAAAAAAAAAACTGTAGTAAGTCCATGAAATAAAGTAGTTGATTCTTTAGAAAAGATGATTGGAAAAACTAATTAGATAAGAGAGTGAGTGAGTGACTATGTGTGTGTGTGTGAGTGTGTGTGTGTGTGTGCACGCAAGTGTTCAAATACATGTGTGTACAAGGATAGAAAGGATACTTCTAGATAATAATATCCCCTTGTAGACATATAAAGGGAATTAGACCATTGATAAATGTTGATGTAGGTGTAAAGATAGAAGTAAATCAAATTATAAATAACATGGCCATAGAAATGGATAAAAATCAGAGAGTAAAATAGAAGTTAACAACATATTCTTCAGTAAAAATTTTTTTAAAGGGAGGCAGAAATGAGAATGGCAAATCTAAGAATAAAATAAGCAATTTATCTCCAGGATAAAAACCTGAGGGTCAAAGTAACCATTGCATTTGAAAACTTAAGTAGTTCCGATGCTACCTCAGATTTAGGTTTATAGCACCCTATTCTTTATCAATACATCAAATTTTAAATATTAAAAATACTTTAACTTTGTATATTTTAGTTCACTCATGTATTTCTTCAACAAATGTTTATGGCTAACTTATTAAGTATCAGGTATGATAACACGATCTGGATATGCAAAAATGACAAGGTTATCACAGTATAATGGCGATAAAGCATCCTCAAGGTTATCACAGTATAATGGCGATAAAGCATCAAAGTATGAAGTACAGTGTACAAATAGCTGGAGGAGGAATTGTTAAGGAGTGCTTTATGAATGGTGGCTTATCACATGGGTGAAAAATTTTCATAACAGGAAAGCATATCTAAGATAAACATTTTCATCCATATATTTTTTTCAATGTAGAAGAAAAAAAAAAAGAGGTAAAACTATTTTCTCATTGGCTGTTCACTCATTTAATCGGTCAACCAACTTTACTATACTGTATTGGTTTTAGTCAGCATTCTAATAACTGTTTAAAGAGGGAATGGCAAATCTACCATGCAAAAAGTTGCATTTGTAATGTTAAAATTGCTCATAAACTTGACTATGTTAATGATCTGTTTAACTTCTAAATGAATAATTCAAACATTATATTGAATCTGTAATAATCCACTAAGTAATTCATGAATGAATTAACTGTGGTAGCCATGGTTATCATAGCTTTTTATTTTTCAATACATACCCATCATATTCTATGATGTGAATGTTGGTGATTATCATTATCATACCATGCCCAATATCAGAGGGTCAGATTTAGACAGAAGTAGAGAATCTTAAAGTACTCGAATATCTAAGAAGTGGCCGTTGTCTGGTTTGGGGTCTAAAGGCATCAGATAAAGCTGCCATTGGTCATCTAAGTAAGCCCCAGATATTTTGATCCTGAGATACATACAAGATCAAGCCCCAGTTAAAGCCTTGATTTTAGCTAGGGGAAACCTGAGCAGAGAACACAGTTAAACCATGTCCAAAGTCTTGATGCATCGAAGCTTCGAGATAATTTGTTACACAGCATGATAAAGGAAAAGAGATTTTGGAACTTGGAAATGAGGTGCTGATATAACAAGAAAATTACTTTAAAAATAAGAGTGGCTTTGGAACCAGGAAGTTGGCGGAGAATGAAAGAATTTTAAGAAGCGTGAAGAAAGCCTAAATTCTCTTGAACAGTTAGAGTTCTGGATTTGGAAGATGGCACCAGCAGTGGTTCAGAAAGAGTGAGGAACATATTACTAAAAAGTAAATAGAGGGAGGCTCTGTTAGCCAGTGACATAAAATTAGTGAAACTGAATCCTGTAATTATGAAAAAATAGAACTTGTAAATGAGAAACTTGGATATACAGTTCAAGGCCCAATGTGCTGCCTGGTTTCTTCTTGCTGATTATATGAAAATATGAGAGGAGAAGAGATAAATTAAGGAAAGAATTATTAAATGGATACAACAGAACTAGAAGGTTTGAAAATCATTGGTTTCTAAAGATGGCAAAAGCTGACAAAAGTTATAAATGACTGCAGAAAGTATTTAGAAGAAAGTTATCAGGTATAACTGCAACTTTTAGCAAAAATTTTAGAGGGATCAAAATGTCAGAGCATCTAATCACAGTAAGTCCCTTTCAAGAGATGAAGGGTTTACCGTACACATTTTTCACAACTAAAAGCCAATACTAAGACAAGAGCCACAAAAACTTTTTTCCAGGCCTTGACAACCAATCAAGAAAAATTCAATATTTCATACTGTTAGGGACCAGTTATCTCTGTTTACCTTACATCTTTCCTTTAAAAAAAATAAAATAAAAATGTTAATAACTATTTCCTTGTAGATGTCTGCCATTGTAAATTGGTAGTTTTGGGAGTCAGTGACTTGTCCGTTTAGCTCACAGGTCCACAAATGGAAAAAAAATGAGTCTCGGGAGATCTACTTCATAGATTGCGTCGAGGCCTCTCATCTACACTTAGACCTGGTCTAGATTTTGGACTTTGTGATGTTCTAATGAAATAAAATTCTTGGGAACCCTGAGAGGGGGGAATATAATTTGTTTCTGTCTTAAAGAGTCAGGGGTCAGAGGTGGCAGATTCCCACCCCCTGGTGTAAAGCTTTATGATCATTTCTACTTGAGTGTGGGCAGAATATATGAATATGATGAGGTAGCCAGTCTGTGATTATGTTATGACATATGAAACTTCTTTAAAGCTGGCTGATTCTCCTGCTGTTTTTGAAGAAGTTGCCATTGTGGGGGAGGAAAAATATATTTTTTTCTACCCTTCTAAGTTCTTCTTACTAGTCTAATAATCAAAGTGAGACAGATTAACAGGACAACCAAATGTATTATGCATATGGGACCTGGGGGCAATTTGAGCATCTGAGGATTGTCTTTCTGGAGTAAGGAAAGGAAGGTAGGGATCTAGGATATCAAAGGGAAAGTAGGCAATTCACAGGTAAATGAGAAAGAGAACAAATTCTTGCTGGGATACCAAGACCAAGAGATGCAGAGGGAAATCTAAGAAACAGACTTTGCTATGTTTCTTCACCTGCCACACTTAGTTCATATTATGTTAAGGTGACAACTCCCTTCCTCAAGCAGGTTTTTCTATCTAAATTCATTCAGGAAAGTAAGAGGTAGGTAACAGGTTATTCTTGAGTTTTTTGTTTCTTAAAAATAATCAGCTTAAAGTCATCAAAAAGGCATATTTTGGTGTGGCAAACTCTGCTCCCCCTCACCACGCTTGGTTAGAATTTGAGGATCACTTCTAGAAACTGAGGGAGATGCTCAAATGACAGCCAGCAAGAAGATGGGGATTTTAGTCCTGCAAAGTCATGGAACTAAATTCTGCCAACAACAACAACAAACAACAACAAAAAAGAGCTTCGAAGACCCTGAGCCTCAGATGGAATCATAGCCCTGACCAACTCATTGTTCAGCCTTCTGCGAGCCAGCTAACCCAGACCTGGACCTCTGATTCACAGAAACTATGAAATAACAAATAGATGTTTTAATCTGCTCCATTTTTTTGTAATTTCTTACACGGCAATAGAAAACTGACAATATAATATAATATGAGGAACCAGTGAATTCCTGATTCGGCTTTTTAATTTATATTGTTAAATGTAAAATACATTTATTTCAGCAACCCCCAAAAGGTTTCCCCTTGTGTATTATCTTTTGAGAATGTTAATAACTATTATAACTTACAAAAATTTTTTTCAGGTATTTCTAAATATTTCAAAAAAAGAAACAGAAAAAATTGACTTTTAGAAAAACAAAATAAGGAGTTTGGATAAATAGGCATTTGAATATATAAATAAGGTCATCTTACTTATAAAACACTTTTAAAGTCTATTTGCATTGATGATTATCAGTTATCCCTCAATACTTAGAATGTAGAAATCGACTTTATTTCATAAATAAGGATTACTAAAGACAAAGAATCATTTATACCATGTGCAGTTTAGCTTTGCACTTCCAATATAATCATCTTTAAATAGAACATTTTGACTGAGTCACATTGAAAAGTCATCAGCAGTACAAGCTCACTATATAATATAACTAGAAGCACAATGAATAAATAATCTTGTGCTCGTTGATACAAGGCGCTGCTTGTTCATTAGTATAAGGGTCATTTGTAAGCCAATTTTGTTATTACCTTGAAAGAACATTGTTGTTAAATTGTGATAAAGGGGAAATCATAATTAGGAAAGAATTTTAATGGTCATTATCTTCATTAGCTAATGAGATGCGCTAATTATATTCTTAAATGACAATGATTTAGTAGCCCCAGAATAAAGGGCTCACTGAACAATAACTAGGCCAGTCCCCTTCAATGTGTTTTCGCAGTGTTGGAAGGGACATAATAACTGAGAGCCATAATTATGTTGTATATAATATTATTTATTAAAAATGTCTATCTCAGTTATGCCAAATGTTCTGTTGTTTTTTTTTTTTCTTTTTCATATACTTGCATAAGATCCAGGGTACTGAGAATGTAACACAGAAAACTACATTAAGATTGAGCTTCTTGAAGTATGGTCTCTTGGAGATCTCTGAGACCCTATCAGTGAGGTTGAAACTGTTTTCCTAGTAATTAAATGTTACACTTACTATCTTCATTGCAGACAGTGAATTGATTGCACCAATGGTGGAAAAACAAGCAAACAAACAAAAACACAACGGTAGGTAAAATGATGCCTTAGCATAAATGAAGCAAGGAAGTAGCTTCCAAATTCCAACTGCACTAAGATATACTGCACGCTTAAACTGTATACACTTGCTGGAAAAGAAAGAGATAAAAGTAATAGGGAGGGAGAAAGGAGAGAGAGAGAGAGTGAGAGAGAGGGCTCATACTCCCCACTGAGGGAAGGAAGGTGGAAAGAAAAAAAGGAAGAAAAGGAGAGAGAAGAAGCGAGAGAGAAAAGAAAAAAAATGTTGTTTCTCCTCAATAAAGAAAAATTATATCAATAAATGTATACCCTTGAGTACATATTATTTTTCTATTTTGTATGAAGAAATAGGGAATGAACATGACACCTGCTATGGTCTGAAGTGTTACAGTAATCTCCAGGAAAAATATGCATGCAGTTGTTTGAGTTGTGAGCTGTGAGCTAAACTAGCTGCACTTTTCATGGTGCTACTCATTTATACTCCACGTGCTATTAACATGCTACAATGCATGGCACTGAGCATCCTTAGACTTGGCTATTTAATAGACATTTATTGAACGTGAACAGAGGAAACAAACTCCATAAGAAAACAACTAATAGTCTTTTCTTTCCTTTTTTTTTTTTTTGCCAATGATTTGGTATTTCGAGCAAAAATAAAGTTTTGGAAAACAGTGTCTACCCATAAGACCTGACAGCTTTTCAATTCTTAAAGAAGTTTCTGATGCGATTATTAGTAATATTAGCACATCTGATCAATTTGTCAATGGTTGTAAAGATCTGCATATCTCAGTAAACCAATAGTTCTCAAAGGACCAATGTATAATGTTACAAAATCATACATAGGTAAGAGAATTTTAAATTTTTGAGTTTTGGTGTAGTATCAAAAAAAAAAAAAAACTCAATCATCTGAAAAAATATTCAAACACCACCTTTCTCCACTATATATTTGTGTAAGGCCAGATTTTTTTTCATATACTTCAACTAAATAGCATATTATGACAGATTGAATGTAGAAGCACGTATGATAATCCTATGCTTCTAATAAAAGCAAATGCCTTTTATAAACCAGATATTAAATATCTTTAAAAAATATCAAAACAATGCCAAACTTATTGTTAATTTAAACAAATAAAAATGTAATCCTATTTTTAATAGAAGCAGATGCCTTTTATAAATCAGATATTAAAGATCTTTAAAAAAATATCAAAACAATGCCAAACTTATTGTTAATTTAAAACAAACAACAAAAAAATTAATCCTATTTTTATTTCTAAAATAGTAAACACTAACTTAACTAAATCATATAAACAAAAAATATTCGGGATTTCAATTTTAAGATTCTGGGGAGTCTAGCCTCATGGTAATAAGATATGTTAACCACTTGATTGAAAAAGTATTGAAGAGTAAAAAATACATAATTATAAATATGGCTTTAAACTATATAAAGGTTAAATTAATTGAGTTATTGAGTTTGATTCTGAAAGGCATGACTCATTCAAGAAACTGAATATATAGCAATATAGAGGAATAAATGTACCTATTTTCCTCTCTGGAAGTTACTATCACTTAAGTGCTTGGAACAAGACTGTAACTTGACATGTCTCTTTAATTTTAGCTGTGGAAAACTTGCTTTAGTGACAGCAAAAAACTTATCAGGAATATTTCAAATTAAATTTTAAAATATTTTAAAACAATAAGTTAAGAAAAGCTAATAGTTTGAAACTAATGCTCAAAATAATAACAAAAATTTCAGAGTAAATTGGACAAGATGGGGATATTAATTATATTATCTAAGCTATTTTATCAAAATTACTGCTGTTGGAATACCATAAGTAAAAGCAATAATTTTATATGCGAGATCTAAAGACAATTATTTTAAAATAATGAAAATACTTTCAGCAATTTTTACTACTAAAATATTTCATATTAAATAAAATATAACTAAGAAATAATGTGAGATAAAGATATTATTCTTCAAGAATTTAATTTTTAATATAAAATTTATGAATGGGAATTTTTAAGGTTTTAACATAAAAATTGAAATTGAAATGATTGCTTTGTTTTTCTTATGTACTATAAATATGCACAAGTGTATAAAAGAGTATAATTTCTTTTTCAGAAATACGACATACTTGATTTTCTCAGAAAGCAATTCAAATGCTGGGGAATATTAGAATAAAATAGTAAATGACCTATGAATTTGTCCTAAGGTCTGAGATATTTAGACTGAAGGGTGAGCTATGTAGCACTCCAGGAGTTATTTGCTGACTGTAGTGAATCTGCATAGTAATGTGAGTAGGGCTTTCTCATGGGGAACACCAAATAAGAGTTTTTAGTAAAGAGGGAGGAGTAGGTAAGTGCCAGGCTTCCCTCCTCTAACAGCCACATCGTAATTACAACTAAACTACAGAATAGCCATCATTGGGAGTTGCCTGAAGTCTAGCAAAAAAGAAGTCCTACAACTGAGGTCACGTAGAAGAGGCCACCTAGAAAGTGGTAGGAAGGGCAGAGAAGTGGAATAGGCTAGTCCCCCACCCACGTGGGGCTATTGAGAATCAGGAGGGCTATATCACTGTGGAAATCCTTCCAGAGGAGCGAGCGGTCCCTACCCTAAACCAGACTCCTAGTCCAGGGTTCCAGCGCCAGGCAGAGACATCTTCACAACCTCTGGCTGTGAAAATCAGCAGGGATTGTGGCTGAGTGAGATTGAGGGCTGCAGAAAGTGGAGGTCTTCCTCTTAAAAGATCCGCACTTCAACTTGCTGATGCATTTGCTCACTCGGAGCTCCAGTGCTAAGCACCAGGAACATATCGGGAGGAACTGATCTGTCTGGTTTAAGAGCAAGGACTGAAAGGGCAGCTCAGAGAGAAGTACTGGCAGAACCCACTGATTCTTTTCTGAGCCCTTCTCTCTCTAAGCTACAAACACAAGCAGGTGCCATACAAAGTCTCCAACAAGGTGGGTAATGCTGCTTACTCCACCCAAGTGATTCCCTGAGACCCCACCCCATCTAACTTGTGAGCCCACCCAAACTACTTTCAGTGCCTTTTTCATCCAAACGCCTGTCTTGGCCCATGATGAGGGCTTTTGTATAATATCTAAAAGGTTCACAAATCCCAAACAAGGAGCATGTGGCCCTGGCATGCCTCATGCCTCTGCTGAGAAGCCCCAAGCCTGCCACTAACAGCATCTCAAGGCAGTGCCAAGCCAGTATGGTGGTCATCAGCAGATTGATTGGTAACTCTTGCCAGGTGGTCCCAGGAAGGGCTCACAGGCTGCAGCTGAACTTGGCCTGTGATAGGACCCTCCCTGAGGCCCTAGGGCTGGAACCCCTGGTATCCTGATTCTGACCTAGCTGGAGTACCACCTAGGACTGCAACCAAGAACGACACTCTCAAAGGGCAGACTAGGCAGGCACCAGAGCCCTACTAAAGAAAATCCTACTCCGTAGGGTCAGCCTCTACACAGCTCCTTCAGTGTAGTCAGGGCCAGTCCTCACAATCAATCATCCTGTGGGTCAATTCCTCCCACCGATATGCAAACAGTTACCAAGGCTCAAGTACAACAGGAGGGCACATAGAACCCATACAAGGGACACACCTGGAGTACTTGGCTCAGGTGACCAGGAGACTGTGCCACTGGGCCCACAGAACACCTATTACATAAGGCTGCTCTACTAAGACTGGAGATACAGAAGCCCTACCTAATATATAGAAACAAACAGAGGGAATCGCCAAAATGGGGAGACAAAAAAACATGTCCAAAATTAAAGAATGTCCCAAAGCTCCAGAAAAAGAACTAAACAAAATGGACAAAAACTACAGGTGCAGAGTTCAAAAGACTGGGTAATGAACTCAGTGAGAGTTTAACAAAGAGTTAGAAAATATGCAGGAGATAGAAAACATAAATAATCACCAGAAATTAATATAATAACTGAAATAAAGAATTAATTCAGGAAGTCAACAGTAGATTAGATGAAACATATGATCAAATGAGTGATTTCTAAGACAAGGTAGCAGAAAACACCAAATAAGAACAGCAAGAAGAAAAGGAATCCAAAAAGAAAGAATAGTTTAAGGAGCCTCTGGACAACATCAAGCATACCAACTTTACACAAACTCACTTCAGATGGAAAAATATATTTTAAAGAAAAAGATGAAAGAGAGCATGCAATTGAAAAGCTGTTTGAACAAATAATGTCAGAAAACTTTCCTAAGCTTGTGAAAGAAATAGACATACAGGCCAGAAAGCTCAGAATCCCAAACAAGATGAACCTAAAGAGGTCCACACCAAGACACATTATCGTTAAAATGCCAAAGGTTAAAGACAAAGAGAGAATCTTAAAAGCAGCAAGAAAAAAGCAGCTAGTCACTACAAGGCAGCTATATAACTAGACATAGATTCAGACTGTCAGCTGATTTTTCAGCAGAACTTTGCAGGCCAGGAGGGACTGACACAAAATATTCAAAGTAATGAAAAGCAAGTATCTACTGCCAACATTATTATACCTTCAAAACTATCATTTATCATCAAAGGGCAGATAAAGAGCTACCCAGATAAGATAAAGCTGAAGGATTTCATTAATACCAAACTAGTATTACCAAGAGGAGAAGGAAGAGGAAAAAAAAAAAAAAGCTCAAAAATTTGAATAATAAAATTTCAAAAACTACATATCAACAATTACTTAGAATGTAAATGGAGTAAATATTCCAATCAAAAGATAGGATGGCTGAATGGATAAGAAAACCAGTCCCTTAAATAAACTCTCCTCAAGAAATTCACTTCAGATTGAAAGGCACGCACAGACTGAAAGTAAAGGAATGGGAAAATATATTTCATGATAATGGGGAAAATGCTAGATAGCAATACTTATACTAGACAAAACAGACTTTAAAACAAAGGCTATGAAAGAGACAAAAAAGAGCACTGTAATCCCATTCTGGGTACTTATCTGAGCAAAACCAAAACACTACTTCAAAGGGTCATGTGTATTCCATGTGTTCATTGCAGCCTTATTTACTATAGTCAAGATATGGTAACCTCGGTGGTCCAGCAACAGATAAATGGATAAAGAAGAGGTGGTATATATATATGCAATGGAATATTACTCAGTCATAAAAAAATAAAACCTTTCTGTCTACAACAACATAGATGGACCTAGAAGATGTTGAGTGGAGTAAGTCAGAGAAAGATAAATACCATATGATTTCACTTACATGTGGAATCTAAAGAACAAAATAAACAAAACAAGAACAAACTCATAGATCTAGAGATCATTTTCATGATTGCCAGATGGGCGTTGGGAGGTTAATTAAGAAGTACAAATTGGTAGTTACAAAATAATTGTGGGGATATAAATTATAGCATAAGTAATATAGTCGATAATATTTTAATAACTATATATGGTGTCAGATGGGCACTAGATTTATCAGGGTGATCACTTGGTAAGCTATATAAATGTCGAGTCATCCTGTTGTACACCTGAAACTAATATAATATTGGATGCCAGATGTAATTGAAAAAATAAAGATGACAGCAAAACAAGATCAACGGCACACACTAACACACACACAGTTACACACGCCACACAACTTGGACTATACTACAGAATAACATTGAATTCGAATTATAATAATATTTCTGCTCCTAGAACATTTGTATATTAGCTTTGATATTTTTGTTAAAACTAACATCGAATATTAAGTATTATAAATCATAATAAGTAGAATGATTCTTTAACTAAATGGCATTTTTCTAAAAACACTGGATTAGAACATACAGCTGAAAACTTGTTAAGAAGAGACTCACCTAAAAGAAGACTGAAAAAAGGTTAAAATGTAAAATATTGGCCATAAATAAGCTGATGTGCTGCTACATTAATACCATAAAACATTGATTTTAGGGCAAGAGAAGAAAATATTCTTTAATATTAAACAAGGATTTCACTAAGGCATAATAAAAGTTTTGATTTATGAGAAAGAAAATAAAAAAAATTGTAGGCCTCTATATACTAGGTTTTCTATTCTCTACCTTGAGGAGTATAAAAATGTCATTTCTATACATTCATCAATACCTTCAATTAATTTAGGAATTCGACAAAACACATTTGAAAAGAACATGAATGTGCAAAGATTCAAATACTGTTAAAACAAACTTGAAATCAAGAATAATAAGTAGGATAAAGAAAGTAATGACTTTAAGAAGGAGAAATAGAATAGTAAAACAGAACAGAGACCTCAGAAAAAAATTAAATGTATATGACAGTGGTGGTATTAGCAAAATGAGATGACTTTTTATTAAACATTGTTTGCATAATTGAATAAACATTAACCAAATAATAAATAAACAAACAAATGTTTCCTTTATTAAGCAACAGAAAATAAGTTTATATTTCTAGGTAGATTAAATAATTAACTCTGAAAAAAAAACTTGTAATAAACAACTAGTGGGATACATTTATGCTTTCAGATAGGTAAAATTTTCACGTATATCACAAAAGTTCCTAAATGTAAAGAAATATATAGATAAATTTAAATTTAAATAAGATTTGCTTAGCAAAAATCACTATTAGGAAAGCAAACATAAGTTACATATCATAGATGATATTTTCAATATACATAACTAAATCAGTAGGCATTATATCAAAGAAGAAAAAAATCAAACACCTAGAAAAACTGCTCTAAATCATTAAGCAAAAACAACCATGAAACCAATTTTAAAAATTACAAAAATTACTGAGCTGACACTATGTATATGGAAACTAACCATTCCATAAAAAATAGAATAAGTACTAATCCTTATTTGTGATAAGATTGTTTAGCTTGACACCCAGTACAAACAAAAAAAATGTTGACATCAGAGTTACTAAATATGAGGACAATGACCTCATTATATAGCACTGACAGGTGTGAAAATCTCTACTTACACTTTGGGAAAATACAGTATTACTTAGAATATTTACCCTTAGCATTTATTCCACAGAGGCTCATACATGTCCAAGATAGAAAAAGAATGGAAGGCCATTTGGCAGAAACCACCCATATGTTCATGCTATTAAACATATATTTTTTAATGTGGTAAAGCCACACAATGTAATGTTATAGAGCAATAAAAATGAATGAAATACAGCTACTATATCAACTGTAATAATATCAGGGGATTTGCATTTCCTTGATGTCCTGATTTCAATGAGATACCACCTCACACCAGTCAGAATGACTTATCCTAAAAGTCAACAAAAGATACCCGTTGGTGAGGATGTGGAGGAAATGAAACCCTGTGCACTGTTAGTGAGACTGCAAACTGGTGCGGCCCATATGAAGAGGAGTATGAAAATTCCTCAAAGAAAATTAAAAATGGATACACCATATGACCCAGCAATTCCACTTCCGTGTATTTATCTGAAGGGAATGGAAACACTATTTTGAAAAGATACATGCACCCTTATGTTTATTGAAGCATTATTTGCCGTAGCCAAGATATGGAAGCAAACTAGGTGTTCACCGATAGATGAATGAATAGAGAAGTTGTGATATATATATATATATATTATATATATATATATATATATATATGTATATTATAAATTTTATCCAGCAATAAAAAATAATGAAATCTGGCCATTCTGACAACAAAAATGGATCTAGAGGGTATTATGCTAAGTGAAATAAGTCAGGCAGAGAAAAACAAATACCATATAGTTGTACTTATATGTAGAATCTAAAAACAAAACAAAAACAAAAACAAACAAAACATAACAAAAACAGAGTCATAGAAACAGATACAAAAGAGATGGTTACCAGAAGGGAAGGAGTTGGGGATGAGTAAAAAGAAAAGGAGAATATAGTCAATAATATCATGATAAGCTTTCAGAAACAGCTGATTATTAGAATTAGTGGGTGATCACACTGTAAGGTATAAAATATTATATTGTACACCTGAAACTATTGCAAACAATATAAGATTGTATAGCAATTACACTTATATATCTAAATAAAAACAAAGATAAAAAATATCAGGGGAAAATATAATTAAGAAAACAAACTATATCAATTTACTTCTATGAATTCCAGATACAATTTTGTAAACCTACAGAGAATAGCGGAGAGATACTGACACAAAATTCAGCTTACTGATTACTCAGTGTGAGAGAAAGGAGAATGAAATTAGAGAGAAACCTGTAGAGATGCAGCTGGTCAGTGGATAAAGAAATCATAACTGTACTGTTGTTCTTTATTACACTTTTTAAAAAGCATTCATTGTAGTTATTAAATAATTTATTTCAGAGTTAATATGTGTGAATAAATGATCTAGTTTAATTGTGGACATGTATGTTCTGCATGAACAATGTCTAAACATAACTCAATGGAAGTTCTCTTGTCATGGGTATAAGACGCCACAAAAATGATAACGAGGTATCAGAGTGTAATGGTCTCTTGTTCTTCACAGAATTGCAGTTTTTAGCAGGGAACACTTTTTTTGGTTCTATGTTCTTTGGAAGAAAAGTAGAGCTAGCGGCTTTCCTTTGTTTAGTTTTTTTGTTTTATTGAGTTTCTATATTCTAGAAAGGTAAAATTCCATCTAATACTAGACAAAACAAAGTACTGCTTTAAAACTGAATCATTCAAGGAGAATAGCAGAAATATATACAGAATCAGTTTACAATATTCTCCATGGAAATGTCCCTAGTTCTCAAAATCTATTTTAATTCTAAAATATTTCATTCAAATTGACTCTCACTTTCCAGTGAAGAGATAGGTAATTGAGATAATGAATTTTAAAGCTGGGAAAATAGAAAACTTTTATGCTATTATGTATAGAAATACACTAGTAATGTTTACGGAAGTCACTTTTTAATTCAATCTTTCACTCTGTATGAGTCTGAGGAGAAGGACATAGAAAGCATTATGAATATCCTCCATTAGATTTCTCCTTTATGCCCATATTAAAGTGGTATTCACATTTTTTCACTGACCATTCAGACAATAAAATCTTACATATGAAAACTATACTACTACGGGAAAAAAAATGACCTCAAAAAAAGAATCTAGGTATTTGTTTCTTGCTCTATTAATTTCATAACAGAAATATGTGAACTCTATGATTAAAAAATAATAATTATCTAAAAATTCTTCCCAAATTAATGATTTTTAAAAAGTTACAAATAAGTACCCCCTATTTCCTCAGTTATTTTCACTACTTCTCTCAGTTATTTTGTAAATATATCAGTTAGATTTGAATTTTAATTTCAGTTTGACTATAAACATTACTAATAATTTTTTGGATATTTTTCATATTTTTACATGATCAAAAAATTATCCATCTGGTAGTCCAAATGCTGGAGAAGGGGACTTTGTAATTTTTGTCTGATTTCGGTTCTTTCATTTACTACTGTCTGTAGAAAAGTTCATAGTTTTTAAAATTTTCTTTACCTAATTCTAAAAATAAATACATAATGTTATATAG
This sequence comes from Eonycteris spelaea, assembly GCA_003508835.1. NCBI lineage: Eukaryota > Metazoa > Chordata > Mammalia > Chiroptera > Pteropodidae > Eonycteris > Eonycteris spelaea. The sequence goes on from PUFA01000021.1 coordinate 11,471,911, forward strand.
AATCAATTGTATATCAATCCTACTGATTCAGAGGTAGGGCCTTTAAACATAATTTCTTTTTAATCTAAATATACATATATATTTAATTACTAGCAAAGCAAAAAATGTTCAAAATGCAATTGGTTAAAATAATGCTTTATAGAAGTCTATTATATTTATTTAATATAATGTGATATTTTGCCTGGGCTATTTATTTATTTTTCAAATTTCATGGATATTTATTTTTTTTATTTTATTTTTGTTTATTGAAACAACATTGATTACTACAATTATATAATTTTCAGATGTACATTATAATTTGATATCTGTATATTCTATTGTGTTTACCACCCAAAGTCCAGTTTCCTTCAGCTACCATATGTTTGATCCCCTTTACCCACTTCACCCTACCTCTACTCCCCTAGTTTGTCCCTCTTCACTCCATCTGCCTCCCTGCTCCTCCCCACGCCACTAGTTACCACTATTCTATAGCCCTCTGGTAACCAAAAAAATGGGCAGACCTCCTGAACACACACTTCTCCCTAGAGGACATATAACTTTATGAAACCCACAATGAGATACCACCTCACACCTGTTAGAATAGCTATAATCAATAGGACAAGATTAACAAATGTTATAACATTGGAGTGGACGTGGAGAAAAAGGAACCCTCATACACTGCTGGTGGGATGACAAATTGGTACAGCCACTAAGAAAAACAGTATAGAGGTTCCTCAAAAAACTAAGAATTGATCTACCATGTGATCCAGCAATCTCTCTACTGAGTATTTACCCCCAAAACTTGAAAACACATTTCCAAAAAGATATCTGCACACTGACGTTCATAGCAGCATTATTTACAGTGGCCAGGACATGGAAGCAACCAAAGTGTCCTACGATAGATGATTGGCTAAAGAAGCTGTGGTACATATATACAGTGGAATGTTACTCAGCCATAAGAGGTGAAATAGTGTCATATGTGACAACCTGGATGGACCTTGAGATAATCACGCTAAGTGAAATAAGCCAGACAGAAAAAGTTGAAAATCACATGATATCACTTATATTGGGATATAAACCTAAAAGCAACAAATGAACAGGACAAACAAGAGACTCATAGACATGGATTAGATACTATAGGTTACCAGAGGACTACAGAGTAGTGCCTGAGCTATTTAAAAAACTTGACACTAATTACAGATGTGATAATTCTCAAACTTTAACGCTACAACCAAACCATCAACATCAATGAAATTGTGAAAGTTGTCAATGATGATCTGATATTCTTGACCTCCTTATCAATTTTCATATTGAATCCTTCAGAGGTTTTTATTCAAAAAGTTTTCATATTAGCTCAATGAGTAAAAATGATATTAACATAATTTTACATGTTCACTTCAGTAAATAATTTTTGTTGTGATTGATAGTCTTTAAAGAGAAATGCAGATATGACTGAATATGAGAATAATAAATTTAATATAAATTTTATATTGTATCAATATAATGTCAAAATTATCATTACCTTTTATTCTGCTACTTCTGGAAGGAAGATATGAAACTCTATTAAATCACTGAAACTTGGTAATTGTTAATAAGCTTATTGTGACTGCCCACATAACATCAAAAAAGAGACATTAAAAAAATAAAAAGAGACATTGTTAGCTATCTAAGGTTTTCCAAATGATTAAAGTATCATTTAACAATTAAACTACTGTTCTAAAAAAAACCCTCAGACATGATAATATAAGTCTTATATTTTTAAATTTCAAAATATTTGGTATTAAAAACACTTGGCTTGACGGTGACACACAATGTGTAATTTTTTGACAGGCAGGATTTTTGTTCGCTCAGTCTAGATGTGAGCTGAGATATTCATCAGGTAAAGTCTAAATTCTCCATTTCACCTGTTGACAAATCTATTGGAATGTCTAGTTCTCCCCAGAAGGATTTGCTAGTGATAAGAAAGATAAGATGAAAGAAAGATTAATATCAGGATATAGTTGGACAGTGTTAAAAGAGAAGCCTGTTGTGACTTGAAGATAGGATCTAAATAAACCCAGTTTGATCTAAGACAAATATTATCATTACCTGAAATTTACCTAAGAAACATAAAAAAAATTAGTCATTTTCATTAGATGAAATTTAATAAGCGACTTTAAAATTAAACTTATTTTATATTGGCTCCTTAAATGCTTATGCCCCTTTTATAACTATGTTCCCTTTTAGAGCTGATCTTTCTCTATAAAGGATACTGTTTTTGTTAAGATATAGAAAGGAGAGTTCTTCATTAATAGAATTATATTCCTAAGAGCCAAAAGAAAACAGTTCAAAGAAAATAGAAGAAATTAATTTTTTTCCTCTATGAATGCCAATTGTGTTTTGCCTTTTGTGGAAAGAAAAAAAAAACACTCTAGAGAAAATATATCTTTAGGAACAGATGTGCAGTTTTGTAATTAACCAGACATACACTATTCCTATTTGTCAGAGAAGCATTTAGAATGAAAATACCCAATTATTTCAAAATGACCGGGGAGATAAGATTAGGGATGTAAGAGATTATAGGAAGTGCAAAATATGGATTTAATTTAAAACTAGAGAGAATGGGTATCCAAATTTTGTAAGTTTTTACAAGTTTTTTTGAAGTTTTTATGAGTACACTGTTGAGGTTAGATTTCTATTATATTTATGCATTACAATTAATAAAAAATAAAAGAAAATAAACATTCTGATAGATTTTATTATTTCATCTCCCTACCCAAATAGATTGGCATGCGTACCTGCCAAGGCCCATAAATCCTTCACCAAACATCACTGTTACTGGAAACAAAACACGGAAGAGTGTTTTGTGCAGGGGAATAACAAGGCAAAGCTGGCAGTTTAAAATTTTCACTTCGGAAATGATTTGAATTTCAGGGAAGAGGAAATGAAGGCAGAAGACTCAGACTATGGCCATAGCACAAGGAAAAAAAAAAAAAAGATGGTTTAGAAGAGTATAGTAGGCAGGAAAAGATCTATTTGAGCCACATTTACAGAGACAGTACACAATATTAAGGCAATTAATAGAGAGGGTATGAGCTGGAAGACTTCTATCACTATCTTTTGGTTTTGTGTCTTATATAATTAAGTATGGGGAAATCCTATTAACAAAGAATCACAGAAAGAAATGAGGAACATGCTTGGGAGTTGGGAGGAAATGATATTACATACACTATCAATATATTCACTACCAGTGCAAATGAATCAATATGAAAAATTGGTACCAAGAAGAGGAGGAGCTATTGTAACAAATGCCTAAAGTGTGGATGCACCTTTGGAACTGAGTGACCCATAGAGGCAGGAAGAGTTTGGAGGTTCCTGCTAGAAAGAGCCTATACTTCCGTAAATGGGCTTTACAAGCAAGTCTGGTGAGAACTCAGAAGGGAGAGAGAGAGCTGTAGAGAGAGCATCAGTCTTCTTAGAGAATTCTGGTCTGCCCTGAGCAGAATGTTGGTAGAAATAGAGACATTCAAGGCTAGTCTGATGAGGTCTCAGACAGAAATGAGGTACATATTATGAGAACGGAGGAAGTGCATTGTTGTTGTAAAGTGGCAAAGCACTTGGCTAAGTTGTGTTCATGTTCCAGCGTTTTGGGGAAGATATGACTTGTGAGTAATGAAATTGAATATTTGGCTGATGAAGTCTCTAAGCAAAGTGTGAAGGTGTGGTTTGGCTTCTCTTGAAAGCTTACAATAAAATGCAAGAAGAGAGAAATGATTTTAAAATGGTACTGTTCATCAAAACATAAGCAGAACTTAAAAAAATTGGAATATTCTCAGCCTATTTGCATTGCCAAAAGAGAGAAAGGATATGAGGAAAAAAAAAAACAACACTAAGGGTGGGGCCGAGGTGACATTTGATGAGGAGATTAGCTTGAGTAGGAATCAAAGACCTAATCAGCTACTTCAGCAGGAAAATAGCCAGTTTGAGTTGAAGGGGAAGGACATAGAAAAGACGTTGCACTTAGATTTTTCAGGAAGGAACCATAGAGCGACTTGGCTGTGAATGTGCACTATTTTTCAAGAAAGGGAAGAAGGACCCCAAAAGTGATTCAGAGATTATCAAATCTACCTCCTCCGTCCCAAAGCCTCTGCACAGCAAAATAAATAATCAGCAAAATAAAAAGGAAACCAATGGAATAAGAGAGAATAGATTTGTAAGTCATATATCTGACAAGGGTTAACATCCAAAAACTTAATAGCAAACAAGCAAACAGTCCATTTAAAAATGAACAGAGGAACTGAATAGACATTTATTTTTCCAGAGAAAACAGACACAATGATCAATAGTTATATGAAAAGGGCTCAACACCACTGATCATGAGGGAAATGCAAAACAAAACAACATTGAGATATGACTATGCACCTGTTAGAAGGGCTATTATCAAAAGGACAAGAGAGAGCTGTTGGGGAAGACATGGAGAGAAGGGAATTCTTGTACACCTATTCTGGGAATGCAATTTGGTACTGCCACTATGGAAAACAGTAAGAAGTTTTCTTAAAAAATGAAAAGTAGAATTGCTATATGACATAGCAATCCTACCACTGGATGTATATCCAAAGTACAAAACAGACTCTGGAAGATATATATGCACCCCATGTTTATTGCAACATTATTCACAATAGCCAAGATATAAAAACAAACTAGTTGTCCATCAAGGGCAGAATAGACAATAAAGATGTGATATAAAAATATATGTTTTATACATTATATATTTTATATACCACATCTTCATATACATATATATATGAAGTATATGTATTTATATATATGTATATGTAGTTTATGTGTATATATATAATAGAATATTATTGAGCCATGAGAAAGAAAAATCCTACAATTTGCGAAAAATTCATAAAGCTTAAGGGGCATTATGCTAAGTGAAATAAGCCAGATAGAAAAAGTTGAAAACCACATAATATAACTTATATGTGCGATATAAACTGGAAGCAACAAACAAACAGGACAAACAGAGACTCATGGAGATGGACAATAGACTAGTGTTTACCAGAGGAATGGGGGTGAGGGAGGGGGAAGGTAGATGGGGTAAAAGGGGTTAAATATGTGGTGACAGAAAGAAATCTACTTTGGGCAGTGAATACACAATGCAATATATATACATACATGCTTTGCTATGAATTGTACACCTGAAACTTATTGGGTTTTATTAACCGATGTTACCGTAATGAAAATAAATTTTAAAAAATTACCTAGGATCCTTTTAAAATATATTGATGCCCAGGACCCACCTCATCCCAATTAAAAAAGATATATATTTTAGTATAACTATGTCTCAAATATTGCATGGGACATATTAAATGAAGCATATTTATACTAAAAAAATATTTACTATTTATCTGAAATTCAAATATAATTGGCTGTCTTATATTTTTATCTGCAAAATCTGACAACTGTACCTGAAACTAGGTTTAACCAGGATTAACAATCACTGCTCTTGTATATGCAGCTGATACAGATTCGATTGGGTTTATGTAATGTTTTCTGAATAATTCTGCATCCTTTTACAAGTATATTTTTTCCATTTCTAGGAAGTTCAAGAATTCATTTTTAGCCTATCAGTTTCTAAGGGGCTATTAAATATCTATTATTTTTATATTTCTAATAAATATGTTTAATATAATAGGTTTCATGTGATTCATTTAATTTAACACTTTTGAGTATTTATTTCCTTTTTGCTATTTGCTGTTATAGTTTTGTATTACTCTGTGCATTAAATAAAATTTTACAACATATTAAAAACAAAAACCAAAAAACAGGACCCTAAAGGCATCCCTTGCCCCTTCTGCCATATGAGAAGATAAGCAGAAGCCTGCAACCTGGAAAAGGGCCCTCACCAGACCGTGCTGTCATCCTGACCTTGGACTTCCATCCTCCAGACTGTGGAAACAAACACCTATTGTTTATAAGCTACCACTCTGTGGTACTTTGTCATAGCAGCCTGAGTGATCTGAGACAATGACTGAAGTTTTGTTTGCTTTGTTTCAAATAGGATGACTCTGATTAAAGGAATAGGATGACTTTGATTAAAGGGATTGCTTTTACATAGTATGTAGATGGGAAGGGTGATGAAGCTTTTTAAATTTATTTTCTAAGATGAGAGAGAAAATCATTTTATATACTTCAGAGAAATAGCCAGTGTAGAACAATGGGATGAAAGTACAGAAGAAAGAAAAATTCACTAGGATAGCAGGGTCCTACTGGTTGGGGTAGAGTCAAATGGAATATTATGATAATAATAAAAATAATATAATACTATTTCCTTTATAGAGAAGATAAAAGAAACTGACATGTAAAATAATTCTATTAAAGTAGCATGTTGGAAAATAGTACTAGGTCTTCTTATTCCAAAGCCCATTCTTTTTGGTTTGTTTTTTATTGTTTCATTTTGTTCCACTGCATTATTCTCCCTCTGCATATTCTGTACCCTCCATAAAACAGTAACCTGTGTATAGAAAGTAAACGAGAATTAAAGTAAGTACAATAATTTTGATGTAGCAAAAACAGCAAGGATTTCCAAGAAATTATGAATGGTTGCTATTCTGTGTTGTCATAAATGTTTTTGTCCATAGTATAGGACCTGATGTCAAATCTGTTCAATGTGATAGCTAAATTCTACTGAAAGTGTAATAAAGTGAATATACCTGGACAAACACTAAGAAGAAACTAATGAATAGATTTAACTATTTTGATCCAAACAATTTACTATACACTGAAAACCATTTAGGATTTTTGCAAAAGTACAATTGGAAAGCAACTATTAGAATAATATGGAAATCAGCATGCCTTTTGTTATATTTGCAACTGTCCTTTATACACCTACGCAGGGCCTGTTTGTTATTAGGTATGAAGATGTGAGACACTGCAACTCGATGCTTTATTTGTGAATAAAGTTATCACCGATCAACAAATATCGGACCCTATGATAAGCAATATGTTGTTCATAAAGGTTAATATAATACAACTGTTATTATTTCAGAGCCTGGTGTCCTTGTGGGTTTATTACAGGGGTTTTATGAGTTTGTTTTGATATTAAATGGCCAAGGGGGCTCATATAGTCTAGGATGAAGAACACATACGCCTTTGAGACTGAGCAGATAATATGGGGAATGAAGTGGATTCGGTTTAAGAAGCAATATGAATAAATAGAAAATACAGTAAATTAGAGACCAGCTTACGGACCAAATGTAGCAGTCACCACTACTCTCAACTGATGTTTAGAATGAGCTAGAGGTGTTCCACACTTCTCAAAACTTCGCTTTATGCCACTTCACTTTTACATAAGTCCTACACTACTAGTACCTGTTTTTACTATCAAAAATAATCTGAAGATTTTCACTTTTGGAAAAAAAAAAAAAAAGGCGAAAAGAGAAAATAACATTTGGAGTTTGTTTTGCAACAATCTTTTAGAGGTAGCATACACCCAAGCCAAAGAGAGTGGCACGGCCAAGCTGCTTCCCCAGGAATGACACTCAGCATCTCAGCTTCAATCCATCATAGCTTTGAGTTGTGTCTGTGAGCATCTGCGCTTTATCTCAAATTATTTTGTGCATCTGTTAGCAAGACATGTCCTAAGGTAATTGGCTTTTTTGCTTTACACCATTCCAGCTTACATAGGAACTCTCTATTTTCAGATAGTAGGGGAAAGCTATAGTGAAGAACCACTATTGCTTATCCATTGATATGTCAGTAGTGTGATCTCTAACTTTATATATAAAATGTGTAAGTTACCAAACCTGAATAAAAATTACAACAAAAAAATTTACTGAGTAAGTCCAAAATATATGTATTTTATATCTGCTACAAATAAGTGTTAGTATTTGTTAGCTTATCTTTTGGGGTGTCAGTTGTCTACTACTGATGCTGCTAGTAAATAGGTGAGTATCATGATGGACACTCAAACATGAAAATATTATATTAGTACAGTATGTATAAAATGGATTAAATCAATCATCTGCTAAAGGTCATTGAAAGCATCCAAAAAGGTATGTTGAAATATAGCACACGATACCTGTAAATATAACCTTACTTGAAAGTAAGATCTTTGCAGATGTAACCAAGTTAAAAGGAAGTTATTGGCTTGGATTCTATCCAACATGACTCATGTCTTTAAAAGAAGAGAGAGACAATAATGGAGACACACATTGATGACACCATGTGACAGAGCAGGGCTTTTCAGTGGTGTGTCTGTAACCAAGGAACACAAAGCAGTACTGGCAACATCAGAAACTAAAAGAAAATCATGAAACTGATTCTTCCATAGAGTCTTCAGAGAGAAAATAGTCCCACGATAACCTAATTTTGAAATTTTAGCTTCCAGAACTGTTAGAAAATTAAATTCTGTTTTTTTTTTAAGCCACCTAGTATGTGGTCCTTTATTATGGCAGAGCTAGAAAATTAACACATCTATTTCTGATCCAGAACACTTTATGTGTACTTTTGGAATGAGACTAATAAAGACAAATATCAATAACTCAACATGGTGAAAGACTACACGCCTTCCCATTAGAATCATGGGCAAGACATGGTGTCTGCACTCACCACTTTTATTCAACATGACACTACAGGTCATAGCTAATGCAATAAGGCAAAAAAAAAAAATCATACATATTAGAAAGGAAGAAGTAGAATTATCTTTATTTGCAAATGGCATGATTTTCATGTAGAAAAAAAATAGAGTGCTTCAGAAACCGATAGAGTGTATAAGTCTGCAAGACATAAGATCAACATACACAAATCAACCATATTTGTATATACTAGCTGTGAACAGTTGAGAATCAAAATAAAAAATAAAAATACCATTAACTATAGTATTAAATGTGACATGCCTAGGGATAAATATGCCAAAGATGTAAATGGCATTTATGATAAAAGCTGCAAACATTGCTGTGAGAAATTGAAATTCTAATAAATAGAGAGATATACTGTGTTTATATGGTAGAAGATTCAACATGTGTATGATAGAGACTTCCTCAAATTGATTATAGATTTAACTCCATTCAAAATTCCAGTAAGCGCTTTTTTTTTTTTGTAGAAATTGACAAAATGATTCTAAAATTTTTAGGAAATACAAAGGACCACAAGCAGCAAACAACTTTAAAAAAGAGCACATTTGAATATGAACAGTATCTATTCCAAGTGTCATTTTAAACCTTCAGTAATCAAGACATGTGGTATTTAGGTAGAAAAGCCAAATAGATGTTCATAGTGAAAAAGAGCACAGAAATAGAGCCACATTTATAAGTGCAACTGGCTTTCAACAAAGATGAAAAAGCAGCTCAATGTAAAAAGAGTAATCTTTTAGATCACTGGTGCTGGAATACTTGAGTATTCGTACATAAAAAAAAAAATCCAATCTATACCTTAAAAGCTACACAAAAATATAACTCGAAATATGGCTATATATATATATATATATATATATATAACATAAAAGTTAAAAAGTATAACATTTCTGGAAGAAAAAATAGTAGAAAACTTTTTTGATCTTGGGTTATATGTATGTTTGTATCTTATATACAACACCACAGCGTGATCATTAAAAAGAACAAACTGATAACAGACTTCATCAGAATTAAAAATTTCTTCACTTCAAAATACATCCTTAAGAGAACACAAACATAAACCATATATTTAGAGAAGATGTTCCCAAAGCATAAACCTAAAAAAGGACATGTTTAATTATATAAGAACTCACAAACATTAATAAGAAAAAAATATGGACAAAAATATATGGCCGCATTATTTGAATAGGTATTTTACAAAAGTAGATATGCAAAAGTAGATATGCAAAAAACACATGCAGAAGTAAGCAGCATTATCGGCCTTTAGCAAAATGCAAATTAAAATCATGATTATCTAGCTATAACTACACACATATCATAATAACTAAAATTTTTTAAAAGTGTCTAGCATGTGTTCATGAAGTTGTGGAGAAATAGGAAATCTCATGTTTCTGCTAAGAAAGCAAAATAGCAAAAAAATATTCTAAATCATTTTGAAAGTTTCTTAAAAAGTGAATCATACTTCTACAACATGATTCAAAAATTCCACTTCTAGGCATTAATCCAAGAGAAAAAAAGTATATGTCTAAACAAAGACTTGCAAATAATTATTCATAGAATTTTCCTTGCAATCGTGAAAAACTAGAACCAACAAAACCTATGGATGTATCTATAAAATTGAATACAATTTATTAATAAAAACAAATAAACAGCACGATTGAATCTCAAAATAATTATACTGAGTAAAAACAAACAAACAACAACAGAAGTCCATCAATGCATCTGATTAATGTTTGCCTGGGTCAGAAGGAAAGGATTACAAAGGGGTACTTGGACATTTTTTGAGGTAACAGATATGGTAATTGTCCTGATTAGGGTAATGATTTCACGAATGCGTACGAATGACAAAAATTACTAAATTGAAAACTTTAAATATATGTATTTTATAGTATGTTGATTATACTTTAATAAAGCTACTGTTTTATTACAACACTAACAAATGTGTGTGTATTTGCTATATCAAAGGTAGGAAGGTCAGAATATAAATATTCTAATAAATACAAAGCAAAAAAAAAAAACACCTTCAGTGATTTACGAGAACACTATTCTAAAAAACATTTTATTTTAGGGTGTTATCATGTGTCCTAACATCACTCGTTTCACACTCTACAGAAAAATGTTTGGAAAAACCTCATTAAACAACATTAAATATTATATGTTTCCTGTTTTTATTTTTAATGCAAGGATGAATGTTTAATATGCTCCATTGTTTTGTGATTCTCAAAGAGGTCTGTATGGATTACAATTTTTTTCCAAACCTTTTGACCATTAACCACATTTTCTTGCTATGCTTGTTACCTTCTCCTTAAATAGTGTTCTAAGGAATACAGTTTGGAAGACACCAATCTAACTCAATTAGTATTCGTACATCTGAAAAAGATCTGGGTTTACTAATATCTAGTAAATAGTAGATTATATAAACTTGAAGAAAAAAATATTCAAAAAATGTTTTTTAAAAGTCAGCTTTTTCACAGAACTCTTGAGCACAAATGATGCTTGGACCTCAGAATATATAATTCCACTTGATTCTCTCAGGAAAAAAACTCCTTTATGGAATTTTCCATTAAGATTATTCAATTAATTTCTTTTTTTCTGAGTCTATTAAGAATCATTAATTCAGTTTAAGAATCACTATAATTTGAGTTTATCATAATAGATTTCCTAAGAGACAGAAAACATGCTCATCAAGCAACATGCATATCATGATCCTCTTGTGAGATTTTTTCCCACTGGAACTTCAGAAAGGATTGACATTTGTGTTAAGCTTTATTCTTCTTAGGAGTTATGCCAATCAATCCCTTAAGAACAATTAATTTATGATCTGTAGGAAAAACTAAATTTTGTCCCGTACCTACAATACCATTGAGTACCAGACTATAAAATTGACTTGAACTTGGTGACTGATGACTTTCTCTGAGACTCTGCTGATATAACCAGGGAGTTCTCTTTTTTAACTAACATTTATAACTAACACCTTGATGAATTCAATTATCAGAGACTAATTATTCTGAAATCTCACAGAGTAATATAAGAATTAGATGTCCAGTTGCATTTGGGGCCAGTGAACTGTATTCTGTTCCACAGCTATAGTACACAAAGTTAATTCTCAAGGATGGCACATGGTTTGTAATGTGCCACAATTCAACTTTATGAGTTACTAAAAATGCTCTTATACAGAAAAGTAAGCATGGATATTGGTATATTTTATGTTATGTTTGAGAGACAATTCATCATAGAAGTTCTTTTGTCTGGGCAAAAGTGTTTCTGTATTTTGCCCCATTATAATTATAGGCAGAACTTCTCAGAAAGAAAGAACACGTAGTAACTAGGGGTAGTTACTACATGACTAAAATACAATTTGCAGACTTCATTATAATTAATGTGCATCAATGTCAGTGATAGCCTAGAACCTCTGATTTTACACTTTATCTAGAGAACTGAATTTTCTGAAGACTAAATTAAGTCATTAAGATAAAGAAAATTCACTTTGTCTTCTAATTCTGTAGCTGAGTCAGCAAAATTGAGTATTGTTTTTAACAATATATGAAATTATATTAATTTATTTTATTCCCCCTGTACTTCATTTGCTATTTTTAACATATATATTTGCTTTTTATTAACTATTACGTGCTGTGGACTGTATGTAATGTTAAAAATACAGACAATAATTACATATCATCTCCGGACTGAGGGAGCCCAAAGTCTAATGAAATGAAAAGATATGAAAGCAAGCAATTATAAGCAATGCATATAGCTCTGTGGTAGAAATATAAATATGGTGCTTGAGGGGATATTTCTAAAATGTCTATGTTCACTTTTCCTCTATTGTCAGTAAAGTGAGTATTTTGCAAATTAAAATCTTGATATTAATGAAGACAGCTAAATATTTAACTAATTTGTAACACAAGCAGCAGTAGTTTTTAATAAGATATAGAAATCTTTTAGCTACCATTGATAATAGTAGCAAAATACCAATGACCATCTGTATACTTACACTAAATAGAAAATAATGTTTTCTATGGTGAGAAAAAAAGTACAAGATAGTATTATTCTGAATGACCACACTATGTAGTTCAAATGCAAAAAGAACATATGAGAGTTCAATGAGGAAAATTGATACATAAAATATAAACCTTGTATCTGGGTGTGTGTCATGTTAGAAAAAGTTATACTTATTATGTTGGGGATGCTTAGTTGAGTTAATATTGAAAATCATGGTGGACATTAGCCACTATGTGCTAACATAACTGTCTAGATCTATGGCATTTTCATATAAACATCAGTGACTGCTTGGGGATCCCAGAATGTGAAGTGACTCAGCACACCAGCTTGCACAATATTTCTTTATTTTATTCTTTCACCTCTGGTGACCAAGTTTATGATCCAGCTCATTGAAACCGTTAAGGGGATATCGGGTGTTCCCTAATCACATACTGCAAAGGGCTGTGCGTGAAGGATGCTGACTGGATAAAATAAAAATCATTAACCTGCACTAGTGTCTATCACAAAGTTGCAGCCTGCATTAATTCTTCTTAGTTTCTACAGCCTAGACAACGGTTGCTTTTGAGACTTTTTCCTCCACTAATATTGAATATGTCCCTTTTACAATTAAATGAGCAAAACCTCATCCTAATATTTCATTACTAATATCAGTTACATTTTCACCTAGATTTCTTTTTGGTAAAATTCCCTCAGTGTTATTGTGTATGAACTGCAAATTTGTGACTAAGTGGATTACTGTTTGTAGTAAGAAAACAATGTAATTAGAGGTGTGTGTGTGTGTTTTTTTTAATTTGTAGAAAATTTTGCTAACTGAAAAAATACTTAAAAATAAAGTCTAACTTACTTTATCTATGATTATCATCACCAGATTATAATTGATTAAAGTCTTTGAGTCACACACTTTTAGAATGTTAGACATATAGAAAGATCTAAACAATATTGAAATTTGAATCAAAGGATAAAACTGTGCCTCATTCTCCACATGTGTCTCTGATTTTAACATTTGATTGTTTTTCTGTTTATTATGTTTCAAAAATAAACTAAAATTCTCTGCTTCTAATAGAGTCCTAAATATGTTCTCAATTTAAGCATTGAAAATATCCCAAACCTATAGAAGTATTAAAGCTCATAGCCTCAGAAATTTGCTGAGGTTTACAATTTTAGATACATAAACTTTCAAATCAAATAATATACCATTAACATATGTGCACACTCATATAGAGCAAATATACCTGTTAAATTATGATGAACAGATAGCAATAATAGAAACAATATTCTGTAAATATGACTAGAAATATTAGCTGGTTTAAGCTTAAAGATATTTTTCATAACACTCTGGAATAAGAAACATTCACATGACTTTTCTGCATCACATTTAAAATATAAAAACATATATCATGCATGTTTCATGCCACGGAATAAGAGAAGAAAAATGGCATTGTTGAAACTGACCTGAACATTTGTTTTCAGAAGTATATCCTTGTGCAAGCAGCTGAAGCCCACATCACAGTTTGTGTATTTGATGTATAAAGCATTGCATAAGCAAGAAAGCATTTCACAAGGTCAGAAATGAAACGCATCTGAACCTGCTGTTAACATTCAGCAAAATATACTGCAGATAGTCTGGAATCATTTTTTTTTTTTTTCCTCTGTCACTATGGATCGGATGCCATGCAACCCACATAGAAAATGATGGCATAAGTTTCGTTTCTGTATGAATATACTTTGCAATATAAAAGGAATGAACTGTACCAGTTCAGATGCAGAATTGCACTGCACTGCATCTTCTCAGACGACTGAAATATTTAACTCTAATAGAAATCATTTATAAGGATCTGTGTCGGTGAAAGTAATGTACAAGGTAAAAATATGGTGAATTCTAGTTGAAATCAAACTCCATAAAAGACAAGTACTTTCCTTTTAAATTCAGAGTAAATATAATGTGACCAGCAGTGCCAAATAATGAGCATTAAGTCACTGTCCCCTCCTGATCAGAACTTTGCTTCTTCTTATGCTAAGTGTAGCATAACCCTGTTTTAATTTCATAACACATAAGTTGGTATACCAGGACACCAAAATAATTCAGCTATCAATATCGAGAGACCTAAATGAAGTAAAAATAAGCAAAAGGTAATAAAATGGGAAATATTTCATTTCATTTCAATAGATCCTTTATTGTGATACTCACACACATATATGCATAAATATTTTACATACATGTAATGCGGTATCTCTTTACACTTAAGCTATTAATATGGACTGTATTTCAACAAAGAGGATTTTGTGAAACTTTTATACCTAAAAATAACTAAAATAAGATATATTTTACAAGAACGATGTTTTCCATTTCCTAAACTCAATTATATATTTCTAGATATTAACCAATTTTTATACTTAATTATACCTTTTTTTTAAATTGTGATGTTATTTTTAGCAATATTGTAATAATTTTATTTGGTATTTTATCTTGATACCTGTATCCTGTCAAATTTTCTCAACATCATATCCTGGCCGCAATTAATTGGCCTCTTTCCTTATCATAATTACCCATTTTGGGGCTAATCTTCCTTCTGCATGAAAGCTATATTCCTGGATCCAATATCTATATAGTAATTAATTTAATATTCATCAACCCTGTTTCCATTTCACAAATGATAAGTATGATGATATCATGAGCTACTTTTGAGATATTAACTCACTCTCTCAATGACATAGAGTAAGCAGCACTTTGATGAGCTAAAACCTGAGTTAGTGAAGTTGAGCTATGAAAACTGTGTTCTTCAAACTAGAAATATTGCCATTAAAGGTGGCAGAGTCAGCATGACCAGTGGCCACTTCGATCTACATAAATGTTTATAAACACCCATTTTCTCTGAATAGGGGTGTATTTAAAGGTGCACTACACTAGTTGACAGTCTACTAACTTAATACCAACTTTGGGACTTTCTAACCATAGGACCATGGTCAACATCTTCACCTTTATGGATCTCAGTTTCCTCATTTGTGGAAATGAGCATAAAAATATATAACTTGTTAAACCTACTAGTGTGTAGTGACATCAAATGAGATCTCGAGGAAAATATATTTTTAAAAATATACATTAAAATTTGCTCAAATTTAAAATTGTAGTAGTATTACAACCCAAGAAGACACTATTGATGAGATACACATTAACTTATAGATTCAATAAAGATCTAACAGTAAGAAGAGATACCAGGGGAGGAAAAATTTACAAATGCATTTAATGAGAATAAGCAAAGGGAAGCCTGCAGAAAAACAATAGACAGCTGTTTCTATTTTCATATCCTCATCACCTAACCCTCTTGCTACCATCACTCTATCCATAATGCTATTGAGATAAACACATTAAATTCTGGAATTTTAAATATGATAGAAAGTAACATTATTGTCCAAAGGAACTTGAGATGTCCTTTTTTGGGGAGTTCCCCCAAAGCAGGGGGAAATAACCTCTTTCTTCCTCCACAACATACTCTTCGCTAGAGGTTCTGAGTTATCCTGTCGCCACTAGAAGCAGACACCCCTGTGAGCGTGTTAGGATCCCATGGGCTCCATCTCAACCAAATGAATGAATATCTCAAGGAATGGGCCAAGTTAACTGCTCTAATAAGCTCTCAAGATGATTCTTACACATGCTAATGTTGAGAATCACTGCTCGACACACAGACCAAACATCAAAGAAACCATGTTTGTGCGGTACAATAAGGAATGTGTCAACTGTGCTTAGGTAGCTCTGCAGCTGGATATGTGTGTGAAAATCTGAGGTGGGAGGAATAGAGTGGTCATATTTATTCAAAGATTATTCAAATGCCTACTCTAGACCTGAACCTGATCTGAGTGCTGAGGTCACAAAAGTGAATAAAGTATCAGCCCTGCCTTTGTATAACCCAAATGACCATTATAATGAAGGTTCCCAAACCAAGACACCTCATCAAATTAAGGAGGATTAGAATAATTCCTAGAAAGGTGATATTTGAGGAGCATCTGGACAAGCATGACAGTTTTAGGAGACAATCTACTGAACAATGCTTAGTTGGAAAGCAGAGGTAATAATACAGCTGCATAAGGAATTGTGGCCAATTTGGAAAACTGACAGTAGTAGTCCTATAGCCAGAAAAACAAAAAAGAAAATCTAAAAAGTAGATACAAAAATTGTGAGACAGGAATTGGAGAGACATGGACTCAGTTCAGGATGGTTCTTCACTGGATGTCATTCTAAGAAACCAACCCGATTCTGTGTTATGTATGAGAGTAACTGAGAAATTTTAAGAAGGGCAGCGACCCATTAAGATTCTAGTTTTAGGAGCAGAATATAGGATGAATACGAGGGCAAGACTGAATGCAAAGGGTCCAATTAAGATTTTGCACTAGAGAAGCGAAATGAAAACAAGGTCCTACATACACTATGAGAGTGGTAGTAAGAATGAAGAAGAAAAAGTATGGTTTCTGGAGATATTTATTTATGCCATGAAAAGAAAATGTAATACAAGAAAAGGCATATTCCTGAGAGGAAACACATTTAGTTTGGAACATGCCAAGTTTGGCATTGCTTAGGAAATAGTGAATCAAAGAATTTTTAATTAAGAGAATAATTCTGGGTTACAAATATTGATTTGAGAGTCATTGGCAAATAGGTGATAGCTGATGCCAAAGGAGTCGACGAGAACTCTCAGAGAGATTGAAGCTGGAAAAGACTGAGAGAGTCCAACTGGGGTAGGAGAAGAGGAAGGGAGAGTTCAAGTGAATGAGGGAGGGTCTTGAGAGTGGCAATGGGTAACTAAGTATAGAAAGATTATGTAAAATTTAAGAAAGGTGAGAAGCAAAAACTGCATTGAATTTGACAATGCAGAAACCAGTAACGAATCGGGAAATGAACAGTTCAGTAGAGCAGAGAAAGCTGACAAATATTTCAAAAGGTTGAGAAATAAAAGGAAACCTGATGTGGTTGCATAGAAAGGCTTCCTCTAGACATGGATTTGTTTCCGTTTTATTTCTTGCGAGGGAATAGTTTTTAGAATCTATTATTTAAAAGGTAGGGAAATTTTAAACAGATTTGCTCTGTCAAAAGGAGCCAACAGAAAGTAAACATGTTTAGTTTTCAGAAAGAGGATGTAATTAAAGATATAAGGCAAACTATCAAAACATCAAGATTTGATTGTTCATAATAGTAGGTCCCCAAAGCAAAAGGGCCCAAAGCAGTTTGTCAAGGTGCCCATTGATCTGAAGCAGCCTTTATTTTATTTATTATACCACAGGGCAAATTCTTAAGTTCAGAATCTCTCCTCTGGCTGTACTGGCTTTTTCAGTCTTATTGTTTGCTCAGATTTGCCTCAGTGATTTGGCCTCCAATCTCCTGTAATATCTTCCAGAGTCTCTTCTCTGTCATGTCATCATACCTGACTTTTAGAACTCTTTGATTCAGTAACTCTTTAAAGACCTCATGTGCCCTTCTCAGCTGAAGCATACTGAGGCAAGTACAGAATCTTCTGCATAGGTCAGGAATAGGATGCTGATACTGATGGAGAAATTATAGCAGAACATGGACAGAGGCATTGGTTTTTGGCAGAGAATGAAAGGTTTTTCTGTTTGTGTGTTTGTTTTTTCTTTATAATTAGTTGTGAGAATGAGAGGTAAGAATGAACGTGGACAGAGGCAGTAAATTCTCAATAGCTGGTTTAGTTTCTGAGATTGGGAAACCCAATTATTGTCACTTTCATATGCCATTGCTTTGGAAAGGGCTCTATATTATGGTCGTGTATGTGAAAGAGGCCACCTGCAGTTACATTAGATTCCTAAGATTGCCACAAACTGGGCAGCCTGAAATAACTGGCATTTATTGTCTCACAATTCTGGAGGTTTTAAGTTCAAAATCAAGGTGTCCAAGGGCCACGTTTTCTGTGAATGCTAAGGGACAATCTATCCCATGCTTTTTTCTTAGCCCCTGGTGTTGCTGGCAATCTTTTAAATTCTTTGTATTACTTAAGTATTACTCTCTTCTCTGCCCCTATCATCACATGGCATTCTTCTTCTGTCTTCACATCATCTTCCCTTTGAGTAGGTTTATTTTCACGTCTCCATTTCTTATAAAGATATATTCGTATTGGATTAGGACCCAATATGACCTCATCTTAAGTTGATGACATCTGCAAAGACCTCATTTCCAAATAAGATCTCATTCACAGGTACTAGGGGTTAAGGCTTCAACATATATATTTCATGTGACACAATTTGACCTACAACAGCTGTATTGATAGAGCTAGAGCTGTGCAGGTTAACGGCAGGTAGGGTACAGACAGAAGTATAGAAAAAAGATAATGGCAGAGAATATCCAAAAGACACATGTCAATGGTTAGTAAGAAAGAAATGTATGCTGAATGAAGGTAAAAAAAGACTAATAGAATGTTAATAGATAAAAGGGGAAAATAAATACCCAATGTAGAAAAGAAGTTATATGACTAAAATCAGTATAATCATGCTTCCTGTGGAGTATGTAATTTATTTTTCCATGGTGAATAAATTTTCATATATTATTCCATTCAATGAGAAAGAAAGAGAGTAATAAATACATTTGAAATATAAATGTATCATAACCAATTTTAGCATATAATTTGAGATATTCAAGTAAGTAAATAAAAATGATAAAAATATTTCTTTTTAGCATGACTGAAATTTTAAAATAATTTATATAAACAATTTGATAAATTTTATGTTATACAAATATATTTTCTGAAGCTCAATATATATAACCACAGGAAACATCAAAACCTAAAATAATTGTAAATAAGATAGAGGCTACTATGGTTGGTATATGATGTCTTGGGTTAGATTCAACTTAATTAATGTATATAATCAGATAATGTACATTAAGGTACATTTTTAATCTTTCCTACTTTCTCCTAATTAAATGGCATCTAATAGGCGCTCAATAAATATTTTTAATGAATGCATATTATTAAATGAAAGCATAGACAATTTATACACACTTTGAGTCATAGCAAATACCCATTGCTTCAGAGTCAAATGTTTATAACCTTTTACTGTTTCATATATGCAAATTTTTGGCTATAAAGTGTAGAGTTAAGAAAAAACTTCAATGTGCATTTTTGATTCTCTTATTTTCCAAAAATAGCTATTTTGTCTAATAAACAAGCAACTTTACAACCAACAGCCTATAAAATTCATCAATTTTTTTTTCATTTTCTTCGCACATGACTAAACCTCAAGAATGAATGAATGTTAGCCCATGACAGGAAAGCAATGGTGTCTATCAATGAAACACTGTTTACTACAAATACAAACTGTTTGTTAGTGGGATTCGTACGTGTTGATTTAGTTTCCCCTTAAATGAGGGATGACAAAATGGGATGCTAAGGAATAGTCTTCTTACCTTATAGGTAGATGTAATAGTAAACATTTATTTATGTGTGATGACAATACCTCAGTAACAGGAAAAGTAGATAATCCATACCAACTAAATGTATACTTTAGTATTTTGCTTAATTTCAAGTAGTAATGATATCAGGCTATGTTGCGCCTAACTTCCTCTGCTCCATTCTGTTCTTGCTTTCCATGTCTCTTAATCTTACTTTATTATACATAATTAATATGTAAAATATCCAAAGTAAATTTTTAACCCTGTATATGTAATTTACCTTGATAAAATCTTTGTGAAATAAACATCATTTAGAGTAGAAAAATATAATATTTTAGATTGTCCATCAATTAAAGTTATCACAGGGCAAACTTTCTCTACTGGTAGGATAAAATAAATGTCTCATGCATCCTTTAAGTGTACCTTAAGAATTGTATATAATTATTTTAGAACAAAAAAAATAGCATCGATAAAAATAACAAGTTGTTTTATAATTTTATACCATTTATATGTTTGCAGTCAAAATCAAGTATTACAGACTTTTAGATCCCTGAGAGGGAGTTATAATATCAGCCTATATAATTATGATGTGAATAAACAGAAAAGATTTGGATTACAAGAAAAGCAATGGACCTTTAATGGACAATGAATAAAGAAAAAAATAATAATTTCAAACACTTTTCAGATTACCAATTACATAAGGATCACAAGGTATGGTAAGTTTTGGAAAATCTCTAAATATCTCATATACATACACATATGTATATATATGTGTATGTGTATATATGTACACATACATATGTATATATGTATTTGTTGAGATTCAAATATGTATGTGTACATATATACATATATATACATACATATTATGTATTCATTGAGATTCACGATGAATTATATTATCTATACTTATAATCACACTTGACAGGAGTGGATTAATCTGTTGAGAAATTTCTATAATAGAATGCACTAAATTCACAGTACTCCCACTATGGGTTTATAATAGATTATAATGTTAGTAAACTACTTAAAAGCAATGCAGTTTCTATGACCCTAAATCTACTTTAGCATAACATAAGTAAGCTAGTTTATAATTTATAATGTATGTAATATACTCTTTAATATAATTACTCTTTAATATAGTATGACATATTAAATGCAATCATATAGTAAATTCACTTAAATTTTTATTCATATTTTAAACATTTCGAACCCAAGATATGATTTCAGAAAGCATAGGCATTTTCTGCAGATTTGAAACAGTAATAATCTCACTATAATATTTAAATATTCAATATATTGCTTAAAGTGAGATAAATAAAGACACTTGAAATGATTGCTACAAGCACAAAAACCTATGTAAATACAGATTGTATTACTTAAATATTTTATTACATATATGCATTTTATATTTAAACCAAGATGGTTGAATAGAGATGGACAGGGAAATGGATACATGATAGATGATTGACAGATAGATAGATAATAGAAAAACAGATGGATCTATTACATCTATTTTATTATGTCTATTTGTTTCTTGCTTTACCAGAAGCAATTTAATGCAGTCTTTTAACAGAAAGGTTTTAGTATTTATTTAAACATATAATACACTTTGGATACGGAATTATTTTGAAAAAAAAGTAAAGAAAAAACAAAGCAAAGTAAAAACATGGGATTAGGGTTATGTTTTAAAATTCAAGAGTTAACACACAGATTATGTGACAATGACTCCACAGGGATTTTTTCCCCCTTCACTTATAATATGATGAAATACGGTTTTAAGCATTTCTACAAACTGCCACATATAATGGTGACAACATCCCTCTGAGAGAAGATATATTCTCTCTTACCACGAGGAAGCTGACACAGAGAGGATGACTCACTAGCTAAGTAAATGCTTCTGGCAGGTAGCAGAAGCTGCTTTTAAATTCAGCAAGTCATTCTGAAGCATGATCTCAACCAGCACAGAGGGCTTCAGACTTTTTCCTAGAGAAAGACCACTACTTCGATGAGCCACAACGACCATAATATAAAAACAAGCCAATTTCACTAAGGAAACATTGAGACCATAGACACTTGCACCCTGTGAGTCTCCATAAACTGGACATTGCACAACATAAGGTACAGATTCAAAAGCATCATTGCAGTGAATATAACTAGTGCCAATTTTTCTTACGATATCTTTTAGTATAAGCAATAACAAAGCACAATTCTAGGATGAGGAAAATTTGAGAGGAATTAGAGTTAGGAGGTGGTAATAGAGTGGTATGAACCCAACAAAAACTTCTCTGAAGCACATATTGAAAGCATGATTAATTTGTGGGATCAAGTATGGAATAAGAGCATTTCCTGAGACCATCCTCTGAGCCACACACTGGAAAATAATTGTGCAACAGTAGATCATTCTCCTTGACAATACCTACAATAATTTTGTTCTGATAAATAACTAGAAGACATCTCTCTCTTGCCAGATCACTGCTGTCTCTATTATTCTATAGCCTCTGAGTTAACCATCTGTAGAATATTTTTTTCTTTTTTTAGAAAAAATAGAACAGAAGGGAACTTGCCTGGTTATAAAAACAACTTATCTCTGCAACGAGGTATAGGACTCTCATTCAAGAAGTTTTCGCGGTACCAACTAAAGAGGCGAGTTCAAAAGAGTCATAATTTAGCTCCATACGGGGAAAAAGCAAACTACAACTCTCTCATAAAATCTCCCAGTTACTTAAATTAAAAATACATACATACATACATACATACATACATACATACATACATACATATATATATATAACCATAGAAAAATATAGTTTTGTTTTTCTACATCCCATCCAATCACTGAAATATATTTACTTTTGTAATGAACAATTTTATTTTAAAAATCCGACGTAATGTACAGTGATTTCTGTCAGAATTGAGGCTTCTAGAGAAATCTAACAGATTGAGGTCCTAGAAGAGCTGATTTATAATTCTTCCTTTGAGCAAATATTTACTTAGTAAAGCAAGTTGCCTCCTTATAGGTCACTAATTCATCAAGAATAACATAAAGGCATTAAATTTCAAATATAAAAGATATCTGGGGAGTACACGCTCATTTGCTCCACTCTGAAAATAAGTGTTAAGGTTTTGGAAATTAAAACTGTGAATAATGGGTGTCATTCATTTAACATATATTTACTGAGAGTACACTTTAGGCCAGGCATTGTTTCAATGATACAGCAGTAACTATCTTACCTTATATTCTTGTAAGAAAGACAAACAGCAAAGTCTAATAATAAGCACACTGAAGTATACCACACATGTAAAGTAAAAAATAATAATAATAGAAAAAAAGAAAGAAAAATAGAAAGTGTCAGTGAAGATATGATGGATGCCAAAGGAATTGAGGAAGAAAGCGATCTGGATAAGGGAAAAGCATTTCTGAAAAGGAACAACATGCACAAAGACAGGTAGGCAGAGATATCTCACAGTTTCAAAAAAAAAAAAAATGAGAGTAACGTGTCTGGAGCAGAATGCGTGAGGCGGCAGAGTAGTAGGGGATTAAATCAAAAACATAAGAGATGAGAATTGGGGGAAAGCAATGTAGAGAATGATGAAACACATAATGGATTCTGAGTTTTACTCTAAATTGGGAACACTGGTTAGCTTTGAATAGGCAGCGACATGATCTGAGGTAAATTGAAGTGAAACTTCTGTCATCATTGTAGGGGAGCGATGGAGAAAGCATGGAGTTCCAGTAGGAGGTTAGTGCAGTACTAAAAGCGACAGATAATGATAGCGTGACTCTGGACGGGAATGCTGCTGTAGGAAAGTTGGCAGATTATGGATACATTGAACGTGGTTTGGCATCACAGTGAAGGCAACTATGATCATTCCAGTCATTTGGCCTGAGCAGCTGGAAGAGAGAACGGAAGCTCCTAAAGTTGAAGTCCCCAAAATGTCAACACAAGCTACACATCTAAACAAAATAACAACAACGACAAAATGTGAATTATTTATAGCCAATTGCTCCTCAACATAAAGGTGTTCAAAGGTTGAATACCTGTGTTCACGGTTCAACATTACCTCCTCAAAAACAATAACCTGGAAACCTTAGGTTTGCAAATATTCAAGAAGAAATATTTTAGATAAAATAATTTATAGGTATCTTAATTTAGGGGGAGTAAATAAAAATGTTATTCTACAACTGAAATTTAGCACAACAGGACTATTCCATGTGAATTCATAAATCAGATAATTGTCAAGAATTTAAGTTCACCATTTAATATGGTAAATAATATTTTTTTAATATTTGCAGTTTGAGATTTTTTTTTTTTTTTTAATCAACTGGGCAACACAGTGCTGAATATTATCCTGGGATCTTTCCTGTTAGGGTAACTAAATCTGTTTCTCGAGCAGAGGAGCATAGGCTTCCTAGTGTCAACAGAACTTGGATTCTCGCCACTCTCATTCACACAAATTTTTCCATAGAAAACCGAACATATAATAATTTCTAAAGTCTACAGCCGTGCCACTTAGAACAAACCTGATCCCATCTGATCTCGAAAGCTATGCAGGGTCAGGCCTGGTTAGTACTTGGATTGAAGACCACCTAGGAAGACCAAGTACTGTAGGCATAAAAAAATAAAAAATAAGGGATTGTAAACTGACAAGGTCCTTGCAATCCGTGAGATTAACCAAGTGCTGCTTCGTCTTTAAAAAAAAAAAAAAAAAAAAAAAAAAAAAAAGTTTCTGAGCCATCTACACATTTCCATAGGACAAGTTGTGCGTGTAACATGTTTCCATGTCAGAAATACAATACGGACATCAATCCTTTTTCCTCGTTTCTTGCTATCTACCCCCATATTATAAGAAACATAATACATTTTTCCATCCAGGAGCTCTTGTCACTTTAGACCTTGGGGAAACATTTTTGAAGATACCCTGTACGGCAGATGGGGGCTAGGATTAGTTTCAAATTGAGAAGAAATGAGAAAAAGTACATTTTCAGGTAGCCCTTAGACACTGAGACTTTACATATCCTTAAGGATAAGCAGGTTAATCATCAAAAGAATATGAAATCTCCTCAGACTGTCTTCATTTTCAGAACAAGCTACCCTTCTTGGTTCAACAAATAGAGCAGAGCACACAGCCCATGAGATGGCTAGGCTTTTGAACTAGGGCTTGCCAAATCTATATTGGGTCCTAATATCTGACTAGTCCTAGATTTATGTCATGTGCTAACATTCAACAAAATTCTTCTTCATTAAAATAAATCATTTTAAAACACATTAAAACATATCTTTATCCTCATCTTAGATAGATAGCCACAGAAAGCATTAGTGCTTCCATGAAATGTACAAAACAAATAAAAGCTAAAACCTCCATAATATTAATGTGAGCACACATCTTTCATTTTAACAAAGAAAATCAAAGGAGATACAGTAGAAGAATTTTATTTTTTTAGAAGTGAGACAAAAGGAGAGGTGGAAAACACAGAAATGGGATATTAGAGATAGATTGATGTGGTTCTTACTGCCTACTGGGGACTTTCTATTCTACTGTGTCCCCCTCCACGAGCATCTATGGGGAGCACGATACTTCTTTAGAAGGGACAAGCAGAGCCATCGTACAGACACTTTTCTAAATTGGGTTGAACACAACAGCAGATGTGAAAATTGTCCACGAGTATATAAGAAAAGATATTAGACCTTTAACATATTCATTTCAATTCATCTTTTAAAATTTTTCATTTTGATCTATGCTATTAATTTGCATAATATGTTAGCGCAGCAGTATATATGTATAATTTATCATTACAAAATATACATATATTGAGGGACATACTGGGTCTCTTGCTGATTAAAAGAGATTGAATACAACCAAGAAGTTTTGAAGATCACTACTTAGAGGCTTGGTTCCTGAAAATTTTTCTAGACAAATACTAATTCTGGTTTCAGTTTCCTGTGGCCCATGGGAATTATAAGGTAAAGGAAAAATCTAGAACATGCTTCACTTTCAAGAACTCTCCTGTATCTGTATTTGTGACTTTATGGCTCCTGGGATTTAAAATGTTCAGACTTATGATATCATGGTCATATAAAAGGATATATTTTTTCACATTTTTAAATTCTCCTCTCATGAAATAATTGTTGGTAACATCATTATAAGTAGAAATAGTTGCACTATAATTGCTAAGACTGATCCTTAGAAATTATTTGACCTATAAAATCCTAAAGGCAAGAAATCTTTGATGTACAGACGGATTTTCTAGTTCTATCTTCCTAATCTGCCTTCTTGTCCTACACTGTTGGTTTGATACTTTGCTGATATGATTTTGCCTCATCTAATTGCTATGAATGTTAGAGGCCATGCACTTTAACTCAGCACTAAATTAGTTTCAGACCTGAATGGTTTTAAATGTCAGGAAACAGCATCTTTTCAGTAAATCAAATGCAATGTATTGAAAAAAATTCTAACTGTGGAGAGAGTTAAATCATGGGACCCTCAAATTTTCTGTTATGAAACATTATATACAGCCATGCCCTAAAGGAGAGGGAACCTCAGAGGTGTGTTTTTGATATTGGGGTGAAGACTATCTTAAACCTCTTTTGCTTAATGTATTTATTTTTCCCTGAATGTAGAGCACATAGCTCAGTGCTTGATGTTATGATTGTCTATATTTCAAAGTATCTACTGAAATATGGTATATCCAAATTGGTAAACGACTACAAAATGAGAATGGTTTGAGGATGGCCACAATTCAACACTCAGATTTCTTTGCATTTGATTTTCTATCCAAACAACAATGCAAATGTACGTGCAAGATCAAGGGGAGAAGTGACAGTGTACCCTTGCCTCTATCCTTGTTATTCATGGAAGAACATAAAGACCCATCAGTGTTCTAAGGTCTACGTAGCCCAGGGATCTAGAGGAATCTGGAATTGGGAGATTGCTACCTTTAGAGTGTGCTAGTCTAGGAGATGCTATGTAAGAACGTAGTGGACAATATAAGAAAAAACATTGTTTATGACACAGTTACTTCCATATTCTACAGTTTATTTGTGTCTGTTCAAGGTTTCATGGCACCAGGCAGGACTACAGACATCAAACTAGTAAAGGATTTGTTGCAGAAGTAGGAGCCACTTGACTTTGACCCTTGTCTCTGCTCGAACTTCTCCACTAAGAACTAGGGACAAACTGCGCTCAGACACACAAAGATGGCACAGTCTTTCTAAAGTGACACCAACTATGTCCAGCCCTGTAGAGGGTCCAAGTCCAGCCAAAGCAGAGGAGACAGCTACTTAAAAGAACATGCAACATGGCAATATCAAGTGAATTTTAGTAGTAAACTCTGGGGTTGTCATATATCCATGTGTCTAAAATGCCTTTATTATAAAATTTAAAAAGACAATCATTAAATTGCATCGCGAAAGTAATTTGTAGCTAAAAGTGCTAAATTCTCTAGTTTATATATGATTGTTTGAAATTTATAAATCATGCACCTAATACTCCCCCAATCACAGAGTTGGCACTTCCTGTTCCCAACATGTTATAATTATTTATAAACTTAGGTGACTGATCTTTGCTAAAAGTCTAAGCATGTTGTGAGACTCCCCATTCCTTCGGGAATCACTTAGCTTCTTTAAAAAAGACCATATAAAATGATAGCAACATATAGGAGTGAAATTCAGAAAAGATATATTTTTTAAAAAAAACAAGTTACAGAAGTTCAAGCCCCAAATGACACATTCTTCATCAATCCAAATAGAAATATAGAACATAAATTTCAATGATGTGCATGTATGTGAGATTCATTAATTTAAGAAAGAGTTCTTTATTGTTGGTCCATAATTTGCTTGGCACTGGGAATAAAAGAATGAACAAAGAACAAAGTGGTTCCCCTCACTGAGCTTGCGGCCTAATTGTAGCAAAAAGAAGTGACTCGAATAATCACCCAACTAAATATGTAATTACAAATTCTGATTGTTATGAGGAATATACAGGATGTGTTGAAAACATATAACAGAGAGTCGGTTCTAGTCTTGGGAATCAGAAATAAATTCTCTAGAAATTTACATTAAATCATGAACACAATGATTTCTAAAACAGGAGGTACCTGGAAACTTAATAATTTAAAAGGATCAGAGAGAAGGAAGCCCGGGTGGCTGAAGGGCAAGTTTAAGGAGAGTTTGAATGATGTGAAGTTTTTTTCCTTAAGAACAACGGAAAATCCATTGAGATTTAGGCAGCGGAGTGACACCGACAGATTTATATTTTAAAATGATCTTCTGGGCTTTAGTATTGAGAACCTATCTCACGGAATAGAGAGGGTGTGGGGAGATCTATAAGCCACCTATTGAGTAATTCAGTGAAGATATGACAACACCTTGGTCTCAGGTAGTTTATCAATGACAGACATTCAACCTGCAAAGTAATTTTGGCAGGTATTCTCTCACATCAGAGAAAACAAAACCCTGAACAGTCATACAAATTAAAGTTAGATCAGCACTGTAGAGGACATTCTCTAATACACATATGTTGAAGGTAAGAACACAGTAGTGTCTTCAAGTGAACTGCTTGCATGGTATTTCATTCACATACACTGCCTACCAATTGGAGGGTAAAAGTTATTTGTGAAAAGAAACCAAAAAGGAACTAAACAATATTTTCTTTTCCTTGATATTTATTCTTTTTCACATTAAGCAACAGATACCCCAAAGCCATAACCGAGAGAGAGAATACAGTGATTGTTGTTCAAGAACTTTCCCTAATACTCACAAAATACTCCTATGTTAGTTTCCACTGACAGATTCTGACATTATCTGATCATTAATTTTTCACGATGACCAATTTCGGATTTTTACATTAACCTTAAATATTCATATTTTTACGTATATAAGCATCAGTGAAAAGTCATATTTATTTAATTTGGAAGTAAGAAGACTTTTTATAACCTTTCATTAAGTTTGAGATTTTTTTTATTTAAGATAAAAAATGTATATTAGGACAAAAAATACTTTTTTCTCTCTAAAACCAGTATATGGTATAGACATCTAGAGTTGTTTATTTGGATCTTTGAGGACTGCTGCTTCTGTTGACTGACTCTCAAACTATATCTCACAGCAAATTATCTAGAAACTTTAAATATATTAAATTTGAATGGTTTAAAAGTCAAAATGAGGACTTCTGTTTTATTTCCAAAGTATGTTTGTATGTGGAAATGAAAACAGGGAGGGAAAGTGGTTGCCCTGACTTAAGTTTTAAAAATGCCACGAGTAAAGTATTATGAAAGAAAATAAATAAGCATTAAAAAGCAGCAAAGAAGCAGCCAAGAAACTTCATTTTTTTTTCTTTTTTTTCAAAATCATAAACACCCAAGAATTTGGTGAGCTAAGTCACTTTCCCTTGAATACTGAGAGTACTGTTATATCTCAGCCATATGAATCTAAGGTCAAATGTACTCAGATATAGATAATCATATGCTGTTCTCACTGTGATCTGGCATTTTACTGTATATGAGATTCAATGACCACAGTGATCAGAGACCCCTTATACCACATGAGGCTATTTTGAATTTCATATATAGGCACGATAAAATTGGGGTATTAATTTAGTGAAACTGGATAGAGGATTGGCTGTAATCTAAAAAGGTTAAGCGACACAGAATGCTAGATATAAATAAGAAAATTAAACACCTATGTACACACACACACAGTAACTGCTCAGGGCAAAACCTCTGAGCGTGAAGACTGTAATGAGAGGTTGGTTTGCTTGACGATGTTCTATCTCATCACTTGCAAAGGAAGTTGAGTTGTTTAAGTTGAAAGGGGAAGGAACAGAAAAAGGCATGTGGACTCTCGCATTGGTCAAATAGCTGTCCTCCCTCTTCCTTTTCATTTCTGTCCCTCCACCTTACACACAAGCCTAGGTCAGACTTGCATAAATAGGCAAGAAACATATACATCCTAGTTCCTATGGTATGTCGTCAACTGAAATAACATTTGCAAAGAATCAAAAAAGTAAATTGGTTTTCTTCATATTAACAACAAAGAATATAAATTTTTAAAACTTTAAGAAAAAATATGTAAAATCAAAACTCACAATTGTGAAGATAATTCCTAAAAATATATATATATACGTAAATATGTTTTTCTATTGGATAATAACTGAAGATAGTAAAATTGCGGCCCAAAATGTAAGAAACAGAAATGTAAACGAATTAACGTATCACTGCATAGGTGACATGTGATGGATTTAAGCACAGCAGAAATGTCTCCTGCCATTTCTTGATAGTGATTTTACTCAACTCACATTGAGATTTCCCCATTTACTTTGAGAAACCAATGCTAGGTTGCAATGGTTTTGAAATATGTAGCCAGTGTTTGTTTTATTACTGATATTAATTTAGCTTGCCTTCTCATATAACTGTTAGCATTTCAGCATATTACTAGACCCATATTCTTGGTTTCTTTTCTTTCAGTTTCAGAAAAAAATGAAAATATTTATTTCATTGCTTTGAATGTTAATATTTCTATCTGCTTCTTTATTTTTCTTTGGCACATACCCTTGTGTCCATTCTAGTTGTTTTTCTGTGTGTCCTCTATGACAAGTAACACATATTTTATGCGATATGTTATTTTATATATATTATTATATATATATGCATATATGTGTATATATGTGTGTATGTGTATGTATGTATGTGTGTGTATACACATACATACATACATACTCAGAAGTCAAAGGAATCTGGATGTGAATGTTGAATCTACTCTACAAATTGAGGAAGATAATCTAACTTTCAATGAATTGAACAAATAAATGCATGTAAATTCTTAATGAAATGCATTATAAATACTACAAAATTTAACTCAATTTCCTCTTTTCTTTTTTGTCAGTTATGTTTAAGTATCCTTTTTTCTAAAAAGAGACCAAGTTAAAAAACAAAACAAAATTAAAAAAAAAAAATCAACCCTATATTACCATGACCTCCATTCAATAGCGTAAACCCCCTGTACCCTTTCATTCTTAAACTCCTGGAGCACACAGAATGTACTTCTTGTTTCCACGCCTCATTTACCATTATTACTAGTTCATAATCCAGCGTTTAGTCCTCTGTTTTATTTTGGAGAAAAAAAAAAATGCCTAGCGACCCACAGTGGAAGATAATTCAGTGATCAAGAGCAAAGCAAGATTTTGCAGCCAGAAAGTCAGGTTCAAATCTTATTTGTACAATTTATTGGTTATGTGACCTTATCTGTCATAAAAGCTTCTTAAATGAAATTAGTTAATACATATAAATCTCTTAAAATAGAGTTTGGAATAGTGTTGATCACATGCTAGTTATTCTGATAATTGTGCCAGTTTCATCTTTGTTATTTGATACTCTGTCACCTACTTCTTACAACTCTATCTGAATTTACAATGCACTTGAATGCATCGTCCATTTTCACCTGTCTATTCTTTCTTCTCTTCTGGTTTTTGGCATTCCTCCATCTCATTCCCACAATGCTGATAACTGCTGATCTATCCTTGACTTTCTTTGGCTTCTCCAGATTCTCATGACCTCAGTAAATTTCCACTCTGTAACTTCATTGATAAATTACATTCAGTGACAACCACATATTCATCTCAGGGCTTTATAACTCTCTAATTTCTATATTAATAACAACACTAAGCCATCCTCCCTTGATTGCTTTAGGAGATTTGCTAAATTCATCAAACTCAGTAGTTTATATATCGCTGCTCAATAAATTAGAAAATAATTTTACCTGTCACATTTTTTTTCAAGTAGTCTTACCTTCTCATTGTAGAAACATAGGAAATATTTCCAGCTCCTTGTTTACTGAACACATGACAAAGCTATGTTTCCCTGCTCTCGTGTATATGGGCGCAGCTATGTGGCTAGTTATGTCCTTTGAGTTTTGAGTAGATGTGACGTGTTATACTTAATTGTCAGTATTATCTTTCCTTCTGTTACAGCAACTGTCAACATACAAGGTGATGGCTATGCCATTAGCTTGGGCAACAGCGGAGCACAGGAATTAAATTATCAGTTAACACAATGGATGTGTGAGAAGCAATGCATAAGTATTTATTTTAATACACATCGAGATTTTGAGATTGTTTGATTCTGCAGCTACCTTACCCTGACCCTACCTTGACTTTCTTTCATTTCCTTCTGATGGTTAGTGTCTATAATTAAGTTGGCAAGAGGTTACATTATTTCTTCTTTTTAAAGTATTTTTTTAAGTTAAAAGTGAAAACGGATGGAGAATAAGGGACAAAAGTCACATGAATTAGCATTTG
The DNA here is from genome assembly GCA_003508835.1 of Eonycteris spelaea. Taxonomy (NCBI): domain Eukaryota; kingdom Metazoa; phylum Chordata; class Mammalia; order Chiroptera; family Pteropodidae; genus Eonycteris; species Eonycteris spelaea. The sequence continues at coordinate 11,504,191 of PUFA01000021.1, forward strand.
ACTATATTTTTACTGCTTCTTGGGTTCTTGGCATTTGGATGAGAGATGATGACTTGTTCATTTGTACACCGATCATTCAGCACCCACTAACTGAGTGCTCCAACCTCACTCTTTCTCACGCTGTCAGACTTTCATACTTTTTAGTAGCCTTTGCTCAGAAATTTTCAGGTCTCTCTAAAGTCTGCCATGTCAAGGCTAAAGTCTATGTGTGCCTGTGAATATTTTAATGATTCAATAGAAATTCATATCATTTGACTCCCCAACTCATAATTTCGATTAAGGTGGAAAGATGGTTTAGATGACCTTGACAAACCACAGTTTCATTTTTCGAATTTTCTCAAGTTCTTCCCCAAATCTGAGAATAATTCACCATTTTTTTCATGTTTCTAAATTTGAGATATCTGTTATGCAAATTTTAATTCTCCCATTTTAAATAAATTTTATTTCTTCAATGTAAAGCTGTGATCTCACCAATTATAGGCAAGGTAATTATTTATAATCTGCAGCACTAGAGTGATGCCTTACACAAAGCAGATACTTAAAACATCATTTAAGAAAGAAATGAAACTATACCACGGTTTAGGAAATTATTTTTATGCACTATTATATTTACATTCTTGGTCAATACTAATGTTTTCGAGTTGATAAAACAATGCCTTGCTTAACTTTAATGATAAAAATTTTCAATGTAAATACTTAGAGTATATGTTATGTAATTATTACATTCACCAGATACTTGAGTTTTAATTGAGTATAGAAAAATATTTTCTATAAATCTATTAACTTCTCAAACTCAGACATATCACCTTATTGAACCAAAGAGCTTCATTCCTACACAAGACAGCTCTTATCTGGCCTTCTCTCTTTTAAATAGTGCTCTGTCTTTCACTCTAATACTAATGCCAGAACTATGATAGGAACCTATTTTCCTATCATTTGACTTAGATTACTGTCAAGCACATGTTCTATTCACTTCTTTTCTGAAATTAATAAATCTTAGTTTGTTCATGTTTTTTCTTCAACGATTCCTAAATTGCATCAAAAAGAGAATCAATACAGTGCATTCACAGATCTTGCACATACAATTATTGAAGATTAGATTTGTGCTGAAATCGTTTGTTACATAAAATAGATCTGGTTTAAAAATGTTTTCAGTAAAATGTGAAAAGTGTCAAAAGAAGATTTTGAGAAAAGTTTTTAGCAGTATGGCTCTTTGGACTGAGGGACAGAGTACAGGGTTAGACTGTGCCTTGTGTGTGTGTGTGTGTGTGTGTGTGTGTGTGTGTGTGTGTGTGTGTGTGAGAGAGAGAGAGATGTGTGTGCATGTATAGATACATATATAAATATATATAAATATGTACATACATATACACATGTATATGTATACATATATACAATTACCTTTTAAATTTTCTTAGATAATAGTAAGTATCCGAAGAAGGCTATGCCTGTATACTGCCAAAATATGAGTTATGTATCTAGCACCTTTTTTTTTTCTTTAAGATAATGATTCTTGACTTACTTGGGGTAATGGATACATTTGACAACATAATTCAATTTATTAAATCTCTTTAGAACATATCTGTAAACTGATACATAAAATTTATGACTATTTTACATATCTTGTAACTCAGCCATTAGTGCTACATGTGGATTCTCTATTACTTATTGTTCTAAGAACATATTGAGTACTCATAAATTTCATTTTTAAGTAGTGAGACTTTAATGACTTAAAATTCAAAAACTTGAGTTAGGTTGGCTCCTAAGAATGTATATTACACTCTTGGATTTTCTAAGTCTCAGTTTCTTTATCTAAAAAAAAAAAAAAAAATACTGATCAGAATATACTATATAGACTTTAAAACAAAATTCCTATAACAGCTATGAATTTTCTATTATCTTTAATAAAAGTAAATTAAAGGACAGCTTACTTTGGATATCAATGTGTGTATGTCTACTTATGTTATTTGATAAGTGGTCTGTGAATATTATGATTTAATTTGAGAAACTAAACTTGATTCTATTTTTTTTTTACAGCACTCATTTCCTCAGTTATTAAACTTCTATAATAGATAGATAGATAGAAATAAAAAATATATGCCAATCCTCTTTAAGATTAATTCTGAATATATTAAGTTGAAATCTATAAACTACCCATATGCACACAGGAGTCAGTAACTATCCAATAATTCTTCAAGTTATAGGAAAACACTGAGAAATTTAATGAAAAAATAACAGTATCTCACAATGGTATTCTTTATGAATAATATCTATTCTCCTCACAAACTATCATGAATTGGGGAATGATATTTACCTACAAAATTAGCCAGTTTATTAATGAAAGCAGTGGTTTAAAAAAATTGACAGAAATCATATCACTGTGCAATTATTTTAGTATAATCAGAAAAAAATAACAAATAAAATTTAAGTTTCGGTTTCTGTTTCAACCTTATTTACTTACATACCTCCTAACTTTATTAAACACACTGCTATGTACACAGTAACTAAAAAAGCTGGAAAATGATTATGCTAAGAAACAACTGAACATAGTAATTTTAGTTCTCTTATCACATTATAGCTAAGTGATTATGACATTGCGGTTATAAATAAATACTGTAATAACACTGTATTAAGGTTTTTTCAATGCTGGCTGGTCTTACCTTCTTAAGAAGATAAAACAATTTTACTCTGTAGAATATACATAATTACTTTAATGAAATAACTTGGTAATTTCAGCAGTTCTTCCTCTTACTAGAATCTATCAAGTTTATTAAGGTCAAATGTGTATTTGACCTTAAGAGAGAAGAGAAGACAAAGGAGATGATGGATGAGAAAAATGATAGCAAATAGAGGTAAAGAGAGAAAGAGAAAGAAAAATGTAGATGGTATTTTATTTACTTTTAAATTTTAATATTTTAGTATTTCAGTTTGATAATGAATTTATGCTTAGCCACAAAGAGAATATTAAACAAGTTTTATGATATTTTATATTTTCATTGTGGGATATTTGTATACTGAGTTACTTTCTTTTCTACTTAAGATTTTGAGAAATAATTTTGCTCTGAATAATAGCGTTTTTACAAAAACAAAAATATCCTATAGGAGACATGTGAATACAGTCACATATTTAAAAAAAGAGAATAAAACCAATGTTTACATGGAAATATAACTATTTATTATCAGTATAAAATAATAAATTATTAACATAATTTCTGTTTTATAGGTACTATCATAAATCAAACTGTTAAGTTTTTGCTTTTAGAATTCTGACATCTTTTTCAGAGAAGTATGTAATCACATAATAAATGTCCAGACAGATCTTTAAATTTCAGCAAATGTCAGAGCAGGATAAATATAAATGAAGGATAAGTCCTTGCTGATGGCTGTGTAAAGAAGCATTTATTCAAATGCAATTGTATATCTCATGACTAGGAATTATAATTGAGATTATTCTAAAATGAAGATACCTCTATTTAAAATTTTATATTAGAGGATAAATCTCTTTTCTTCCTATCTTAAAAAGATGTTATTCTTTCTATGTTTGGGCTTTTAGAAAAAGAAAAATTCAAGATTATACATTCAGTAATTAACTGTTGAAAATCCTATTGTATTACAAATATCTATGGGGCAAAATGATCTTCGGTGTTTTAAGGAAACAATTTCCTAATTGAAATAGGCATATGCTTTGAGTAAGAAGCCTGATCGAACTTAACAAATTAAGTTCAATATATGCTTTTATACATATATAAAAATAATAATCTTAGATGATAACAACATATTTTACTTACAATAATATTATATGTTGGGTGGATTATGCAACATATTTTAAATTTTGTAGTTGATAAGCATATTGTTATTTATAAATATAAACACCTTCATATAAGAATGATGTATTCCCATCAGAAGAGCAGCAAGTCTCCAATACAATCTTTCAAAAACTGTTCTGAAAATGTTTAGTTCCATCCACTGTTCTATTTCAAAATAAAACAAAATTATGTTTATGTTCATAATTTTGGAAAATGCTGCATGACATATTTTGATTGGACCTTAAAATGAAAAGTAGTTCATTAAGGGCATTGAAAGTACTTTGATAATGGAAACTAGTTAGTTTTGAACCCACAGTTTTTAAAACTATATTGACCAGGGAGGTGTTATCATTATTGCAGTTACTGTTTTGTGTAATTTGTTTTATTTTGTAGCACCTATACTAGCTCCTAGTGGCATGGTAGTGAACTTCTGGGAAATACTGGTTTAACTTGAAATGAGAAAATGAAAAATTTAAGCTCACCAAGCACAAAAGAGGGCAACGTTAGGAAGAGAAGTTGTAAGGTCTTTATTATTTTTATTCAATTTTTTTGTAGCTTCTTCTTCACTTCCCCCAAATGGGAGTTTATTTGCAAACTCCCAACACAATCACTGGTACTTAGTCACACAAGTCTGTATAAAAAAGACCATCATCTGAAGGTCCCAGACAGCATTAAAATGTATCCTAAGTATCTTTCCAACGTCAGGTTCCCTGCCTATTTCTTCCAAGGTTCTCTCTCCACACGCAGTCTAAGGGTCCTTGGGAAATTCTCTATGGTTGTTGAAGCTGCTCCACTTGGAATAGCACAGAACGCTCGAGATCCCTCTCCACCTGTTCATCTCATGGAAACTCACCTGCTCTTTTACTACTTCCTTCTGATTCTTTTTTTTTTTTTAATTTCTAGCCCTCTTATTTACTTCATTCTTTATTATGTCATTCCTCTGCTAGAGATGCATCAATTATTCCTATTTTATCATATAATGTATATATCTCAACCTGGCATATAACGCCTTTCATGCTTTATCAATATTCTATTGATTTTTTGGTGATCTATGATCAAGTTAAACCCAAAGTGCTACTCTTCCCTAAAAATAAATCAAAGAATAAGACAATGTCTGCATTTTCATATGGAAAGTACTATGTGGCGTGTTGCTGAGGTGAGCTAAAAGGAAGTGGCTATGTATCAGTGTAACAGAAAAGAGTTCCACAGTCAGAAGCCTGAGGTGTAAAATCTACAATTCCGTTTCCCTAACAGAAGCCGATTTTCTTTTTGGAGCCCATTACCATTTAGTAGAGAAAAACTTAATGTTATTATGATAAGATATTCTAGTTGCTCACTTTTAAAGTTCCAATTCAATACAAATTCAATCAACTTCAAGTATCTTCGTCTCACTTACTACGCACAGATTACTCCCTGAGATTTCTCTGTTCCTCCAGGTCCTTCCTTCTCTAAGTTGGTTGCTAGTCAGCAGAGGGGCAGCCATGCCCCATCCTATCTCTCAGGCTGAGATCTTGGTGTTTCTGCTGCAGACACTTGGCACCTGTGATCCTATAATCCTGAAAGGGACCAAACTTTTGCCACTCTAACAGAAGACTCAGAAACAAACCTTTGATGCTTTGTTGTTCCTGTCTAACATATTTGGATGACAAGACCTGTCTAGGGAGAAAATCTTAGCATAGTCACCTTAGTAGATAGTTAGGAGGCCAAGCAGGGCCTGCTAGCTAGTTCCCCTCTGCATCCCACTCCTTCTGGACTGCCTGCTAAGAACGTGCCTGCCATGTGTGTTCTGCTCTTCCTCAACTACCCTTAAATTGCCTACGTCCTTTGGACTCTCATACCCACAAACCCCCTTTCTCCTTTATCCTTATTGGCATATAAACTCAACTGCCCGATGTATTCTGGGTCTCATTTTTAAATGGCACTCATGAATGCTTATTCGTATAAAAAACTTTGTACCTGGTCTCCCTCTTAATCTGTCTGTTAACTTGTTTATTAGCTCAGCAGAAGAAATCAGATGGCATGAAAAACATTTTGTTGTCCATGTTGTCCCACATCCAATGGTTCTGTGGGGAACGTCTCCCCATTCAGCAGTCTGCAGGTGGCAGCACTAGTGACCTGTGCCCCACGTGGCCAAGGAGAGGAGTCTCTCTGACCCCTGAGAAGCCTCTTGAAGCTGCTGGGGTGACGCATGAGAAGCCTGCTCTGGCTTACTCACAACCCATAAAAACTCACTGATTTTTGGTATGTATTTCATAGATGTGCAGGCTGGTATTTTCTTTTTTTTCCGCTACCCCCTCTCTAGAGCCTTTTTATTTATTTGTTTGTTTGTTTGTTTTCGAGTTTGGTGAAAAGAACTTTCATGTAAGGCACTATTGTCCAAATCCTCTCTCTCTCTCTTCTTGACTTTCTCTTGTCCTGAAAACATCAGCAAGATCTGCAGGTTCAAGAGCTCAACACAGCCAACAAGTGGTTGTTTATTTCTCATGCATGAAATCACATTCTAATAGTAAAGCAAGGTTTTTCCTGGAGACTTCTCCAGCGACAGAGCCAGAGCAGGAGGTCCAGGGAACTGTGCGAGTGATGACCCGCCTTCTGAAACACTGTTCCCTAAACTTCCTTCTTCCCCAGAATCAAAACTCTCCTTGATCCCTTGCCATTGTCTGCTTTCTTTGCAGCTAATTCTACATGGAGTGAGCTTACCAACATCGGGGACAAGATGTCACCTCAGATTTGGTGTCTTTGTCTCAGCAGTTAACTGCCTCCTGCCCCTTATAACTTGGGACAAATGAAAAAAAAAGCCAAACAGAAACTCTGGGAGATGAAAAGCATCTCCTCAGATGGAAATGTCTTACAGTAAAATGTCTTTATTTTTATATATAAAAGTATAATTTTCTCTACTCTTGTGTTTCCGTGATTATTAAAATTTACTTTTCAAGTTCCTTCCTCCTATAATACTGTGTTGTTCCTTTCTTCCCTTCATCTCCTCCCTCCTTTTTTCCCTTTTTACTTTTCCTTGCTTTTTTTTCTTTCTTTTCCTTTAGATATGTTATTGAAAGAATCATAGTTATGATCTCTTAGCACCAGAGGAAGTAAAGCAAAGAAATAAGATGACTGCACTAAAAACCGTTAATAAAACTTCATAAGGCCCAAAGATTATTTACTTATAAACAAGCAACGCCAATCTCAACACTCTTCCCATCACCCCAACGTGGCTCAAATAAATTCCCATTTTTATCGCAAGCCTCACACTATACATTTTTTTCAACACTAACCTGATATGTATTCCATATTTATTTTACTCCAGCATAGAGATGCTGTAACTTATGAGGAAGTCTCCATGGTTATAGGATTTAACTGAATAATCATGAACAAAAGTTCACATGGTGAACAGCAATTTATGCAGGAGAAAGGGACATGGCAGAGAGGTGGATCCCATCTTCCTATTACAAACCTAGAAGAGTCTGAGGATATCACGTTATACCTTGTACCGCTGAAGAGAAACCACTGAATTCAACTGAGACCATGTGAAGTCTGAATACATTAAAAACATTGATTATTCATAATAGTATTAATTAGTATTGTAACTATTGCTGCCCACAATAGAAGAGAAAGGAACTAAAATCAGTTTCTAGAAAAATAGATGTAAATTGCTCAATTACTGTTGTATGGCATGCAATAGCTAACAGCCCGTGTTTTGTTGTCAAGCAGACATAAGGGGAGCCTCCGCTGTGTAACTTCATAATTAACGATGCTGGCAAACATCTTTAAGTCTTGAAGCTTCAGGTTCTTCTTCCTAGGTGTCGAGTTAACACTGTGTCATACCGTCACGGTCAGAATTAAATGAAATTGCACATTTCACATGTGAAGCCATATCCCACATGAATACGCTCAGCGAATCTCAACCATTTTTTACAAGACTCCTCTGTAATATTAAAGCTAAGTCATTAATTAGAGATTCCAAACTGAGACAGAGCAAAAATAATTTCCCAAAGAACAAAATGAATTGATAAAAAGTGGCTTAACAGAGAAATTCTAACTGCTCTGTTTTGGTTTTCATGGTGACACTTTGAAATTGTGGTCTTCATAAAAAAATGCATTATGCTAACCATCTAAAATAAATAGAATAATTGAGACAACGCGCAAGACATTTGCCCGTTACTTTGATTCCTTTTGTAACACTGCATGTCAAAATATTAAAAGTAAACCTTTATTTTAATTACTGTAGAAATCTAGATAGAATGTCTTGGTGAAATAAGAAGTATGTTATTAATGGAATAGGTCAAAAGCAAAGCAGACAGAAATGATATGACACAGATGATCTTTGTCACACAGTCTGTATTGAATCTCAGATGTGAATAAGTACTTAGAGGTAATTGATGTAGTGAATGAAAAGGATTAGGCACTTGAAAACCAGCTCAGCATGGAAAAAAATTAACATATTTTAAGACTAGCTATAATCATGAAAATGACATATCTTAAATCCTGTATTGTTCATTGGAATGAAACTTAGCTGTACAGCCAGCCGGTAGTGCATTGTGCTAATATTTGATGGGCCCCAATCTGTAGACCTAAGAATTATATGAAAGCATGCTATTTGTGAATACAGTTTCAAGAATTTTTTCTTTAGTCCTTAAGTTGGGTCCTTCATTTATAATTCACATAAATGACAGAGCATTTGCCTTTAAGAAACTATATATATATATATATATATATATATATATATATATATACTTTAAATATATATATATATTTTTTTACTTTTTTGATTAAGTTTATTGGGGTAACATTGGTTAATACAATCATATAATTTTCAGGTGTGATTATCATTTGACATCTGTATATTCTATTGTGTTTACCACCCAAAGTCGTTTCCTTCAGCTACCACATATTTGATCCCCTTTACCTATGTTACCCTCCCCTAAACCTTATATTTGACCCACTTTATCCTGTCTACCTCCCCCCTCCTCCCCAATCTCACTAGTAACCAGTAGTCTATAGTCCATGTCCATGAGTCTCTATTATATATTTTTTAAAGCAAGCGATTCCAATTTGTTTCATGAGAATGCATTTGGCATTAAACAGCGCATGGGCCGTTTTTATCAAGAGTTGTGTTATGTTTATTTTATGTGCTTGAAATTCAGTAGAGTACACAGATAATAAGATATGTCTTCCAACTTAGTTTAAATAAAAAATCATATCTAACTGACCATATTCTCACCCCTTGGCTTTTGGGTATACATCATACCCAGAAAGGAACCCTTCTTTCAAAATCCAGTAGATATTATGGCAATAGATTTGGTTCTTTAGCATTTTTTCATTTGAGATGTTTTCTACTTTTTTCTCTAAGCACTATAGTAACTGTTCTAAACACTTTTTGTTGGAATTATTTGCAAGCACTGGGGACTATATAGGAAATGCAAAATACAGATTTAAGAATTCATTTTTCTTTCACAATATTTATACTCCTGGTGCTCAATATCTCAATTCACTTAAACATTCAAAACAGAAATTTCTATAGAAATGCTTATATAGCTAAACTTATGGGAAGTAGGCCAGATAGTGCCCCTCAGAGCAAATGCTGATGAAATAAGGTAGGGACACTGATCTGCCTCTGTCTCTTTGTTTTGCCGGAACCCAAAGTTCTATGGTTAGAAGTTTGCATGCTTAAAATCAACTATTCCAAATGTATTACATTGATTTAAAAGGATAAACCAAACGTATTTCTCCACAATGCAGCAGAGAGTGGGATAAGTTCAAATTCTACTGTGAATTTGTGTGTTTTGAATTTTCAGGAGAAACGTACAAATCCTCACTGAAGCCTGAGTAATTTGCTTATAAGGGAAAAAGTGACAGACTTCTAAATAAACCAAAATATTACTGGGGGTCTCCAAAGGAAAACTAATCATCGTGTAGCACAGTCTTCTAATTATCTGAATCTATTGGGGGATCACAAAGGAAGGCTCAATGCTGCTTGTATCCCAAAGATGCACATTATCATCTGGAGGAGAGATAATCATTTTGCCACCAAAATGGCAACTTAGCTGAAACAAAACAGAAAATCAAATATTCAAATAAAGGCAACTTAGCATCTACGAATACAATGATTTTAGCTTTATTTATATGTGTGTCTACAAAAGTATGGATTCTCTTTGAACTGGTTGTAACATCTTATTGGCTCCCTCATTAACGAGTGAAGTAAATCTTTAGCTTGCAATTATTTTTATTTGTATGAGAATTAGCATTTTGCCTTTAAAAAACCATATATGTTAACAATTCCTTTCTCTGAGCCATAATTCAGGGATAATGATAGCTACCTCACCGGTGTTCAAAGAACTGAATGCTTTTAAAGGTATATTAAGTTCTTAATTTCTGTTGGCAGTGACCAGATATTCAAAAATAGTTATTAATAGGTTTGTTCATTCTGATGAATGTCCTTATTCTATTTCTTTCTTCTTTAATCCAACCTTTACGATGCTTCCTCTGTATGACCATTTTGAGTACCTCCTAGAATTGAATCTTTTCATCCCCTAGGTATCTGTTATGACCCCTGTCACATCACAATAATTTATTCAGGTATCTGTGCTTTTCAGTATATTATATCCTACTCAAGGACAAGCATACAGTAATGTCTCATTAAAAAAAAAAAATCCTCCCATAGTCTACACAAAACCTATCAAATCTTATTCAATAAATGGAACACTAAAATGGTAACAAATCATAAGCAGAGCAAAACAAATACTTTTCCACCTCCACCTTTAACCACTGTGATCACATGGCCCTCTGCTTTCTAAGGAACCTGCACACGAGATCATGTTCACCTTCCCTCTCTTTTATCTTCAATCCAGTACATCACTTACTTCGACAATTAAATACTCTTATATTTTTCATCTTAAAAACAAAAATCACCTTTCTTAAGACTCGACTCCACTTTTCCAGCTGAAGACCATGTATTTCCTTCCTTCTCTTTATAACCAGCTTTCTCCAGTGTTGCCCACGTTTGCTATTTAATCACCTTTTACAGCCTTTGCAATCTGGTGTCTGCTCCCAACAATACTGTTATACCAAAGCTGTCTATAACTTCTACATTGACCCTTATTTTAATTTTTATTAATTTTATTATTTTTATTTAAGTATATAATACTGTATTACTTTCAAGAGTAGAATACAATGATTCAACATTATATACCCTACAGTGTGATCACCACACTAATTTTAGTAATTATCCATCACTGTACAAACTTATCACAACATTATTGACTATATTCCCCTTTATCATTTTCACCTATTTTCCCACCCACACCCCTCTGGCAATCGTCTACTTGATATGTTTCTGTGAGTTTCTTTATTTTGTTTTGTTTGTTTATTTGTTTTATTTTATTTTAGAGTACACATATAAGTGAAACCATATATTATTTGTCTTTTGCCGACTTATTGCACTTAGCATAACACCCTCTAGGCTATTAAATATTCAGGGACTTTTAAAAATCCTTTCATTTTCTACTTTATTCTTCTTCAGGGATCTCACTCTGAGTCATAGTTCCAGATATCATTTATAATCTCATCCATGTCCCTGATTTTCAACTTCATCTACACATTAGAATCACTTGGGTGTTTTCACATCATAGTTGTGCATGATCCCTTAAAGGTTAAGTACATTGTGTATATATTGCATAGGACATCTATATTTGTATAAGGTACCCAGGTGATTCTTATATGCAGATACTTTTGAGAATCCCCAGGCTAGGTGATCATCTCCCTGAAGACTTGAGTTACCATTTGTACATTAAAAAATCCCACTTGCCACTTCAACTGGAATGGTCTTTATATTCATTCTTGTTTACTGCTCTCAATACTCCAAATTTAACTGCAGCTACAAACAAATGTGGTAGCAACAAGGGATATATGATTGAGGTGGGGGGGGGATTGAATGACTCAAATCATCTCTTGATGTAATCAATCTTTTTTATTGTCTGGGGTTTGAAATTGAACATAAACATATATTTAAAAATGTATGATCAAGTTAACTCTGCATATATTACTCTCTGTATATAAGTATTAGAAAAATGAATGAGTTAATATATTCTAACACATATTGACAACACAATGTCAGGTAGATTAGAAACTCACTTATATATATGAATGATACTATGTTATGTTTGCAGATGTATTGTTATAGTTATCTTTTAAATTAAAATTTAAAGATCTATTAATATGCTTTATATGCTTTATTTTTGGTAAAAATAGGTCATATTAAACAACTTTTATAGCTATCAAAAATTACCAATATCAGCTATTTCTCCTAACTTCTCAATCAATCATGTTTATCCCTACAAATATAAACTCCTTTAATAATAATCTTGTCTACCCCCTAAAATAAGATCTAATATCGAAAAAAAACCTTCCTGAAGTCTTCAGTGAGTACTTGCAAATACAGTGGGCTTTAAATAATGCATATCAGAGACAGTGAATACAGAAGGTTTAATGTCAGAAACAAGTGGATGAACAAAGGCACACAAATAACATCATTATTGATCTATTCCTTTTGAAGTCATATTGAATTTTAGGTAGTTCTAATATCTGCATTTTAAAACTTTTAACTTATGAAAGTTTCTGTTTGATCAAACTACATATGTGGCCAAAATATGCAGAGAACATTAAAAGAAACAAGTGATACTGAATTAAATAAAGATTGTCTTAAACATTCTGCTAAATTATCTCTAGGAAAAAAAAAATGCTGATTCAGAATTAAGCCTGGAATTTTAGTCTGCTTATATACAATAATATCTTCAGAGAAGTAGCTAATGACACTTTCTAAAGCTGATATGAACATGTTTCAGATAGCACATGGCATCGGCACTACAGTAGATTCTGGATACTTTAATGTCACGATATCTGCTAAGATCAATACCATTTCTTATAAATGGATAATTTGCAACAAATATTCAGTTAAACAATCAAAAGGTGAATCTTTTGAGGACCGTTGATATATTACAGAAGTAGAATTGGGCAATCAAATCATAAGTAAACTATTGATTTCCTACAGAGTTGTCCAAAAAAGTTTTTTTTGTGAGTTGTTCTTAATATTGGCATATAATAAAGCTCATATTCTACAAAGTATACTTTGAGAAATTCTGGGTAAGGCTAAAGCTAAGACTGAAGATAAAGAAAAGATTAAGGATAGACAGTATTTTTCTCTAACACTTATCTACTCTTTGGAAAATCTAGGCACAACAGAATAAAGATCTGGATTTCTAGAATTTAAATAATCCTCTTATTTGTCTTTTTTTATGTATAACAAAATAGAGTATCGAAGGGGACCAAAGTTTGCCATCCTCAAAATTGTGCCTTTGGTGATCATGGTAGTAAGCTAAAACAAAAAACAAAAGACTCAGAAAGAACTTTGAGGCTTCCCCTTTCCTGCCTAAGAAATTCAGATGGAAGGTCCTGCTCCTGGAGGGGAATCTTAGCATATTCACCTTAGTATATAGACAGGAAGCCTCCAAGCAGGAGCCTGTTAGCCAGACCCTCCCTCTCTCATATTTTCTAGGCTGTCCAGCAGGAATTTGCCTGCCACATATGTTCTGCTCTTTCTCAGCTACCTGTAAGCTGCCATTCCCTTCCCAATCTCAGACCTCTGCCCACTTTCTCCTTTGTCCATAATGGCATGCAGACCTTGACTTCCCAATGGTTTCGAGTTTCATATATTAGGTACCCTGGTATTATGCTTGTAATAAACTATGCACATTTTCTCCTGTGAATCTGTCTCTGTTGATTTGATTATTAGCCCAGCTAGAAGAACTTAGAAGGTGAGAAAAAAAATTATTTTTTTAGCCCCCACAGTACCTATATGATGAGTTAATTTTATTATTTTTTTCCTTCCTTCTTCTCTCCCACCCTCTCTGCTCTTCTTCTCCCTCTCCCTCTCCCTCTCTCTCCTCCTCATCCCAAAATTTCCTTGTATACAAAAAAACAATACAATATTTCACTTCTTGCCAAAGTTCTGACAGTGATATAATTGAGTGACCATTTGCAAGCTTTTTCACCTATTTAGTCTATAAAGGTGTGAAATTGATTTTTTTTTTTTTGAAAAGACTAAAATAGATTCAACATTTCATAGCACTGAGGTGTTCCTCCTTCATCTTGCAGCTGGTTATTATTACACGTCACTAGCTTTGGCTCTGACAGGTCATCAGAGCACTTAGCAGATAGACAAAGCAGGATTGTCCAGAATGACTCCAGGGAACTTTCTTGACAATGTGACAGTTGAGACTGGAGACCTTCCCTCCCTCTTACTGGAGGGAGCTGAAGCTGCACTCAACTCACCCCAGTCTTAAGGTCCTATGTATCAGATCTTTGAACACAATTAAAGATTTGATATGCCTAAGTGCATAACATTTTTGCTTAGCTTCTAAAAACTCTCTCAAACTTGGTCTATGCATAGACAGAAAAATGAGAAGGGTCTTCTGCTGGAAGAGAAGCCTGAAGAGTATCCAGCCCTGCGGGGTTTCCACAGTCACGCTGAAGAGCAAACATGCACCTCCACAGTGGTCCCGAGGATGCGGACTGCAGGCCTCTGTGGGCTCTCCCACCCATAAGTTCTAGTCTGCAATGGCTGATGTTTGCTTTTATTTAGCCTAACCCTTTAGGGGACATTCTTATTAACTGAGTTTATTTCTAAAAAAATAAATATTTGATTTCTAGCCAATAAATTTGACCTCAGTTCTTCCTAAAACTATATTATGTTTAAGTTAGAATATGCAACTTGAATCTATTCAAAGGTTGTGTACTTTGAAGTGGGTCCTAGTAACATTTAAAATTGAAGGACGTTTGACATTTGTTGCTCTCAGAATTAACACAATCTCTTTCCTTTTTACCCAACTACTCCAACTATATAATACACTTTGAATTTTCATCCCTTAAGTGGGTTTATTGATTTTCACTCCTTTTAGACTAGGTCTTTGGTGATAAGAAGAGACATTTCAAATAATTCTTGTAATAAAAGGTCACTCCTGGCAAACACTTAAGTCTTGCTTTCCTTGGCCATGAGACCTAAGAAAAAATAAGCCACCAGCAAAATTGGCTGCACGTTATATAATAGGTATGAGACTCTATCTCAAGGCATACAACATAACAACACTGATAGGAAGTTAGTTCATTGCCATTTGGGTACACATACAAGTAAATGGGATCGAAATATCTTTCCTATGTTTTACATGGAAAAATTTGTAATTGTCTTATTGATAATACAAACAATTTCATTTCTTCCATTCGAATGAGGCAAGTGAGATTATGACAAATTCCATTTTTTGTTTTAGATTTCAATGGGCACCCATTGCTGGCATGACTGCATTGATTTTAAAGGCCAGTATCTACTACAGTGCCGTGCATCAATGCGTACACCTTGACCCTAGAGGATTCATCTATATCTGGAAGAATAATCTTTTCTAACCAAGCAGGAACTTCTCTGGAACAATCACTTTATAGGAAAAATGCAATTTAAAATTCATGGACATATACAGTTAGTATAAAATATTGAAAAGGAAGATTTGAGTGAAGATTAATTATTCCACATTGTGAGAATCAGTTGAAAATGTGTTTAAGGAGAGAAAATTGGAATTATATCTTAAAGTAAAAGAGGTTTGGTCAAATAGATATGGACTGAAGGGTAAATAGAAAATTGGTCATTCCTGTGATAAGGAATAATAATTCAATTTATCGAATTGTAATTTGTGATGAGTGCAGATATCAAATAAATTTAAAAGATAAATGTTTGGGGTCATATTTTGGAATATATCGAGTTCCAGGACAGAAAATGGGTGGAGAGAGGGAAGGAAAATGAACATTTTGGGGAGGAACAGTGAAACAATTGCTTCTACATGCAAAGCATTAATCTGATTTTAGTGCGTAAGAGGCACAGGATACAGTTATGATCAATAGCACAGAGATCACTCAAAGGTTGTTCCAACAACTCAGGCAAGAAAGACTAGAGTAACGTCGTTCAGTGAGAATAGGAAGAGGGTGTAGGTTCCAGATGACAAATGTGGAATCAAAAGAACCTGACAACTAAGTTTTCATGAGGTGAAGGAAGGTAGTAGGAATATTTTAGATTTTAAAATCTAATAAAAAGTTTTAATTTATCATTTAAAAAACTACCAATTTCTGTCACCCTACACGCACACCCCCACACACCACCACCACCACCACCACCATCATCATCATGATACATGCAAAAATGGCTCCTTCTACATCTCAATAAAGAGCACCTTGATTCTTCCATCTTTTCAGACCTAATGCCTTGTAGAGATTCTAGGCTTCTCTCTTTCTTTCAACAACATTGAATCCAGCGGCACGTACTGTCATCTTATCTTCAAACCACATTGAGAATTTTCCTTTCTCAATGACGTAGCTACCATTTTGATCAATTCCATCATTTATTCTCACTTGGCCACTGGGTGATAGCTTCCAAACTGTCCTTGATTCCTTCCTATTCCTCATTGGTTTCTTTTTATTAAAAATTGGAAAATCTCACTGCCCTATTACTCCCTGAGCCTCACAGCCATTTTAGTTTACTTTCTTGCTCTTATCATCTGATGTAGACATGCTTCAGCTATTCTTTTTTAATTATTATTTTCTGAGTCTTTTCACTAGAATAGAGAGGAATTTTTATCTGTGTTTTTCACTGTTGTATTCCTGGGACATAGAAGAGTATCTAAAACACAGAAGACTATCAGTAAATATTTGTTCAGCAAACAAATGAGAATTAAAGTGTGCAAACTAAAATATAAGCAACTAAAATGTACTCAGAGAAAACATTAAGACAAATATACAAAAAAGATATCAACGGAAGTTTTCATTCATCTATTACTTCACATTTTGAAATAATATTTTATACAGAGGTCACACTTATTTTTAACAAATCTTGATCTTAGAAATGATAAAGTTGAATCACAGCCCTTACACAATCTGTATGAGGCAGAGACTTTTAGAGAGAAAAAAATTAGGTGCAATAT
This sequence comes from Eonycteris spelaea, assembly GCA_003508835.1. Taxonomy (NCBI): domain Eukaryota; kingdom Metazoa; phylum Chordata; class Mammalia; order Chiroptera; family Pteropodidae; genus Eonycteris; species Eonycteris spelaea. The sequence goes on from PUFA01000021.1 coordinate 11,521,007, forward strand.
TAACATAATGGTGAGCATAATGAATAAGCTAATTACCAACTGTTTCTTTGAACAAACATGTGTTGTTGCTATATGACCAAAAAAAAAAAAAAGGACCTGCTCCCCACCTAGTCTAGATCTAATAAATGTGTGATTATGAGCCAATTACACAATCTTTTTCTGACATCTAACCTCCCTCTCAAGTATGTTTGGCTATGAAATGAGATCACATAACATGGAGCAAAAAACTCATTAACAACAAATGACATCTATTAATTGCTTAATTTCAATATCCAAAGGCAAACATATAGGCAAATCTTTGCCTTGTACACAATTACAACGTAAGAGCAAATACTGATACACAGTGCAGAAAGGCATCAGAATAAAAACATCAAACCAATTAATGTAAGATCATTGAAGTCTGAGTGCCTGAGAGCAGCAAGCCGAAACATTTGTCTTTCCCTTGTCAGTTTCTGTTTGTTGTTGGGGTGAGATTGCTTGACAGGGCAAGTATGGCGAGAGACCATCTTTTGCTGTGATAAATATAGGAAAACCTCTGACATGAAACGTGCCCCAGGAAGAAACTTCGATCAGGTGATCAGAGTGTAGTGGAAGAAATGAAGGCATCTGTACGTACTGAGAAAAAGCTTTAAGAAAGTAAGAATTTATAGTGGAATACAACACAGCACGAAGCGGGTGAAACCGCTGCAGGAAGAGACAAAAGGGACAGAAGAACATTGCGAGCCTCCAGACATAAGCATGTCTTCAGGGGACAGTAAATGTGACATATTTTTGCAGACGTGTTTTCTCCAGAAGCAGAGAAAGAAACCACTCTTCCTGGCCCTTCATCCTCAACAACAAACAAAAGCAAAACCCAAACTCGTCACTTATACACATCCCAAAACTTTTTTTCCACTGGCATAATGTATAAAACCATGTATATTTTTCCTCAAATAAATACAATTATTTTTCAGAAGATATTTGATCTATACGAATGTTAGAGTGTGTTTTAGAGATTGTATTAACATTTTAAAGGAAAACAGTCACTAATGTTTACATTAATGTCACACAGGAAATTAGCTATCATGAATTATCAAAAATAAATGCTCTAAAGAGAAATAATAATTCTAAAGTCCATTTTGGAATTCTCTGTTTATCCATATATGATAAACAAAATTTTAGACAACTAAATCAATCAATGCTACTTTGGGGATAAGTGTTTTTTGTTTTGTTTTGTTTTTTTTTGTTTTTAATATACACCACCTTCCTCAAAAAAAAAAAGTTTAATTTTAGTGTAATGTGATTCAAGCTCCCATGCACTCTGATAAATACGCAGAACTCATTAAATATTCCAAAATCTGTCTTTTTGCCTCTAATCTTCAGAATACACTGGTTTATTTTTAAAATTGAGAATAATACATGGAAAATCTTTTCATCTTACTGATGAAAAAAAGTGTTTGATCCAACAGGCATCAGATAAAAGATAAAACAGTAGATTATGGCAGAGAAGTTCTTGGGCTATGTAGTCATCGTAAGTGAAGACATGAAAAGGGTATAATATCAGTATTGCAAGCATCAGGAATACACAAATATTACAAAATGCAATGTTTTAGCTGCTTACCTATAAATTTAGTGGATGTTATTTTTTCATATGTAACACTCCATTGCAGATGAACTAGAGCCAATATAATAAGGCTTGAAATTGTGGTGTATAAAATTATGTTCTCACATTTTCACATATACCACCACACACAGTAGTTTTCATGATTGTGAAGAAAGTGCCACATTTGGCCAAAGTCAAACAAGCAAGTCTGATACATTCTTCCAATATAGTTAACCCAACCCAGGAGAAGAAATAGTGAAGTCTGGCTCAAAAAAACAAAAATGACTTCTTATATAAAGTTTTTGTATTAGATAAGTGTTTTTTTATTTTAGATAAGTGGTTTTCAAAGGATAAGATAAGGACCCATAAGGGCATTTCTTGTTTACTGTCTTCTAATGTTGACTCTTATCTTAGAAAAGAATTTCTTTTTAAGTTGAAAAATTTATCTCATAATAATATCACTTACTGGTTCTGTGTTAAAGGCAGCACCCACCCAACTTCATTTTGGTATGTACAATGAAAAACAAAAAATAATATTAAACAAAATAAAAATTAGTGTTTTTAATATATACATTTTCTGATATTTCAGTTAATTTCATCTAGAGAAATCAAACCCTCAAGTACTTTTAGTTCCAATAATATATTTGGTAGTAAACTATAGGAATAGAAAAAAGTCTATTTCCCTATGTAAAATGTATTCTATTTTCTAATTATTAAGGCCAACAAAATAATTACCTATAATATCACTTCATAAAGGTACATATATTTTGTTAAGCTATCATCCCCAGCTTACAAATTGATACAAAAGTTATCATGGATTAATTGTGTTATGCAGGCTTTCATACATGGGTATTCCTTATGCATTTTCAAGTTGGCATTCCCATATCTCATGACTTCTATGGGTTTAGCTATATGAGGTCACTTTAAAAATCTGTGTTAGTATTCATGGACCCTGTAGAGGCAGACATTTCAAAACTGTGAGAAAAGAATAATATACAAGTAGGTAGCTTAAAATTTGGGAAAGAAGAAAGGAAAAAAGAGTAAGAATGGTTTTCAAAACTAAACTATTTACCTAAGCCATTCAGAATAATTGACTCAGAGGTACTCTTTCTTGGCAAAACTTTAGCTTATTTATAATCAAAGACAATAAAATGACAGACAGCAAGGGAATTTAGACTATCTCAAAGGACTTCTAAATCTTTTCATTTTGGAAAAGAAAAGGAGCATTTCAGGCTTATTTCCATCAAATCTTTGCTTAAATGTCAACTACTCAGTGAGGCTTGCCCTGACCAATCTATTTAAAATTAGAAATTCCAACACAACATTTACCCTAACTACACCACTTCATCTTCTGATATTTACTTCCTTCTAACTTATTGTGTATGTTTTTATATTACAGTGTGTGTGTGTGCGCACACGCGTGTGCGTGTGCACTATTTGTGCTGTTTGTTTCCCTCTACTACAATGTGAACTTGGTGAGAACAGTAATATTGTCAGTAGTGCTCACTGATGTACCAAGTGCTTAGACTGTGCCTAGCACAGAGGATATATCCAATAAATATTTGTCAAATAAATTAATAAAAGCATACAAAGCGCTTTTCTAGCAAACGTTGTATTTTGAGGATTTGCAACATCGACAGCTGCTTGTTGTTTCTTTAAGGGTTAAAGTAGTGTTGCAAAGACATCCTTCATCTACAAATTTTTCTGAGCTCTTCTTAAAGCTGTTTGTATAACTGATACAACATCTGGCTTTTTGAAAGATCACTTCTGCTTGAAGTGCCTGAAGAGACAGAAACATAGACCATGTGACTGAGGCTGACAATTTGGCTTTTCGATACGCCTAATTATTTCTTCACATCTTATTTCTTTTCAATATTATAAACTTATGAGATCTATGGTAGCTAGATGATATTACTATGCAATAGCTCAAAAAATATTTTTTTTACCAGTTGATATATAAAAATTGATTTTGGCAAATATAAGATATGATTTAGTAGTGTCATGATATGAAAGTCCAGTGTGAAAATGTAGGAATCAGTGACTGTGACCTACTATCTAGTTATGCTGCTACTAGGTGGCTGGCTATTAGTGAGGTAAAACCTTTGTTTCTGGTGTGATTTTAATAGAATATGTCAGGTTTGTATATAACACTGGAAAGTACTGAACCCAGACAGTTCACTGAATCAAAATCTCCTGAGGAAGCTACACTGGAGGTGAGAGGAGGAGGAGAACTCACCTTTCGTATATAGTGGAAGCTCAGGACCTAACTAGAAAGTTACATTAAGGTGAGCTTTTAAAGTAGAATTTAATCTTATTCAGCAATGCAGAGGGAAACAGAAACTAACAGATTTCTTTTTTCCAGAATTTTTACAATAAATGTATCTTAGCCCCATTTCATAAATAAGCAAATCAGAGCTTAGAGAAACAGATTTTGAAAGCATCTAGATAGTGAACACACGATAAATAGATTTAATTCCACATTGATATTATTTCAATACCTATGTCCTTTCCCAATAGCCCATTGCATTCAGTTACCAAAAATATGCAATAAGTATCTTCATTATTTGTTTACATGCATGTGATTATCTTAATATAATATTATAATTTCCTATAAATAAATAAGAACTTAAAGTTCTTTATATTGACATCACTGATGCTATTTACACTTTTGTATTATGCAGACATTTCTCTTGCTGAAGATCTTGTTATAATAGAATAAGATGGAATTTACAAAATTGGATAACTCTAAAAAATAGCTCTAGTTATGAACATTAATAGGAAGGAAACTTTTTATTTAAGCCTTCATAATATTTTTTTTTCTCTAAATACACTGCAAATAGTAATAACATCATTTCCCCCATTAATTCACTTTTTCCTAATTATTGAAGGAAGATCATTCAAAACAGGGCAGTGATCTCTGGAACCTGCATGTCCCCCCTGGAATGCATACTTCTGTCCCTCACACATGACTTTCTATGCAACAGTCTGCATTATTTCTCTATTAAATAATTTCAATTTGATTTTCCTCTTTTTCTTTTGGCAGTTCCCCTCTAAGTGACAAATAATGTGTGTTCAAGACTGCAGTTGGCAAACATGTGTTGTCAGTAGCATGAGCCTTTTTGAAGATTTTTTTTCAGTAAGTCGGATATCTGATCGTAGTTTAAGTTATTAATAAAGTGTTATGCATCACTTCCTATGTTTTAATTAAAATATGTAATAAATTAGGTATACTAAAAGTTAATAAAAAGAGACTATAATCCCCCTAGAACAAGCTTATAAGGAAATGATATATATTCAGTCCACTAATTTTAAATCCCACTTAATGATCACCCTAAATCACCTTAATCATACACATATCTTTAAGAATGTTCTCTTCTGACTCACCTGAAATTCAGGCTGTCAGTCAGAAGTTCTTGCTAATGTTTTGACCTTAACCTAAAGGCTGTTGACAACAAAGTCTCCCAGGAATTACTTAGCGCACAGCAATCAGCCATTACCACCTTAGCAAGGGTGACTCATTTCAGTGACTATTTCCAGGCTCTTCAAAGTGATAATTTATCTTTTCTGTTACTGTGGATCAGCTGTGCCCCAAGAGGTCCTGCATCCTTTCATTTCTTCTCCCACAGGGCTGAAGAATGGGAACAAAACTAGACAGGATTCCCCAGACCAGAAGCGCAAAGAGTTCCCTATGCACCATGATTAGAACTCACAGAATTCTGAAATGTTTCTCGGTCAATTTACATTTAAATATATATATTCTTTTTTAGGAGAAACGTGCTTAGCTTCCTGCTTCCATCAGCTATAAAGCTGAATTCTTATTTAAAAGGAAGTGTAACTATATTGTTTTTATCAGAAGTTTAAGCAGCTCATCTATATTAGACACAGCTTCTAAAACATTTTTTGAGATAGTTTTAAATCCTCCATAAAGAACAAAACATTATCAATAATACAATTAAAAGAAGCATTTAAAATGTAACATAAAAGTGGTTAGTGGCACTTTGCTATCCAATTACATAAAAAAAAAAAACTTTTACTTTTAAATTTCACATTTACTGATTTAAATTGAAGAGATTTCCCTTACTTGGAATGTTTTTTAAAATACATCTTTGTTAAATATATTCAACCTATATATTATAATATTCACACTGTGGATGCACATCACATATTCATTCTCACTTGACTCCCAAGCTTTTTAACCTGCCCTTCAGTCAAGAATCAGAAATCCTGAATAGAAGAAATTTAGTGATGGCATTCTGATTGGAAGGACAAATAAAGGGGGCCAAATTATTTGGTTGCCATGACAGCACACCCATCAGCTCTCCTCCGCACACCATAATGAACTCAGTTGCTGACCTATGAGATCCAGAACCCGTTCACATGGATGTTATGCTTCTGACAGCTGCTTCTAAGCAATTCATGAGCATGACAGGCTTACTAAAGATGGGCCATTTGGGGGAAACACTCCTCTCTGTGGTGACATTGGCTCAGAGACTGCCTGATAGACTTACCAGAATGCTCTTAGAACCATGCTGCATTTCTTTTGTTTCTTCTCTTCTTCAAGGGGTCAGACCTCCATCATGATTTAAAGGTTCTCCCAGATTTCTCCATTTTCTTTCTCTTGCCCCCCCAAATGTCCTGCACATCTAAACCCCTATTGATGTCTACATTTTAGACAATCCAGACTAATACAGGTGCTGATTCGAGATTGTTTTAATGTGGCACCTCATAGAAGAGTGAGAAACTGTCATTTGTCTGTGTCAGAATGTGGGAGGGCCATCTGGCTCTCCCCACAACACACTTCTGGCAACTCCAATGACATCCTCGATGAAAGCAACTATGCACAATCCGTGGATCATTTCATTTTTGTTCCCTGGCCTTTTCCAGACTTGACATATCTTCTTCAAAATGTTACGATCACTTATAGGCCATATTTCATGTGTGAGTTCAGCATGACTTGCATGTGAATGGGAGGTTATTTTCTCTTTTAATTGCCTGAAAGTTGTGTGTTGGTCATACAAATCTTGCATTTTTTTTAGCTCTACATTAATTATTTTGTAAGATTTCATAGTCTGTATCTGACATAGTGGGTTTTGAAAAATAGACACTGCTTGTTAATTATAATTAGGATTATTTTTGCTGTGTGAAAAAAATCTACCACATGATCTATTTTCTTTATTGGAAAACATTATCTTAAGATAAAGAAAAATTATTTCTAGCTATTTGTAGTAAAATATTCATGAATCTGGAGTTTACTTATATATATACGAGGATATGCAGCAAGCTTACTATTTACATACAGCTCATAGTCAATGTCTCCTAAATGATAATGTAGAAACACACAGGAAACTGAAGAAAGCTCAGAATGATCACAGCCACAGAACGTTCTAAATCTTTCACTGTCCAAAAAGTGAAACTTGAGTTATGCTACAGGTTAACTAGCACAATAGATATGGACTTAATTTCCTAACCAATGTACAAAATTTACTTTATTTCCAAAATGTGTCCTGTATCGATTTAAAATAGAAATATCAACACAACCACTTTCTAACGAAAGCATGAAAATTGTTTTTAAAAAATCAAGAAGATTAAAAATACACCCTCCAAAAAAAATCAAATGTATATGGAAGAAAAAATGGCTAAGGTGACTAAAAATATGTTTAATAAAGAATAAGGTGAACAACTCATTTATAATGAATATTTACTATAAAATTTGAATAGTATCTAGATGAAATCAAGAGTAAAGAGAACCTTCCAGACTCAGATATTAAAATACGTTACCAATTGAGTTAAAACTACTTGGTGCTTGGGTCAAATTCAGAAAAAAATGAGCATTTGTAAACTGTGTTAGGATGACAGGCTAGAAATTAAAAAAATGCAATTACTTATCTATCGCATTCTTAGAAAAATATATTCCAGGTGCAGTTATATAGATAGATGATAGATGGATGGATGGATGAATGGGTCTATGGATAATTCTATATGAGCTTAAGTAAAACTATCGATTTTAAGCATGACTCTATAACAGTAGGAAGAAGCAGATTGAACTATTTAACATTATGCATGGAATAATATAAATCAGAAAAACAGAGGAGGAGGGAAAGAGGTAAGCAAAATGCCATAAGCACATTTAGAAGTATTGAAATAAATCAACTTTTATTGTCATGGCAGACAAGGAGTTAACTTTATACACACACACACACACACACACACACACACACATACACACACAAATTAACATGGAACATGTGCCTAATACTCCAACTAAAAAATGTGCAAAGGACAGAAATGACAATTCAAAAATTTGTTAATTGATACAAAATAGTTGAAGATAATTGCCTCCTATGTCAAAGAAATTGTTTTAGGTAATGAAGATAAAAATTAAAAAAAAAAAAAAAATAAACTTTCCATCAATGGATCTTACCTTCAAGTAGGGAACTCATTTAGGACAAAAGTGACAAATCATATCTAATCTAAATAATTAAAAGTCATTTATAATCATAGAAAAAATGTAAATAAATCCTATTTCTTAACAGATGGTAAACAATAAAATCGCCTGACTATCTTAGTGTATGTTTTGTGGGGGAACTCATTCTCATGCATTGTCCATGTAAAGTTTTGCTAGAGTCAACATCTGGAGGGCAATGCAAAATGCTTAGAGAAAGGAGTGACGCTTGGTCACCTAGTGCCACTTACAGGATCGGAACGCCAAAAAAAAAAAAAAAAAAAAAAAAAAAAAAATCAGAGTTTTTCCGAGCTGTATATTGAGGAAGTCACAACATTTTTTTAAAAGGTACAAAATTTAAATAACCTAAATGTTCAGAAATATACTGTTCATTTGAAATTAATGCAAGAGATGCATATTTTTAATTTAAAAAGGTACCAATATATTTTAAATTAAAAAAAAAGATTTTAATACTAAACATTTAGTGTGATCTTGTTTTAATGAACATACAAATATAAATATGCACAAAATATTTACTTTTTAAGCCTGATATTGAAATTGGAGTGATTTATTAGTCATTTTTCTTTGTGCGTATTATATTGTCTAATATCCTATAATTAGCACACTTTGCTTATTTGATAAAATCACAAAGTTTTTCATAAGAATTGTATGCTATATTGAGGCAATTTAGTCAAACAATCTAGAGATTAGAATTTGACTTTCATATATGGAATATAAAGCACTTTGAAGCTTTATTTTTATAGCGTTTTTGCCTTTTGAGAGTTTGTGTTCTCACACTGAAATAGCTAAAGAATGGTCTTCTTCCTGTATGTATTTTCTTTGTAAACTGTGGCCTTTAAATACTTAGCATTCTTTGAAATTAGATCCCCCTATCATTTGCTAAATTATGTAAAGAAAATATCAATGTCTGCTTTAATTTTTATTCTGAGTCACACTCACTTTTAGTGGGTTTTATTATACATTCATTAAACTTCAACTAGAAATATATTTTAGTTTTTTTTTTTTAGCAAACACAATACTTGTACAAAAGTTTTCTCTAAAACTTTCCTGGTTACATATTAAAAAACAAACAAATGAAAATACTAAAATCCTGTAAGAAAATAAAACTGACTCTCTCGGAATAATTACAAGTTATTTCCTTCACATTTGTTTAATAGTCATCTGTGTATAAAATGATTCCTTAATATTAATTTTACTCTCTTGTAAAGGCCGCATACAGGTCATTATTTATAGCCATCATTACTGCTTTAGGTGAATACCTAGAGAATTTTTAGGAAATCAGTAATCATTTTCTTTAAAAATGAGTACTATGTTATGCTGCTTTATCTTTGATAGATATTCATCAGCATGAATATAACCAATACAAATTTTGGATTAATGGCATTTAAACTATTATAATGATAATAAACTACTAGATAGACAATAGAGTAAGAATTGAGCGATTAAACACAAAAATGCAAAACTACCTAATCTTTCTCCAGCTTACAGAGATGACAGAATTTTGTGGCTAAATAGCATCTCTAAAAAAATTCAAGGCTAATCCTTTTTCTGGGTGAATTAAAGATGGGGCGACCTCTTGTGTTGGCACAGTTTTTTCTGAACTTGTGTAAAGATTTATAACTGGGAATCCTGCCCTAGGTAAATGCATTTGATACGTGAACATGGTCTCCTGGCTTTGGTACCTTCTGCTCATCTGTTAAGTTGGCATCATTCCTATTTACAATTTGATTGGAATTCTGCCTCAGGGCTTAGGTGCCAAATGGCAAGATTTCAAGTAAGTCAGTGCATATAAGGCATCCCCACTCTGGGTGGAATATCCTTCGTAACTGAATCCAAACAATAGCATAAAGCCTGGTTTTATCCTTTGTTACATTCGGGCAAGTGTTCAAGATGACACAATTAGCAGACTAAATATGTTAACATCATATTTCTATTTATCAGTAAATTCTCCAATTTTTAGAAATGAATGCTTGGAATTTATATTATCATCATGATTATTATTGCGATTGTTACTATTTTACATTTTATGTAGTTTAAAATTCTACAGGACTTTCTTTAAATTAGGACTTACAAAGAAGGAACTACAAAGATATCATTTGCCCTGCCACCCACAAGTCTTTTAAATCTATGATACACATTCAAAGACAGATGCTTTAAAATCATAATATTTACTCATGAATGAATTTCTTTCATACACTAGCATACAATACTAAGAAATTTTAAAGTTCACATACAGATAGTATATTTTAAGAATAACAAAAAGTCAGTACTAATAGAAGAGAGTGAAGAAATCACCTCTGATTCCAGTCCTGTAATTTTCTTCATCAGTATAATTTACATTAAAAATTGTTCATTCATTCATTCTTTTTAAAATAAATGTCTAAGTATTGATGTTATCAATTCAAAAGAAGACTTTAGAAAAAAACCTGAAGGACTTACTCCAAAAGAAGATGGTAAGCAGAGCCATCTTCCATTAAATATGACATGATCAAATTTAATGTCCTCAACTAGATTGTTACTATAACTGTTTGGTAAGATATTAGGCTTATCATTTGTAGATTTCATATATGTTCCTACTGGAACAATAAAAACCATAAATAAATATATTGGTAAGAATATGGTTTAATTTGAAAATATTTTGTCTTTCATACTGAGGACAGATAATTAAATCAATTTCATTTCATATTAATCTCATAAAGCTAGGTATTAGGGGAAATAACTATATTGAAAGCAAAGATCCAAATTGTTTAGTTTATTATTAAGGTTATCAGTATACAGTATTTTTTAAATAAACATAACCAAGCTTTTTTGAAGGAAAAACACTTATGTATTATTTCCCAAAGATAAATTAGCAAATCAATATCAAGGAATGTAATTTAGTAGACAGAAATCATAAACACTTATATTAATGTAAATTTTCTTGTTTGGTTTAGAGATGATTCCCTTTTTAAAATTATACATATAACTTATATTTACTATACTTATAGCAGAATGAAAGCATAAACAAACAGAATGCATAGGATAGCAGCACAATTTCTAATATTAAATGGTTTGGGGGACAGTGAAGAGAACTTGGAGGTGAGAAGTAATAGGAGGGAAGAATAATCAAAAAGTACTCTTGATACAGTGCCAGGGAAGGATCTAAACTAAATACTCAGCGACAAAATTATTGTCCTCTCTTTCCCTCTTACTCAAGCTGCTCCAAATAGCAAACTGAGTCATTTTCTCTTTTCTGGCACTATCTTAATTGGTGGCATCAAATTGCATGTGAAAAGTATATGTTGAATATGGCTGTGTTGTTTTCAGCTTGGTGGATGGATACATTGTTGGTGAAGAATGAAAGAGAAAGGTATATTTTGGGAGAAAAGCTAACGAGTGTCTTTTATAGGCACATTGCAATTGCGATTCTTGGCAAGACATAAATATAGATCTGAGGAGAAGGATACATTGCCCCTTCTAACTAATTGTATATTTAGTCTCATACATTTTTATCTTTAGTCCAAAGTATCCCCTTGAACCCAAATATTCCTTTGCATCTTACATTCTCCATATAAAATTGAAAAATAAAAGTTGGACTTTAGTAGTAAGTTCAAGGCAAAAGGGGGTTAGAAGTGAGCTTAGAGGGCTACGGAAAGAGCCCTCAGCATGACGATGAAAAGGAGATCAAGGGAGGCTTTGTTTTTTATTCTATATTTTAACTATGTCTCCCTCTGCCACCTTTGGTTTAGTCCAGTGCTAACCCCATGGTACAGCCATCATCTTCCCTAGGCTGGATTATTTCGGTTGCCTTCTATTTCAACACTTCCCATTGGCCTCACTGCCACTGTGAGCGTAGTTTCAAATGCATTCAGATTCTATCACTGTCCTGCTTAAAAGTCTGCATGGTGTCTCTTACCTAACAGATTAACACTACAACCTCATTTCCTGGTACCTACCACACCCTCCCCTGCTGTCCCATAGAGTCCCTGCTCCCCAGCCTTTCATACAGCTGTATACAATGGTGCCAGGTAGCTGTCTCTACCTAAAAAGCCATCCTTCTTTTGTCTGCCTGCCTAACTCTGACCAATTCAAGACAGATTCTTCTCCATCCTGCACAGAAACAAATGTTTTCCTTTTTTCAGATTCTGAAGCATCAGTTAAGCACTCCATGCAGAGCTATCATTTGTAACGTGATCGTGATCAGGATTGAGTTATTGCTTCGTAACAGCTACAGTGCCAGGCACTTGAAGAATAATGTCTAATAACGTTCTCTGTTAGGCATTATCATTTGCAGTTTGCAGATAAGGACACTAAGATTTGAAAAGTCTAAGTAACTTGACAAAGGTATAAAACTCATATATCACAGTACTGAGAGAGGGCCCTGTTTTCTTCATCTTTTCAAGATTCTACTCTATTACTCCTTGAAGAGTAAAGATGTGCATCCCATTGACATCAGGAGATATTTTTATTTTTATGTTTTAGTATTTCCCATATCACACAAACTAATCTATTTTGGGACCTTAATAAATAACTGTTGAATTCATCTAAGCGTGTCATAAAGCTGGTAGAAAAGTAAACAACTAAAAGGCTTATATGGGTGTGTGCATACTTGTACACATGTACACACTCACAGACATGTACATGCATATTAATTAGATCATCCAATTTAAATATTTACCTTTACAGATAATTAAAAATAGAATGAAGACATTATATAAGGATATATATTTTATATGGGGATATGTATATGAGAACATTGTTGAATGACTTATATACAAATATGGACTTAATGTATACAGAAATAGAAAATAAAGAAAAGAGACTTGGTTTCTCTACGGGACAGAGTTGAGAATCTAGACATGAGAAGACATGATTTCAGATTCTCAACTCAATGTCTTTTAAATACTAAATATTGGGCAATAATTACGTATAGACATCCTACATCCAAATCTATGCAATATTCACATCAGTTTATCTAGATCTTATTCTTGTAATGAGAAATGTTTCCCATAAAACATGCTGTTACAGTTTGTAAAGAGAATTTTATAATTGTGTTAACAATATGAATGCACACTGAGAAGGGTATTTGAGGAGATGTACTTTTATATGAAATCTGAGCATTAAATGTTTGACAAAGAATAAAGTGGCAAGTACTTAATGACTTGAAAATGCCTAGGAACATTTTCTGAGGATAGACTAGACAAACATTCAGATAAGTGTCTTTCTAAAACAGAACACGGTTTATAAAATTTATTCAAGAAAACCTTCAGTGATCCTATTAATTTTGGTTGGTGCTTAATAACTCAATACCTGATTTTCTGTGGAAAGACCTGCTCACGTCTTCTAAATATTTAAATACACTATTTTTCTGATAATAGCTTTAAGTATATAAAAATTGTCAGATCACATAATACATTTAGCTGCCAGAATTTGTTTCCATGATCTTGTTTATTTACTTTAGCACCAGTAGTAACTGTCTCTGATAAAAGAAGTAAAAATGAATGATTCCCAGTAATCTGGTCAAAACAAATTCCCCTCCTCAGTTTACAAACCTCATAATCGCTTCGGTATTTTTTTCTACGTCATCCAGACTATAAATCATGTAGGTACCTGTGCATCTTGTACTGATATCTAACTATAATCCCTGCAATCATCAAGCTTTGTTTTATTTCCTTTTTTATTTCTCTGTATTAATGAAAATACATTTGCCTTTGTTCTAGCTCATTTACACTTGAGATTTCCTAACTCTAGGCATCATTTTGCTATTCCCCCAGACCATTCTTCTCAATGTGAAGTGCGGGTTGCCTTTCTATCGCATGGCTTCCAAATGGCAAGTGGTGTAGGATGAGCTCGGATGCCTTTTCTCTATTTTCCTATTTCCATAATTTGTCTGTCTTCCCTGCTCTCACTGGAATACCTAATTACCATGCAGTCAAAGCAAGTTCTCTAATCGTCAGAGGACATGTAAATAATGCACACAAACACCTACCTGATTACTTCAATTGAATTTATCATGTCCAAAACTAAACTCATGCTTTTCCAGATACATGCCTGCTTTATCTCCAGTGCTCCCTATCTCCTTTGAGATAGAGAAGAGAATAGTGACCAAAACATCTTTCTTTCTTACCCCCATACCCGCTCAATCACCAAGTCTTGCTGATTCAATATCCTAAATACCACTTGAATCTATTCAATTTTTTCCTATTCCAATGATGTCTCCTCATCTGAGTCACACTGAATATTGCAATAGCATCCTGACCAGTATTCCCATGGTCACTAGTGTTCCTCAATCATTCAGTGTTCACAAAATGTGGTACACTTGTGCCTATGACAAGCAGCAGTGGAGTCAGAATCCCAGCCCTATAGTCTGAAATCAAGCTTTGTTACTTTCTTGGCTCTTAATGCCTTGATTTCCTCCTCTAAAAATGAAATAATAATAATAATAACCCTTTCCCAGAGTTATTTTCCTGGAGAGTGATAAACAACTAAATAGAAACACTTAGAATGGTTTCCGACTCATGTTAAGTGCTCAATAAATATTGGCTAAAGCTATTTCATTGAGCTCATGTGTTTTCATTGCGTGCCTACTCTGTAGAAGTTATTGGTCTAGCGTGTGTGGCTAAACGAGTGGTATATGATGATTCTTCCTTCCTCCAGGATGATCTGGGGCCCTTGGGGGTTGTAGGATACTTAGGCATGGGTGTAGATACTGATTCACCTAGGAAGACATCCTTATTATACTTCCTAGACTAGACAATGCACGCCCATAGGCTTTTCTTAAAAAAAAAAAAAAAATTACTCTTCTCTCTCAGCTTCAGGTACATATGGTCTGCACCCTCAGCACAACACTCAGCCATTTATAACCATCTTCTAGTGACTCTTAGGATGCTGGTGATTAGCCTGATAATCCTCATGAGCTAAATAACATGGGTCGCTAACACAATAGATATAATTGAAGGATGGTGTCAGCTTGTTCAAGATTTATCTTCTACTGGTTAGACTCCCAGGAAAGAGTTAGCATTCAGGAAAGCCCTGAGGCGAAGCTGGCCCTGGGTTTAGCACAATCAATCTCAGCCAAACCTTAAGGATCTTGGGACGTATAACACCATAGGAGGCGGCTATGATTCTGACATCAGTACTGCCACTAGCTTGCCAGATCACATAATTGTGATCCCAAGTGTTGGACCTCACTGTCAGATCATGCCAAAAGAGGGGTTAGTACTATACCAAACTGGGCTGCCAGGGTAGGGATAGAGCCAAATTTCCACCATGTCTTGTTGACCGAGTGTCATAGCCCCGATCGTACCAGAAAAGAGGTCTATGTTCACTTGTTTAGTTTAACAGTCGTACTGCTTAAGAGGTGGCTGCTCCCGCGCAGAGGGAGATCTCGGTCTGCTGTCTTCAGACAGGCAGCAGGACCCGCACGGCCACTGCTGCTCTGAGGTCCCCCTGTGGATGTTGTCCCACAGGTCTCCAGCAAGTGTTGTTTCCCGCTTGCTCTTGTTAGCACGATAGACAAAGAAGGCATTTTCTATTCTGTTTTCCAGTAGCGAATTCACAGTATATAGAGTTTATAGGATAATACTCACATAAACACCTTCACTTTTCATACACAAGTAACTCCTATGCTCTTAGATTATTCACACACACACACACACACACACATTCCTATAAAAATGCATAAAGGAAATGTGAAGTGAAATAAAAAAAAATCTGGTGATTCTTTACAATACCCTTAATCCTTGTGATGCTAAAAATGGCAAGTAACTAGAAAAGTAATGTATATTCTTTTCCTTTAGGATCACTGACTTAGGATTCCTCTTTACTTGGTTGTGCTTCCTCAGTACAGCCTTGCCCTTTACATAGATGAGTGTCCCTTTACACTATTTATAGAAGAGCCCTTTACATAGAAGAATGCCCCAACTCCAAGTGCACATTAGAATCAAAGGGGGAGCTTTTAAAAACGTTGATATCTAAACCCGGCCTTCAGACACTCTGATTCAATTAGCCCAGGATAGGGCCAAGGAAAAGATATTTTTGATATTGTTCCTTAGAAGATTCTATGATCCAAGAACGGAATGAGAACTGCTGACAGGAGGCTTAGAACTTCAGAGGTATAATATGTGAGCACTTAATGAGCATTTTTTACAGACAATATTAAAGGTTTCTCTAGAACGATGTTTCTATAAGATTTTGTATAAGAGCTTCAGTATTATAAAATAAAAACTACTTTGTGCCACAAAGAACAAATGGAATAGTGAGGCTGTGCTTTACAATGAAACCACTTTTTTTTTTTGTAATTGACTTGAGACTATTTCATTAAGTATGGTCACCTTAATTTCTTTGAAAGAATCCTTTTTATGTTAAAGCAATTCTTAAGATCAAAGGATATGACTAGTGTCCAGAACAGAGGAAAGAAATATATATCTAAATCTAAAAGCCAGAGGAAATTGGCACAAGACCATATGACAATGAAAAACAGGAAAAGACAGAAAAAGCTTTCTAGCATCTTTTATATGAACTCATTGACAGGGAAATGTTTCATATCTAAGTTTTTTTGAGGAGAGGAATTTATTTTAATGTGGCAGTTCTACTTTTAAATTGAAGTAAAAAAAAAAAAGTTTCTTTTTATGCCATTATCATTTGGCTTTGGAGAGGCAGTGCTAAAACTTGATACATTTTAGCTTTCAAATCTGAGCATCTAACTTTGGCACGGAAAGCAGAGTGTGAGCATGCAGTTCTGGCATTCGAGCAAACAGAGCCCCAGTGCTGGTGCCAACAGCAAGCGCACATTTCAAGCCCTATCCGGGGAGCTGGCACAGACTTTCATAAATTCATTGCCCTCCATCTGCGTACTGTCGCTCAGCCCCCTAGTCAAGCAATAGGTAGAGCTCCAATGACACAGATGATGTCCTAGGTTCTCCTGTAATTTATTACTCTTTGAATTTTCAGAACAAAGGTCATATTGAGTATGGGCCTATAGGAGTTCGCTTTCTTTCACTTTCCCTTTTTCTCATTACGCTTGGCTTTTCCTTTTATCTTGGGACTCAGCTTTCACTAGAGTTGAAAATAAATCTTTTTTCCCCCTCTCTCCTTCTTCTCAGCTTGCCCTTGACTGCTATGGAAACCAAAAAGGAGCTATAGAAATCCCAGAAAATTGATTTTTTTTTCCCTTGGATGGAGGCTAAGGGAGTTACTAAAGGTCTTTTAAACTCTCTAATGTGCTTAAATAGCTAAAAAAAAAAAAAAAAAAAAATGTTGTCACTATTGAATTGAATCCAAATTATTTTAGCTGTTATACATAGAGGGAAAAAAAGATAAGCTGACAACATTTGTCTGTCAAATGTCAGTATAAATATCCTACACTAATTGCAACCAGCAATAAGAAGTCAAATTTAAAAGACACAAGATGTTACTCCAATAAGAAGGGAAAGGACAGTTCACTTAACATCCCTGCAGAGGTAAATTGTTGTTCTTTCCTCAGAAAATGCTAGTTTTCAACATCAGACGCCAGCTTCGTCATGTTTCACTTACTGCGAAACGCGATGTTACCAAGTCACCTTTTCTGACGGATAAATTTTGCAACTATTCCACTGTGAAGAGAACTTCGGTGAAGATAAATCAAATGCAATGCTTGTTTCTGTTTTGAAAGTATCTCATCCAGTGCTCTCCTTTGCTACTCTCTGCCATGCCTGAGTTGATGAGATCGTGTCTGTGTCTGCTTATCTAGTTATTTATAAGACATGTAGTCATCGTTGATTTGGAAATTATTTGGTATTAGAAAAAGCAAATAAAAGCACTAGAGCTTTTATATAAAAAATGAAATATCCTTTTTAATATGGAAATTATATTATTAATTTCTTTTATTTATGGAAATATAGAGGTTTAAATGTTTCCCCCAATAAGTTGCTAATGCTTTCTTTTTAAATCAACATTGATACTTTTTTTACATCCAGATAAATTAGTTGATCATTATCATCATCATTATCATCATCACCATCATCATAAGTAATGAGCATGATTCTAATAAACTTGTGTCTAGTAATTTAATTATTTTAATTCTTTCATCAACCTTATGCTATAGTTACTGTTATTGCCTTAGAGATCAGGGAACTGAAGTCCAGAAAACTGAATCAACTAGTAGGTAGAAGAGCTGGGATTTATAACTAGCATTTTAAGACCATCACTCCACCACCTCAACTTTACTTCTAATAGTGACTATAAAATAATTGAAATCATTCACTCACTCAAAATATCTATGTGTACTAGACGCTGTACTAAGTATTGAATATGTTGAAAAGGCACACGTGAATTTTAGACACAGTAAACCATTGCTGATAGAGGAGAATGATATACTCAGGTACATATTTTCAGCTCAGCCTCGCAATTTTGTGAAGAATGTTTTGGGAGGGCTCTGTTAAAGAACTGGAAGACTGGCATCAGTCCCTGCAACAGATTATGCCTGTCTAAATGAAGGTAGAAGTAATGATCTGAGGGGCTTTGTGCTTTGCGGAGTAGAAGGGGGAGGGAACTTTTTGAAGATGGGAAGAGCTGTCATGAGGAAAACAGAATCAAGAATAATGACTAGGATCCTGTTTGAACTGTGTAGAACGATTTATGGGCTAGAGTAGCAGCGGTCCCCAACGTTGTTTGCACCAGGGACCTGTGCTCCTATGAGAATCTAACACCTGATGATCTGAGGTGGAGCTGAGGTAGTGATGCTAGTGCTGGGGAGCGGCTGCAAATACAGGTGAAGCTTCGCTCACTGGCTTACTATTCACCTCCTGCTACGTGGGCCGGTACCTAACAGGCCAGAGATGGGTACCAGTCTGCAGCCCAGGGGTTAGGGACCCCTGGGCTAGAGTATATAAGCGGATTGTGGATCAGCAGTTCTCTATTGCGCAAAGTTGATATGTTTAAGACATCTTTTCAAGTAGAGATACCAATTAAACAGCTTGTGAGTGAGCATGATACCAGAAAAAAAGGTAATATTTGCTAACATGCAGAACACAGAGCAATGTAAAGGTAATCTTTGAATTTGGCCATTTGGAAAATGACGAGTATGTTTTGATAAATGGTGATGAAAGAAGCCTGTTTGGAGCTGCACCTTTTGTGACTGGGGTTCAAGAGCATACAGAATACTAACAGTTCTTTCTTGAAATGCACCTATAATGGGAAGCAAGGAAATAAGACGATAACAAGAGAATGCCAAATATATGTCTTGCTTGTTATAAGATGGAACACAGGAAGCATGCTTACATGCTAATGGAAAGAAGATTCGGCAGAATACGAGAGAGTAAGTGTGGTTCACAGAAGGGGGCTTTTAAGAACAAGGGGGTGGTGGATTCAGCAGACTGAATTTACACATGGCTTTGGACAGAAGAAGGGGTTCCTCCTCCAGGGGGAAGAGGTGCCTATGGACGTAGGTGATTAAATATGAAGAGGGCTTCTACCTTGTCAACAGGTAGCATTTAATATCCAACACTTAGTGAGTACCTGGCATATCCCAGGCATATACTAAAGCATCTTAAATGCACGTTCCAGTTAAATGAGAAAGGTGATATTGATGGCTTATGTGTACCAGTGAGTAAACAGACATAGAGAAGGTAAATAATTTTTCTAAGATCACAGAAGTGGATATCAACTGAAATTGTCTAAGTTTAGTTTGTGCTCTTATTAAGGTAAATGGCTCCCTGAAACAAATCCATTAACGGGGAGGAGAAAAAGCTAGGTTTTGTAACAGGTACAAGGAGATGTAATAATTTTATTTAATAATTTAAATATATGAAAAAAAAGATTTCATAAATGAAAAAAGGTATAAATGAAAGGATCACATATAAGCTTTAGAAATCAAGACTGATAGAAACAGCAGGGATTTCAATTGAGCATTTAACCACTTAGCTGAGTGGCGGTTTTTATACCACCCCCCCACACACACACACACATACACATATGCATGTTTTTCATAGGGAAATATTATTCGTAAGCATTATAGAAAATATAGTTGATTTTCACTAATTTTATGGTATATAACTGGGAAATTATATAGGTTTCATCTTCTTTGTTTATTTTTCTCCATGTTTACTGTCACTCAACAGAGTTCAATCCAGTAATCTATTTTGATTTTGTTTGGTTTGGTTTGATTTTTCCCTTGGGTAATTTGTCAGGAATTAAATCTGGACTCTATCATCTGGACATCTCTGTGCATAAAAAAAAAAAAAATTAGGCAAAATAGTTTACAATTTTAGCCTCTTTCCTCAAAGTTGGATAATAATAGAACTGTATCACTAGGTCAGAGTGATATGTAAAAGACACATTAAAGACAGATATTGTAAAGGCAGTATTGTTGTAGATGGCATTATTTATAATTAGACTATAATTTTTCTTCCTGTACTCGCTTTTTTTAAGTTTACTTTTTAATTATTATTTTTTAATGGTGCCATTGGTAAATGTAATCCAATGTTTCAGCTATACACTTTAACAGTAAGGCATTTATATGTTTACACTGTGCATCCACCTCCCATAGTGAGATTTCCTTGTGGCACCACATATTTGACTCCTTTACCCTGTCTACCTTCCCTCTCCCCACTCCTCTCTGGTAACCACTAGTCTATAGTCCACGTCCATGAGTCTCTGTTTGTTTGTCTGTTTATTTGGTGCTTTTAGGATTATATCCCACATATAAGTGATATCATGAGATTTTCAACTTTTACTGTCTGGCTTATTTTGCTTAGCATGATTATCTTGATCCATCCATGTTGTCACAAATGACAGTATTTCATCTCTTCTTATGGCTGAGGAATATTTGATTATATATATGTACCACAGCTTCTTTAGCCAGTCATCTATTGTAGGACATTCAGTTGCTTCCATGTCCTGGCTACTGTGATTAATGCTGCTATGAACATTGGTGTGCAAATATCTCTTTACATATAGATTTTCAAGTCTTTGGGGTAAATACCCAGTAGAGGGATTGCTGGATCATATGGTAGATCAATTCGTAGTTTTTTTGAGGAAACTTTATACTGTTTTCCATCGTGGCTGCACCAATTTGCTGTCCCACCAGCAGTGTATGAGGGTCCCTTTTTCTCTGCATCCTCTCCAGTATATGTTATTGCTTGTCCTGTTGATTATAGCTATTCTAACAGGTGTGTGGTGGTATCTCATTGTGGTTTTGATTTGCATTTCCCTAATAGCTAGCAATGTTGAGCATCTTTTCACACATTGTTGGCTATTTGGACGCATCCACTTTTGTCACCTTAGCCAAAGTAATATTTTTAGAAATTTACATTGATTATACCTCCTCATTTCTAAAACAATTTAGTAGCTTCCCACTGCTCTCAATATTCACTCTAAAATATACATTGCCTATCAGACTCTGCATCTTGGCCTTGTCTGCTTCACAGACTCTTACTTTTGTGCTCTCCACTTAGGGTCAGTGTTGGGCATTAGACCACACACGTGAAAGAGAGTGTTGCTCTCACTTTAATGGCATCCTCCTTTAAGTCTTTAGATGGATCACGCTTCTTTCCACCTGAGTTCTCTTTTACATGCTGTTTCCTTCGTTTTAAACATTCTATACATTTTTGGATCCCAGCTCTACCAAAATTTCTACTCTCATCTTTGAGGATTTTACATTAAAAGCAAGATCTGAGTCAGTAATCAGTGCTCCCACTCTTTGTACCCTACTGACCCAACCCAGGCTCAATTCTGTAGACATCTGTACATGAGACAGTTGAATGAGATTATTCAGAGGTACTTTTGGAAGGAGTTAAATATCTATTGAGTGATAAAAAATGATTAATCAGAATTTAGTAAGGCCAACAGTTATAGATGGGGGGCTCTTACTATCTAAGATAGTCAGGTCTCTATAGTGGGAATGGTACACCAGAACATATTTGAGGATGCTCTGGGGCTTGAATTCAATCCAAGGAGTTCCCTGGTATTGTACAAACAATCACAGTGACTGAAGTTTCTCACTTATCTTTCGGCAGAGTCACTGAAGAAACTCCTGAATTTTCTATTTTTTTCCAATATTTTTTTAGACCAATTTGATATAAACCAGGCTTTTAAGAATGAAGAATCATCGATCTAGGTGATGTTAAAGTGAACAAAGAAACCTCCAGAGAAAGAAGTGTATAAAGAATGAACTTCTGTATGCTCCTTCACAAATGATAGTGATAACAACAATAATAGCAATGGCTGTTAATCTAAAAATCTATCCTAAGCAAAACTAGTGACAGTGCGCTAATCTAATATAAGAAGCAAACTTTGCAGACAGATTTTTTTACATCATCAAATGTTCTAAAATGAAGCAAATTTAGCAAGTACCATTAGATGTGAAGTAACCTTTTGGACAAAGAATGACTTAGAATTGCTTTCTTGGTATTAGCATGGAACACTTGAAATGTGGCTAGTGTAGCTGAGGAGCTTGATTTTGAATTTTGCTTAATTAAACTAATTAATATTAAGTAGCTAAATGAGGCCCAGTCTACCATATTTGATGGTGCAGGTCAAATGTCTCACTGTAGTTTATCGATTTGTAGATAGGTATTAGTCATATATTTTCCCTCTTTCTTAGCTTTTCTGAATTTCTTGTCTCAGTTTTTCTGGCTTTAAAAACTAATACAATTCTTTTTATGTCTGCTTTAGGAAACTTATTTAACCTTTCTCTGTTGCAGTTCATGAACCTGTGCTCTGGGGACAATGGCACTTCTTGTTAAACCCACATTAATTTACCTCATGGGGGTTGTCAGGATTGATTTTATGTCGTTTGGCACGCGGAGTTGAGATGAGACTTGCAATATAACTGACAACTGATAGTAATAAGCTAAAGTATTTCCATACTTCCATTACTCTCTTAGACTAGAATTACTTAGAAAGTGAATCCAACAAACAAAAAAACGGCAACACATTAGAGATTACACAAAAGGCCAGCAATATTTTATCAAAGAGTTTCCCACTGCTTTGATCGATGTGTGTACTTGAACATTCTTTGTAAACAGAATCATCTTGGCCTCCACTAGAGACTTGTCCTTTATATCAATTTTCCAAGGCAAAGAAAAAAAAAAAAAAAGAAAGAAAGAAAAAAAACAAACTTATTAGTTTTTTGGTCCATAGAATATAATTTCATACCTGCTGGATTAAACTAAAATAATTATTCTTAATCTTTTTTCTCTCTTCTTTTCCTTCTTTTGAAGCAATCTTGACACACCCTATGAGAAAGTAGTCTGCAGTGAGCTGTAGGACAATGGCTTCGGTGTCACGTGGGAACAGGCATGGACATCTAAAACTACACGCATACGTTTGTTAAATTCGTACCTTTTTGTTAGTCATTCAATAGACCTCTATATCCATTACCATTCAAAACTGTGGTAACCCAATAAATTTAATATAAAAACAACCGAAAAACTGTCATTCATTTTAGGTATAAAATGTGAATAAACAGGCAAGAATGTATGACTTAATCTAATGAACCAAATAGTAAACAATTTAAAAAGAAACAAACACACAGAAAAACTGTCTGGAAAACATTTCCCTTTTTTTCTCCCTCTTTCCCTCCCTCCTTCCTTCCTTCTTTTCTTCCCACTTTCCTTCTTTTATTTCTTTCTTTCTCTTCTTCCTTTTGCTATTATGTTAGGATTTTTTAAATTTCTTTTTTTATTCTTCCTTTCTATTGAGGCACCTGCAACACTCTGTTTAAAAAATTCCATTTTCACTTAGTTTGTAATAAATAAATATGATAATCACAACTACGCCTAAATTGAGTACAAATTAACACTAAGTAAGGGCCTAAATTTCCTTTTTATGAGTAAAGAATATGGGCATTAGTCAATGCGTTTGGTGATATTTGTCTATATGTATTGCCTTTTTTTGTTTCCAATTTTTAAGATGTATTTCAAACAGTTTATGTTGAAGAAAAGTTACTAATGAGAAAGTAACAAGAAACCTGAGTAACTTTGCTCCAAACTTATAAATAGAAACATGTACATTTAGTTAGGATTAAGAGTCTAAACTTGTAATAAATAGAAAGTATTACTTTGTGAAAATTAAAGAACACCACCTGTGACATGAATAAAGAAATTAATATCTATTGGTAAATCTAGATTATATGATAGCAAAAATATACATATTAAAGAGAATCATAGCAGTGTACAATTTAATTTCCAGGACAGCATTTTATCTTTCATATCTAAAGGGCTCTGTCTTATTTCAGTATGAAGAACTTTAGGGATGTAGTTTTTTAAAAGTTAACTGATGAGTATGGTTTCAAGAAATTGAATGAAGTTGAGATCTTGGTCCTGTCATGTAAGTGTCTGCTTTGTTTATTTTTTGGGAGGCATTATTTGATCTTCTTTGAGTTGAACTAAAAGAAAGGAAAAGAAAAAGAACTAAGTAGCCTCCACTTTTCTGCCAAAAATTTGTTCCTAGAAGTTTAGTGGATACCTGAAACCTTATATGTGTCATGATTTTTTTTTCTTATATATACATACCTATCATAAAGTTTAATTTTAAATTAAGCACAAAAAGAAATTAGTAATAATAACTAAAAGTAAAATAGAGCAACTATAATGATATACTGTACTGAGAGTTATATGAATGTGGTACGCCCATCAAAATGTCATATTGTACTATACTCACAGTTCTGATAATGTGAGATGATACAATGTCTATATGATGAGATTAAATGAGGTGTAATTTTCATTTAATATTTCTGACCACAGATGACAGTGGGTAACTGAAACCATGGAAAGCAAAACCGTGGCTAAAAGCAGGGAATACCTGGACCTGCTCTCTGACGTTATAAAACAGCACACATATCGTTCTTTGGGCATTTGTTCATATGATTGGTGTCATTGTGCTTAACATGTAATACTGTGTAGAAAAGACAAAAAGTTTTGCTCTTTCCAGTGGTAAGCTCTCTCAGTGTAACAAAGCTTGCTCTATAGGAAGATACCGGTCATATTTTATTTTTTTTTAATGTTGTCTCCTAATCAAATTTTGACAGTATACTGAAGAAAAACTCATCCCCATCAGATACAATAACTCATATACGTGAATCTGTAGATTATTTACTTTTGCTTGACTTTTTATCCAAACTAAGACACTTAAATATAATCTAATTCCCATAAAAACTGAGCAGATATATTTAATACAGTACTTTATTTTCAAAAGATTACTCTGGGTTAATACTTTTCTTAATATACATACATCTTCTTTATATTAGTTAATTATAGGCTGTCAAAGTGAAAGTTAACTCTACTTAGATATTTCAAGCTCTATTATTCACATCTGATAATATGAAAACTTCAAATCAATGTTATCATTAAAATGTTTAGTAAATACAGGAAGATAATAGTAATTGTACACATTCTTTGGGACTATATTTGACACTGAGGACCATCTGAGCCATCAGTGAGTAGAATAAAATGTCATGCATGAATTAAAAGATAGATACTATAGCAAAAGTCACAATGTACATAAAATAGTGTATTTTTATATTTTGATATACAGGTGGGAAAACTAAAATAACAAATTAAAATTAAAAAGAAGGATTGAGACTTTGGTGACTGAGAATCAACTAATATAACCATAATCGTACATATCTTTTATTTATTATATGGTTGAAAATATGTCACAGACATATGCTATAGTAATTTTAAATTGAATAATACCCGATAGTGACAAATGTCAACTTCAGTTTCTGCTGAGCAGTTATTACATTATCAGCATTAAAAAAAAAAAGGCCACAACAGAATAAACAGAATATTGTGAAACATTAAAAAGCTATAATATGTTTCTCTTATTTCAGGAAATACTATACAGCTAGAACTTAGATAATAAAACTCATGTGGAAATGAAGGTATACTCAGCAAAAATGTGAGTTGATATATTCAGTTTATATTTAATTGGAAATGAAAACATAATCAATGCCAAATATAAATATTTGGAGAAATTATTTTAATGTATCTTTAAATTGACTTACATGCCTGAATTTAGGATTTTATTTTAAAGAACAGATTCAACATATAACCATTAAATATTAGTGAGCACAAATGTTAAATTTGGATTATTAATAATATTTTTAAATGACAAATATAGAAAATTATCAAAACTAAATTATACCTGACTGCTGAAGATTCAGTATGAGACAAGTAGAGAGAAAAAGAGACAGGGGAAACCAGTGAGCCCTAGGTAGTGACCCCAATCCCTGAAGCAAAATTGGCCTACAGAATGGATACTGAAAAAAACAAGGTAATACAATGGTGCAATTGCAAAATGCTCCAATATCTGAATTTCATGAAGTATCTCAAGTGTTTTATTGTTTTCTTTCTTTGAAAGATAGACTTTGGATTTTAATGATTGATGGCTAAAGGCACAAAGTAGACGTCATTGCAAAACGAAGGAAGGAATAACACAAGAAAATACCTGAATCTAAAATGTAGCATCTCTTAAAAATATTTTTTTTCAATTTAATAGTATTTTGATGAATGAAGCAAAAAAAGTGTTAGAAATTAATACTTGAACTCATTGTTGCACCAGAGCTATGTACTGAGGATGTAAAGTATGGCACAACTGGGTTCAAGTTCATTTCCAAGAATCTACAGTTATGGGACTTGGGGGGGTATTTAAACACCTTGCACATCACTTCCTTCATCTGTGAAATGAAATAATAATACATATCTCACTGGATTGTTTTATGGATAAATAAAACATTTAAAAAATACTTGTTATGATTATTATAAAGATTAAAAATGTTTATATGTATTTTATTAGCTCAATACTTGGTCCGCAGTGAAATCTTAATACATTCTCATTTGTATTCTTAATCATAATATAGCACTTAATTTTATGTAGTAGCCTCATTTTACTCACTGCATGAAAACAACCTTGAAGAGAGAAACTGTGGTGAGTTAATTGTGTGCACTCAATACATAGCCACTAATTACATGAGTAGTTAAGTAATCTTTAAAAACATCATTGCTTTCATTTTGTTTGTTTGAAATAATTTCTAGTCCTTCACTCAATTTCTAGTGCTTGGCACAAATCTGTCCACTCTCTAAGAAAACACAAATAAATGATTTTAAACAAAACTCATAATGGAATAAAGACACAATATTTTAGCTCAAAAAGACAGAGGGATTATGCTAATTGTCATGTAAATAATTTACTGAACAATTACTCTATGCTGCCAACATAAATTCTCTATGACTGACTGCATACTGAAGCAATCTTTTAAGGACTGAGTCATGTTCTGCCAAAAGTCATATATTGAAGCCCTAACCCCCAGAGTACCTCAAAAAGTGACTCCATTTGGAGACAGAACCTTTGAAGAGGTGACCAAGTTAAAACAATGTGATTAGATGGGTCTTAATTCAACTGACCAGTGTCCTCATAAGAATCAAATTCTTAGACATACAAAAGGACAGTGGGAATATGCACACGCAGGGGAAAGACCGTTTGAGGATGGTGACAGTGTGACCATCTGCAAGTGAAGCTGAGAGGTCTCAGGAGAAACAAAGCATACCAATACCTTGATCTTGGACTTCTAGCCTCCAGAAATATGAGAAAATAAATTCCTACCATTTAAGCCACCCCAGGTTGTGGTATTATCTTATGATATTCCAAGCAAATTAATATACAACCCATCCAAATGATACCAAAAGATTAGAAGATGACAACACAGGAACTGTTGGGAAAGACAGGAATATGGTGATATGGGGGAGGCGGAAGGGGAGGGTCTAAACATAGAGAGTCACGGAACCAGCAAACTCAAAATTGATCCTCCTGCCCGCATGACTCTCCAGATCCTCCTCTCTCTGTACACCATTTCGCTTTCTTGCCCACTTTCCAATGTACCATATAATAGATTTGTTTTTATCTGTACTGTCTCTGCATCCCCAATAACAAGGATAACTAGGATGTTTGTTTACTTTTCTACCTATTTTTCTTTTCAGTGACATATGTTCAGCCCCTGGAAGAATTCCATGGTAGACTAGTATATAATGGAAGATCAAAGAAAAAAAAAAGATAATAAATGAGTGAGTCCAGAGAGAAGACATTACTACAGGGATGGCCCTGAAAGTCAAAAGAAATTGAATGAGCTGTATAGTTTGAAGAGACCCTTCCCATTCGACCAAGGTAAAATCCTTTTCAACTGTAACAGAGAATGTCTTGTCCTGAAGTAAAATGAAATTTTGAAAAATATTTCTACGCTTTGGTAGCAGAAAGAAATGTAACCAATTCTATGTCTGTTGTAAAGAACTTATAAGGGAATTTGTATTAAAATAATTAAAAAATAGATAAAAATAGATAAATTGACAATGTCAATTAAAACAACTATATATTAATTTTTCCATGTATATATTTCCATTTTGAAAACCTAAACTATGTTAAGTTGAAATACATATTATGCGAGCGTACTCATTCCCAAAGTTTAATCTAATTAAGATAGAAAAAAATGGCAAACATGAAATTACTAGTGCCTGACCACATAATTAGCCAAGTATTAAATGATGTAAAACTGTCTGTAGACAATATAAAATTACAGAAATGTCTCATTAGAGAAGTGAGAATTAAGGTTTTCTTTATACTAGCAATGATGAGGATGTCCTGGGACAAAGGACTATATGCAGCATATGGATTGAAGTTTTTTTGTTTTTTGTTTGTTTGCTTGCTTTTTTATTGGAGAAGAATAATATAAAATGCAGGATACTAACTTATCAACTCATGAAAGACACTGGCCTTCATAGTACAGAGTAGAAATCATTGTAGACTTTTATTTAAGAGATGCCTTATAGAAAGACCAATATAATAGTATTGTGTAAAGAATTAGTATAGAAAGAAAATGTAGAAAAATGATTCTCATATAAAGGTGAGTGGGAGGAAAAGAGTAAAGGGTGAGATCAGGAGTACCTAATGAGAGAAAAATAAGAGCAATGTCCTCGAATATCATAAAAATCATGCAGTAAAAACAAACTACTTCAAACAGAAGTGATTTCATTTTTTTTAACCAAATGCTAGTCATTTTTGTGACTTTTGTAAATTACATTATAGCTACACTCTGGACTTTCCTTTTCCCCACTACTCTCGATACACTAGCAAACACTTTCCTTTCTCCTCCCATTCTTCGACAAGACATTAAATTCTTTCCCCATCAATACTGCTGTGACCATTTAATTTGCCATCCAAACAGGGATATTTATAATAATAATTATAGCAGACCAGTAGCTATAAACTGGACTATCCCATGCAAACTGGGAGGGGTATTTGTCTTTCTATTTATTCTAGATGAGTTATCACTTGCCTCCCTTTAAAAAAAAAAAAAGCCTTTTTAAATACACAGATACTGTTAATTTAATGAATGTCATTTCTACATTTAGTTGCATTGATCCTTCCCAAGATTATAGATAGCATTCTAAGGTAGACTTGGGATTTAAATGTTGTATGAAGATAGAAACTATTTTATACCTATGACATTTTTATGTTTGGTTCCTCTAAGTTAGTACTGTTCAGTCCATTTACAGAATAAAATGTTCAAACCAAACTAATTGCTAAACAGCAGCCATTGAAGTAGTTTAAAAATAAAGCTTAACCATTTATTTGTAATTGCCCATATGTTGTAGAAACATCCTGAGGGTACATCAAAGGAACAATTTTTCCAGGACTGTTTTTCAAAGAGTTCTAAGACTGACAGAGTCCCCTCTTCACTTGGATATTGCTAAAGAGATCCTAATGTCCTCTGGAACTACTGAGATATGGAATATTGAGCATTTGTGTTTTCTTTTGTCTGCATTTTCCAAATAAATGCCTTCAGTATCTGCATGAATGGAGAATGGTTTCTAGCTGATCAACTGAGATAAAATGCTTTGCTTAATTTACTATTATATTGAAATACTCTTTTGGATATATATTTTAATTTGCTGTTGTACTGAAATGCTCTATTGGATATTTTTTTTTCCTAGAGACCAATGAAAAGTAACAAGTTATTGAAAATATGTTGATAACTACATAATTACAGAATTAATTTGTAATAAAATAAATACACTTGTGAGCATAGCAAATAACGTGACAATGTTTAGCTATTGTGTAAAAAGGGTAATGAGCTTTCATATAGGGTAAGAATAATGACATTGTCAATAGAACTATTACAGAGATCAATATGTAGGTGAAGATAATATCACAATCTGAAAAGACTAATCTATGAAATAATAAAATTTAAAACTAAAATTTAAATGAAAGTTCATTGAAAATCAAAATAGCAATTACATGGGGGATAAATTAGATTGATTTTTTTTTTTTTTTTTTTTTTAGTCTACAGCCATGCCACTTTGAACAAGCATGGTCCTTCTCTGATCTCAGAAGCTAAGCAGGGTCAGACCTGGTTAGCACTTGGGTGGGAGGCCACCTAGGAAGACCAGGTTCTATAGGTGTAAAAATTAAAAAAAATTAAAATTAAAATAAAGAGATTGTAAACTGATGAAGTCCTTGTAATCTGTGAGGTCAACCAACGGTTGCCTTGCCTAAAAAACAAACAAACAAACAAAAAAGGATAGAAAATGCTTTGTGTGTGTGTGTGGTTTTAAAAGGTATTTTTAAAACCCTGCTATTATAAAGAGAAGTGTTGAAAGCTAAATGTATTTTTATACTACTTCTTCGACCATATTAAATGGTGTTATGCTTTATCATATGCAGTTAAATATTTACTCCATTATGGTCTTTTATTCATTTTATATTTAATCAAAAAATCCAAAAAAACACAAAGATCCTGTATTACATAATACTGACATTTATAAACTAGAGAATTCCCATGGATCAGTATGTTATAGCAAACGTTATAGAGGGAAAAAATGCAAAGACTCTTGTGAAAAATCTAAGAGACTATCCTTGGTTGTTCTGAATAATCCTGATCTAAGAGTTCTGAGCTCCAGTTCCACTTCTCTCTCCCAAAAGTCTGAGGTCAAATGATTTCCAAAGTCTTCATAACAAGCGCAGCATCGGTGTGAAGGTCCTGGGACCTACTTAGGGTAAGCTGGTGGGCTTTCTAGGATCCTGATGCTAACTAGGATCTTGGGCTTTGCAGAATGGAAAACAAAATGATTTATTTTTCTACTCTCTCTGTTGATACAGACGGGAAAATCTTATGGCTCACAGGGTTTTGCAAAATTTGACAGGCTGATCATGTTATCAAACTACTGATAACTAAATGATCAAGTGGGATATCTTAGAAAAGAGGAAAAAACAATCCTTTTTCTCTCTCCTACTTTTTTTCTAATATGTGTGTGTGAATGTGCATGCACAAGCAAACTATTTCTCATAGCATAAAATACATTCTATAACTTTACAAAGATATAACTAATTATAGCTATGCAGCAGAAACTGTAACTATATGTATATCTCATGTACACCAAATCTGTGCAATTTATGTCTTCCAAAGTGGAAATTGTGTTTTGCTTTTAATTATAAAAATAATGTATTTTTGTCATTTAAAAATACAGAACATACTGAAAGGGATATAAAAATATCACATATTTTATAATTATGTTAAATATAGTCTAAAAACTATTTTACACATATTTTTGTGTATATGTGTGTGTGAATCTATCATGCTCCCTTCATGATGAGAGTTCTATTTGCATAATACTTAAACTTTTTTCATTCCTCAATCATTCATCCTCAAGAAAGGAGATATAACATCATCTGACTGGCATATTGGGATAACAAATGTGAAAGCATACGTTTGTCTACACTTCTCTATTCCTTCTTGGAGCTAGCCTGTCTGCAGTGAGCATGCTTTTATTCCTATCACTTGTGCTATCAGTTTAGGAGTGAATGAGATGTCCCCAAGTAAGAGACCATTTACCACGTAGTTGGTAAGTCTCTCCAAATTGGAGCCTCAGTTATGACCAAGTTAACTGACTACAGAAATTAGCCTAACTCTATAATGTCACTTACAGCAAAAATAGGTTATTTTTGCCTCGATTCTGCCTGATGTGTATCTTTCAATTAGTTCACAATCAGAGAAGAAATGAAAAGTACTATTTTTAGATCAAAGAGCCAATGATGAAGTTAATGATATACCCATCTATCTCTCTTTACAAACGAGAATAGAAGCACAGAGAGCTTACATAACATGTCCATGACACACAGGTAATAAGTGGAGAAGCTGAAATTCCATTTTTTCCTATGTGACATACTACATATAGCTAATGTCCTATACACCATATTGAATTTGTTTTCAATAATTTGATATTATAAACAAATAGTATATAATATTCTATCTGAAGACTCTTATTTAACATTCTGACCTTCTCTCTGACATTTTCTACATCACTAAAGGCTAGAGTTGTCCCAAAGATTTTTTTGACTTATACAGAAGACAAAAATTCTAAATTATGTTTTCTAGGTATGCCTACCACCACCATTCTTTATATATAAAATTATATTAATACTATAATATATATTAACCTTACTCATACAATATCTCCTTTGGTATTCAGAGCTTCTACCTCTCTTTTCCATCATTTAGATGATTAATTACTCTTACTTTGAATCTTCTGATCCATGAATCATCAAACCTTTCCTGGAAAGGACCACGTGTTAAACAATTGTGGCTTTGCAGGGCACATTCTCAGTTGCAGCCAGTATAGGCAGTTGTAGACATAAATGAATGGATGTATAAGGATTTGGCTCTCTCACGGTTTGCCAGGACTATCATAATCTTGTATATGATTCTGTCTCAAATACGAACAAGACTCTCGTATTGTAGGTGAATTCTAAGTCATGTTGTGGTTTGAGAGTGTAGCCCTTGGAGCCAGAGTGTCTGCATTTATTTCATGATTTTATCTAAAAAAATGGGAATACTAATAGTTTCTCCATCACAGAATTGTTGTGAGGATAAAAATGAATCAATATATATGATATAATTAGAGTAGTTCAGACACATAAATGAGCTATATAAGTGTATGCTGCTATAAATGTTATCATAATCAATCATTATTTTTTATATTTCATGCTTCATATCTACTTAATATCAGATGTAAAGAGCAGTTGAATTTCCACTATCAAATTTCATATATTTAATTGTTTTGTATTAATTTACAGAACTTTACGTCATTTAAAATTTGGTTTACATTGTGAAAGCCAAGACCATTTAAATCTGTCAGGGATAATAATTTCATAATTTGTTCTCCTATATTGATGAGTAAGACCCAGAATTTTGTTAGCTTTTTTCTTCTAATCCACAATAGAAATAAACTTGAATTTATAAACCTTCCATTATTGAGCCGAAATTTTAATAGCCAATATCCTTTGAATGTGAAGTGGTTTCATTTATAACTACTGTATTTTAAAATGTCTGCAATAATGCATAACTGCATCAATTTCTAGGGACAGAGATTAATAAAAACTATTAATTATTATCATGGTAATGAACAATCAAATAGTCAAGAAATATATTTATACTCCAAATAAAAGTGTCCTATAGTGTAAAGTCTAAATTGACTTTATTTATTTCTCAAAGGTATAATGACATACTTTATTGTCAAGAAAAGTAATATTTGTTTTTGTCAAAACATTTTTACAGAAAAAATAATATTCTTTTGACAGTAGAAAATGGCACCATAATATACAGAAATTATGATTTATATTTATCATTTCCTTCTGTATACTACCCTCAATATAATATGGCAATGGTGAAGGTGGCATTCGATTAATAGTTGTTGACTTACTGACTGATTAGACAAATTGGAAAATGAAAAAAAGGTAAAGAAAGCATTAAGAAAATGTAACTGGCTTTTCAGGATAGGAGGAATTTTACAAAAAAAAATCGTACTCATTTTTTTACACTGAAATAATCATTCGTGAATTCACAATATAGCTTGTCCCTATCTCTTCAGTACCAAGGACTTTTATTTTCTATTGCATACTATGTGCTTTTTGTGTATATTTATATTCTACAGGTACAATTTCCTCAGACTGCATTATTCTGTGTATAAATTAAAAGATAGTTAATAGTTTCATTATGCAAAGTGAAATAAGTCAAACAGAAAAGGATAGGTAAGAGTGAAGGGAGTCAAATATATGGTGACAGAAAGAAATTTAACTTTGGGTGGTGAGCACACAATGCAATATACCTATGATGTGTTATTGAATTGTGCACTTGAAACATATACAATTTTATTAACCAATGTCACTGCAATACATTTAATTGAAAAATAGCTAATATTTTTCTCCTATTTTTATAAATAAGAATGCTGAAATCTAGAGAAACCAAGTAATATGGCCAAGGAAAACATACGTGTTACAGGTGACAGAGGCAGGACTTGAACATAGGTCTTTGACTTTAGTGCATTTGTCTTCAACCATCACAGTGAATTTATTCTTAGAGAAAAATACAGAGATACTTTGTATTGTCCCAAAGAGGCAAAAAAGCATCCACAGCGATGATGTATTTACTTCTGTGAGTAAAAACAAATCGCACCGATTACAAGTCAGTTAATCTACTCTATTTTGGTTCAGAACTTTTCTGATTTCTGGTTACTTTTGATTCTACATCCCATTTGCAACAGCAGATTAAATCTAGCAGAAATATATACCTGCAATTGATATATTCTTCTCCAACAAATTTACCTAGAGGTAAGACATCTAATGTTTCTCTTGTAACAACAATTAAGAATAACATCCATGTAGTTATGACTTTGAGAATATTAAACATACACACAATACATGCATATATATTATATCTATTGAGCATATGAGATGATACGGGTGCCTCACCATTTTTTACTAACATAATCAAGAAACTGAATAGACAAAATTTATTAGTGACATATGATAAAGACAGTTGAGCCTAGTAGTTGTTTGACAAATCATAATCTGCATGTGCCAAAATTTAATTCTTTTTTAGTAGATAGTTGATAAGCTCCATCTTTGATCTGCTCAATGCTTTACTTATAAACTAGATGTTTTGAATAAAAGTACCTATACTAAAATGAGGTGCATCGTGGCACAGCGTATGTTAATTGAAAGGTCATTACAATTAAAGGGTGTTACAGCCCCAGGTAGACCTGAGCCCTTGTGTCTTTCTTCTTCTCAGCTCATTTCAATTCACTAACTTTCTGATGCAGTAATTAAGTTGATTTATTGTAACTGTAAGTAACTGAGCTGTCAAACCTGAGAATTTAATAGAGTGTTTAGATTTACGCATTGCATTCCAGGTCAAAATTAAATGTCATTTGTTATATTAAAGATGTGATCTGTCAATTTAAAATTTAAGTTTTCAGCATATATAGTGAAACTATTAAGTTTTTCATGCTCTAAGGTGAAATGATAAGTATGGTCATGTTCATAAAGCAAAAAACAAATTGAATATGATTTTGATTTTCTAAAGTATGTCTTAATAAAAACTAATGAAGTTACTACTTAAGAAATAGATTATAATAAATGTTGATTAATGTAAAGATACTAATCTATAAGTGTTATTGTCTCATTGAAAATTTGTAGTGAATGCAATAAAATCAGTTGCAGTAATTATTTTATTCACAAAGTTATTAAAGTGAATAAATTCCAAAGGCTTGCTTAATCTTATGCATTCATTAAACATCATTGCGATGTACTGAATTTTCTTATAAAGCTATCATCATCTATTTAAAACCAATTTCTAGCTTAAGAGGAACTTTTCTTGCTTTCTTCCTATTTACTGAAATAACTTCTTATAGGTTTATAACAAATTTGGATAAAGATATGTTATGAAACACACATGTTTATTTCTGACACTTCAGTAAATATCCAAATACACTTAGAGACAGTTCACGTAAAATTTGAATTAAAAAGCTATTCAACCTCTATGTCTGTGGGGTGCCTATTCTTCTAAAGCTGGACACCAGTGGATAATGAGGTGACCTTAGTCTAGTAAGTTAAGTTTGGATTATTATTCAGACATAGAAAGAGGAAAAGACTCAACCTGAGTGACAAGGGAAATGATTATTAGTGTACATATATATATATATATATATATATATATATATTATATTATATTTTTTTTTTTTTTTACTTGATTACAGTGTTTTAAGTATTTGGCTAAATTCCTAATCTAGGAAGGGGCCAAAAGACCATTTTCAAAATTAATTTTTCTCATAGAAATGTGTAGCTGTGAAAAGTCTCATTGAGGTAAGTTGGGAGATGGTTTCAATGGTCTCTTTATATCAATGATATAATTTCTGTCAGATGAAAACATTATGTATGCCACACTTGTAGTTTTAAATTTTCTAGTAGCTGCACTATGAAAGTAAAACAAGTGAAATTAATTGTAATACTATGTACATTTTATCTTAACAATATCTAAAATATTATTCCAACATATGGTCACTATAGAAAATGTTAATGAGATATTTACATATTGTTTTTCACACTAAGAATTCAAATCTATGTACATTTTAAATTCATAGCACATTTCAATTTGAACACTAAATTTTCAACAGTTAACGAACGTGAGGTGTACTCGCAAAACAAAAGTTGTGCTTAACAGATTACCTCAGTTTATATATTAAACTTTAAATTAATTTAAATGAAATAAAGTTAAAAATTCAGTTTTTTAGGTTTTTTACTAGCCACGTTTCAATTATTCCACAGACACGTGTGCCTATTGTGCTATGCGCTACCATATTGGAGGACATATTTCTGAATGATGTGACATAAGACAATTTGGTTTCGTGACTTGAATAATTTATAATTTTTAATAAAATACAACCATAGATGCAATATTTCTAAGTTTATGAAGTGTATGGTCTTCCTACAATGTTAGTCTCTGAAATGCATTAATATTCACTATAAATCAGAATGGTAATCCCTTGATAACAGCATAGCCTTTTATTCTTTGTTAAAATAGATGCAGATACACAATTGCCATTTTTAAATGACTAATTCAATTATATCTGAGCTAATTTAATTAAATTTGATTAATATAATATTATTCAGAAATTCAATTTATAAAATGGCCACGTTTAATGAACAAGAGAGCACAATTTCAATACTGTTATGTGACAGAATATTACCAAGAGCATCACTTTGTCTAAAAAGATTAGCAGATTCTTGGAAGGGAAAAGCATCATAACTAGCATAGAAAGAAATTGAACAAGCCACAGAAAACTTACTGATCACAGAATCCTTGTTTCACCAAACAAAACAGTTATCTGATATGAACTCCATGCTTGTAAAAAAAATAATGCAAATATCAAGGAAAACAGAATATTAATAATTAAACTAATAAATATTCAAGTATTTCTATTGCCTTTCTATTATTGGTTTTCTGACTTCATTATAACTTCTTGTCAAAAGACACAAAATTGATGATAAAATATGAAATTAGTTTAACTCCACATAAATGAAAAAATAAAACATTAGGAAAAGAGAAGTTGAAAACAGCAATACAAGAGAGAAAAATTAATTACTGGAGGAAATAGTGGGAATAGACCAAGTTAGAATTAATAAAAATGTAAAACAATATATGCAGATATACCATTTTCAGGGAATTAAATTATATAGAGCAAAAAACAGTTCTGTAATTCAGATTAAAATATTTGATCTGAATGCAACTTAATACAGCCTCTGAAAAGTCACTCAGTCTCTCTGACCCTCAATTTCTTTATCTTTTACATGAGATTAGTTGAAGGTTACAATGTTAGGAATAGGAATGATATGGGGATGAACATTCAGAGCCATTCAATAAATAGTAGGTCTGTTTAATAATAAGTCACAATAATTGAGCTCTGAATATACATTATTAATTACATGCTCACTGTGCATTCTTATATCCTTTCAAATAGTTCATGAGATTGAATTTATTTTCCTCATTTGAGACATGGAAAGCTACCCTCAGAGATATTACGTGTCAAGCAAAATTATCTATTATGTTGTAGGGCGAGTTTCATTGTTTTAAGGAGTGAACCATCATCAAGTTCTTAAATAAATCAGTTGCATATATTTGTTTTGAAAGTCTCAGGATTTTTCTTTTTGTGTGTGTGTGGGGAAATGTGGAGGAACCTAAATTTTATGAAATAGTAGAGAAGGAATTTAATCACTCAACAATCTTAATTCTGAAAATCTAAGCTCAAATCAAGCCGTAACTACTTATTCAGGTTTCCAGTCTCACATCAACTACATTTAGAATATTTCCACATAAGTGCCTCACAGCCAACATGTCCAAAACTTATCTTTTTAATGTCCATACAGCTTTCCCACAAATTTCTAATTCTGTCAAAAATAAGCAAAGAAACAAAAATCAACCAATCAAATTTTGTTACCACTTAGTCTGAAATTCTGAGATTTTTTTTTCTCTTAGTAACCCTAGACATCTAGACATCAATTCTTACTTATTTTCATGCACGCTGACTTTTGAATTATGTACCTCTTGAATTTATTTACAATTGCAACAAAATGTCATAGTAAAATTCTGGGAAAAATAAGGAAAACTATGTAAGATGTGTTTTCAAAATTCTTCGTGTTGTTTATGAATTGACAACATCCAGGACAATGTCATTTACAACTGCCGTCTTAAAATAGATTTCTGAGGATGTTGATTTAAAAAGACAATTTTTATGCAAATTATTTTGTTGAACTTCTATATAAAATATATTAAATGGCCAAAATAATTTATTGCAATTAATTAGATAAATAGCATGTATACAATACATACATTTGTCATGTGATTCACTTAACAAATTTATGAAAGGTGTGTTTATTGCAGTCAAGAAATATACAGCTAATAAAATTGAAATAAATTTCTCAAGATTGCAAAACTGATGAGCTTCAAACTAAGTTTTTTTTTTTAATGTCAAAATCTGTGCTTTCTATATACAGTAGCATGCATATCAGGTTGGTCAAATAGATCTTTAT
Organism: Eonycteris spelaea; assembly: GCA_003508835.1. NCBI lineage: Eukaryota > Metazoa > Chordata > Mammalia > Chiroptera > Pteropodidae > Eonycteris > Eonycteris spelaea. The sequence continues at coordinate 11,559,925 of PUFA01000021.1, forward strand.
TGCTCTGTTTGTTCCTTGACACAATTTTTAAATGTTCATGTGCCAACAGGAATTGTTCAGTTTTTCTCACATAGGAAATTTATACAAATTTTGGTCAAATCATATCATTAGGAAACTCTGTATTCTGTTCTTCTTTGCCCACATACAGTCTTTCACCAGATCTATGGATCGATCTGATCGATCTATCCATAAAATCTCTATATTGCCTATCTTTCTTCACGTCTACCACATAAAGGCAAACAACCATCTTTTATCAACTGGGCTATTCTATTAACCTTCTAACTGCTCTACAAATTTCCAGTAACTTACCTATAAAATGTATTTTTACATATTAGCCAGAGTGATATTTAAATTATAAATTATGTTCTATGTGCCTTTACTTGAAACACTGTGTGGCATCTCATTGTACTAAAATATTTTGCTTTGATCTACTACACCTTCTGATCTGCTTAGCCTTCTGGCCTGCCTTTGCCATCCTCACCTAGCATTGCTGTTTTTGTCACCTCAAATGATCTGTTGTCACATACTTTCTGTTCTTAGAAGTTGCCGAGCTGTTTTACCTCATGACAGTTGCTCTTACTTCTCCTATGTCTAGAAAATTCTTTGTTTACAAGCTCTTCCCTAATTTCAGCTCTCTACAACGTGTCATCTACTCAGAAACATTTTGCTAGTCTGACCTTATTAATCCCAGAATTCCACCTGATTTTTTTCAAAGAATATGTCTCAATGTGAAATGACCTCTTTGTGTATTCTTTCATTGTCTGTATCTCTACTAGACTGAATAAAAACCCTGCATTCACTTCTTCATTCCTGGCCCTTGGAACAGGGCCTAACAGAAGGCTATCTATCAAGGCTTGTGAATTCATGGCTGAAAGGTAAATTTAGTCAGAGAAGAATATTTTTTTATATAGAACACACATTATATACACACACACAACAACAACAACAACAAAAACCAAAAAAAATTTGCCCAGAGAAATACTTCTAAAATGGAAGTATATATTATAATTATAGCACCCAGTAGTTATAATTTTTATTTGATATTTTTAAATATAGTAACAGATTCATAAATGACTTATATTAATGGTTTAGTTTATGGTGCGACACTGCATTTAATTTTATAGGTGAAATCAGTATTCCATCTATAGCAAATCAAATAACTTATATTTTTAAAGTTTGGACAAGGGCACATGAAAGTAACAATGTTTGAGGAATCATGAGAATTTTGTTCGGGTACTTAATATTCACATGAAGTTTGCCACTATCTGACTCATGTGGCAGTGATTCCAATGAAATATGACTTCTAAAAGTACTCCTAAGGGAAAGCCTCATTTATGTGATTTTCTAAACCTCACCCAATATCTTAAAATGGTTTCTGGGGAATTTCACAAATTAATATTTTATCATATGCATACTTTAAAATGCCACGCAAAGACACAGCCTAAGAAAACAAGAATAGATTCAAAAATAAGTCATTAATTTCAAAGAAGTAAAGTTCTAAAAGTATAGCAAACATTATTAGAACAAGAAATAACGCTGGAAAATCAAAATCTGTCTAGGATCCAGGTTACACATCTGTCTGTCATTGTATGTATGTTTTTTGCATTTGTATCTTACTTTCATAAGTAATACCAACTACTGTTAATACGCCATGATTTTTGTAATTTTGACTTGAGAGTTAAAATAAAACATTAACCCTTTCTAAATACACACACATGCACACAAACACTTACCACTCATCGAATGACCTGAAATTCAGTATATCCTTTCCTTGTCATTTAGAGATGGTGTTTAATAAAACTGTTATTATGGCTCTTATTTTAAAATTCATAGCCAACACAGGTAATTTTTTAAAAAAAATTATAGCTCTTAAAATAAAATACCTGTTACTTATGTGGCTTCCCTGACCCATTTATGGTTATAAATAGCCTGATATAAAATAAAGACAACGTAAAAGAGAAAGCAAGAAGTTTCAGAGAGAGTTGTTTTGTAAATAATATATCACTAAAATAAAAAGCTATGTTTTCAAAGAATAATGAAAAAAAATATTTCATATGAAGGAGAAAAAAACAACCAAACAAACAAGAAAGTCCCCAAGTAACCCAAAGAAATTAATCATCATATGTTCTGGAATAAAAATCAAGGAGAATGACCCTTCTTTATTGCAGTTGTTACAAATGACAAATGTCATAGTGGCTATTCAAATTTCCTTTTAAAATGATTATTCTGTGAAGTATTTTCCTCAAAACTGCTACAAAATTCAGCAGAGAAAAATAATTTTAATAGACGTCAAAAATCCAAGTAGAAAAAGAGAAATAAATCAACTGGTTATTTAAAAAATAACAGGAACCCTCAAGAATTGGATGAATGTAAAAAGAGCACAATCATATCGAATGCTTTACATATATGTACCAAAGCATCTTTAGAAGGCTAAAACCTGAACATTTTGTCAACAATTCTCTAAGACTGATTTATCTTATACAAAATACAAAAGTACAAAAATCATTCCTAGAGAATGAAAGAGGTACGAGGATTTCAGTTAAGTTGTATTAATTAAATAGAATAAAGTTAAATAGATATAGACTTCGGCAGTATATTTAGTCATTAAATTATATACAAGGAAAAAAAAAACTGTCCTAATGGAAATAAAGCCAAAAAATACACAAATAATAGCATCTCACATGGTGCAAATATTCACATATAGAAAACATATATGAAAAATTCTATACTCATTGGAGTCTTGTTATAAAGTAATACATTCCAATGTTCATGGTGTAAAACTACTTAAAGATAATTTGAAGATATGCCTGAAACATGAAAATAATTCTAGGACCAGCCAAAAGGTTTTAGAATACTTAGCCCAGAGTGGAGAGGGCACAAAACAAACTGTTTTTCAATAACGTACATATTATAGTGAAAGTTTATACCTGGCCAAAGTTCTACAGAAGAGAAGAATATTAAATTCTGTTAGCTTCCAGTTCATACCTTAAATGAGTTCCTCAAAGTATGTGAATAACAAGTATTTGATTTCTAATATTCATGGCCTAAATTTACATTTAATCATCTAGCTAAAAGTAGAAAATGTATTAAAGAATCATTGTTAATTTTGTTCTTCCATGCTGTAATTTGCTGCTAGTTTGTAAGTCATAATGTATATTTAACTATTTAGCTGTTTTGGTGCTACAAAGTATGCATTATAGAATTTCTTGGCAAAATGGTCATATTATTCTCTAGATATGTATCCCCCTGGAATTATTCATCAATCCCATTTTACTCATTATAATTAACAAATCTTTGGAATAAAATAAGTTTAGTTTAGAAAATACAGTACATCTGACCCATAAAACTAATGTGTATGCCTGTTATTAACACAGGTATACGGTTCCCAAGTCCATTCCTGTTGTTATAAAACCTGACTTAGTTAGAATGTATCCTGGAACTAAATGAATGAAGTGGAACCACATTTTGGTCCTCAGGTCTGACAAGCACAGGAAGATACTGCTTTAGAAAACAAACTGTAGAATGTATAGCTTGATTCATTTTATGAAAACCTCTCTGGCCAAAAAGCTGAGGATTGTTACAGGCAATAGCACTAAGAACTTCTTCCTCAACCATCACAAAGTCACATGAAATTAGAGTGCACTGTCTATGTCACCAATCATATTATATTCTCACAGATAAGAAAGAGGGGTCAACACTTTTCTTAAATAACTGTTTATCCAAAAACACACACACACACACACACACACACACACACACACACACACACACACACACACCACACACTAAGAGTATCCAACTTAGAGACAGATAGCAAAGCTCTATACTTCTCCAAAATGATAATAAGTATCTAATAATAATAATTATAGCTGACTTTTATATAGTTCTGATGACATGTCAGTCTCTCTTCCAAGCTCATTTCATCCGTGAACTCATTTAACCTACTCAATAACCCTAGGAGAAAGTTTATCTTCTTAGAAGCATATTACAGAAGGAGAGACACAAGGAAGTTAATACTTTTCCACAGATGATGCAGCTAGCGTCCAGTTTTAACTGAGAGAGTTTTATTTAGCCCTGGATTATGCTGCCTCTTCTACACATTTGATCCAGAAAGGATTCTGTTAAACACAAGGGCTTGTGCGCTTGCACACAAATTTGGTAAACTATATTTTTATGTAAGTACACTGGGATAAAATTTTTCATTTCTTTAAGTAGAAATTCTAAGTAAAATCTTTAGTTGAGTTTTTACTTGGTATTTTTATTTTTCCTATTTAGCCTACTAAAACACAAGGAATGTATTCATTACAAATGGATATTTTAACAATATATTATGCAAGTAATAAGCAATTGTAAAATAAACTTGTTTGTGTGTATATGTGTATATACATACATGTGTATATATGCATATATGTGTAGATATAAGCATATCAGAATTGTAATGGCTTAGACAATTCCACGACATATTTTAAATTCACAAAAAAATTTAACTATTTTTAGTTTTTACTTGTATATTAATTTTTTTTGCAGGAAAAAAGATACAAATCTGCTTGCTTTCTGAAGCGAGATAATTAAATTTAAAAATTTTTGTAACGTATGGTTTTGTTGTACTCAAAAACAGTAATTACTCTCTCTAGTCACTTGCTTTCTTGTGATTTTTGAGTACTCTTAAAGTAATTCCGAATATTATCCAAGAAAGCAGTTAATATCAGCTGGAGATTCTTACCTCTAATGGCTACAATTTGTTTAACTAACCTTGGAATGGTGGTAGTGGCAATAAAACCAGTGGCTGTCCTGTGACTCCTCTGAAGATGATTTTAAACACCCTTGGTTGTTAATATACCAAATTCGTTGAATTGTCCACAAGAAGCAAATGGTAAATAGCATCTCAAAACCTTTTGTACATTTTTTGGTATTTGCTCATGAAAGATAAATTTAACTAGTAGATAAGACAAAAGTTTGACTTATTCTTTATAAAATATCTATAGATTATTTTAAAATGAGCAATGATCCAACCAGTCAAAAAATTGATAGATTCCAACTTTATGTTCCTTATATATATTTGATAGTTAGATGTTAAAGTACTAAAAAAGACAAATTAAGCTTTTGTTTATTTCCATAGGAATTTTTACTGTAAAATATAGTATTTACTGATGAAAACTTGGAAAATGGTTATTAGATGCAATGATTCCTTCATAGAATATACTACGTATAATAATATAGTTCCACAAAATATAAATAGGATCTTTTGTATTTTGTATTAGTCTAACTCATAAATTAAATTCAAAATTACTTAAAGTCTCTTTTCTTATGTCATTTAAACAGTCTACTGGAACCTCTGGAGACTTTTCATAACTTGTAAAAATCTTACACTATTTTATTTTTCTATCTAACAGTGTATAGTGATTCAGAACTCTGAAAACTTATTTGGCATTTTATATAACAGTCATCAGTAAAAATTAATTTTTCCTTTCTTTCTTTATACAACACATCAATAATTCTATATAGTCTGATTTTCATAAAACAGAAATGTTTGACCCCTAACTTTTATTCTACAAATACTTTCCTAACAATTCATGCTTTGTGTGTGTGTGTGTGTTGTGTGTGTGTGTTTCTTTAAATTAGGCGTGATTACTCTTTCTGTTAAGATGTGTTGCCAACAAGTTACAGAATATCCTTCAATACTGTCTTTTACAACACTGTGAGTTTTCCCCCTACATAACAAGAAACCAGGGGCTAGCTCATACTGTTTAGTACTGTTATCAAGGACTCAGACCCTTTACAATGATGAGCTGTATCGGCCTCAGACTCTTCACTTTTGATACACTCAGTGTCATCTGATGAGCACAGACTGCTGATGTAGCTTCTTCATGCACTTTTGGAGGGGGAGAGGGAACCAAGGACTCTCTCACTTCTGCTATCAGACAAGCAACTGCTTCCGCAGTCCCCTCCCACAGATTCCTCCTCCAGCTGAATGGGAACATATAGACACCTTCAGCTGCAATTGAGGAGCAGAATGCAGTCACTTGGTTTTGCATTTTACATGCTTAAGGGGGGAGGAAGTACAGGGAAAGGCTTGAGATACCTGTGACCTTTGGATAACAGCCAGCACTGTCAACTACAATAAGATCATTCCCATATTTAGGATGAATTTCTGAAACAAACTAGAAATGCAAAGCATTTCTAGCTGGAAGGTGAAGTTCTGTGAAAGGCTATCCTGATATTTATATATTTTATTACATTAAAAATTATTATCACCGTCTAAAGATTAAATATTTAAAATGAACTAAAAGAGATTTTTGGACATTCTAATTGAAAAAAAGTTACCAGAATCATGTGTTACCACAAATGGACTCACAGATAAATATATTGGCTCAAAATGAAAATGAAATGTGAATTTGTTTCACTCTATCAAACTGAAGTTCAAGCACTGGGATAAACTGAAGTAATAAATAGGGTAAATACGACAAAACGGTGTAAAGGTATGACAAAACCCTTCCGCTGACATATTTATTTGGGACCATCTGCTTTATACCCACACCCATAGGCATATATTTAAAAAGTATCTGGTTTCTAGAATCAAAATTTATAGCTTCCTCTTAATGAACAAGTTCAGCATGGAGAAATTCTCAAAATAGTGCTATACCATTCATAGGATCCCTGTAATTGATATTCAAATTTTCAAATGCGTATGGTATTAAAATTCTAGAAAAAATAATAATAAAACTCAATGCTTTTTTGAACAGAAATTTTGTTCCAAATGTATTTACAAATTACAATTATCGTCAAATTGACTGAAAAAATAGCGTATTAATTAAGCTGTTCATGGCATCACTAGGGATGGAAAGAACATGGATTATTATGTCCGAATATTTATGACATGTAGATTCCTTAATCTCTCAAGAATTAAACAATATATGTGATCATGTTTATATAGTATGTGATAAAATTAATACTTCAGATAAAATATGCTTTTACGATGTGTTTAAAATATACTTTTAAAAGTTTATAGATCATAAAATAATATTAATTATTATAGCCAAATATAGTTTTATAGTTCTTTAAATGACACATGGACTAATTTCCTTTAAATTAATAATGCAGGAAAAATGTTGTTTTCCTATAAACAAATTTTTAAATTACACATAAAGTTTAGCTTTGCAACCAAATTCATATTAAATTTTAACTGAAGTCAGTTTTAACATGTGAAACAACATAATTATCCTATTTTCTTTGTATTCAACCAAAAACAAGTCCAAGTTAGAAACATACACTTCATTTTTAGTTAAAACGGAAGATATTTATAATTCCAATTACACATACAATGTCTGAGAACCCCAAATAACAACTTATAATGTCTGAGGGCAAATGGAGAAATAAAAAGTAATGTACCAAGTTGACAAACATTAACCTTAAGTGCCTGTAGAGAAAGGTATGGAGTGAAGCCACCAATTCATATCAAAGAGCCTTTAGAAAGCTCAAGAATTAGGTACCTTTCACAGCTGAAGTGTGAATGTTAGTGGGAAGGGTATATAAACCAAGAAAAAAAAAAGAAAAAAGAAAAAAGGTGCTCACCAACACCACTACTCCATTCTCCTTTCTCTGGGAAAGGAAGAAGTTATATCCTATGGAAGATGAAGGAATTGAATGAATTTGGAAACAGCACAGAAAAAGGGAGCAGTGCTATTGCAAGTGAAAAACAGAGAGATTAAATGGAAGTTCATACCATGAATAACGGAACCCCTAAACCCCTTCTCCAGTTTGGCTCCAGAAATCTCACAAGCAGGTTTCCAACCACTAGGCTGGAGACTGAATGGTCCTTTGATATGGAAGCTAAAATATCTGAAAGAAAAGGCCACAGATGCTACTAAATAGAGGTTTCCAACAAAAAGCCTAGCCTGTCAACTGGTCACTGTAGAGAACAGCTCAACATCTTACTACCCTTCTTTACTTTCAATGATATCCATATACACCCATGTACACATTCACGCTTGGACACACAACATCAGGGCTTGAAATAAGTATTTTAAGAAGTTTTTATTAGATTGAAATAGATGGCCAAATATCACCAGATGTTTGGGGGAAATTTCCATTATGAAAGATAATAATCAAAATAAACAAACATAAAATATAATGTAGAAGAAAAAAAATACTGAGACTAGAAGAGTCAAAGAAAATCTAAGTACTGCATTCAAAGAGAAAACATCCATAAAATAAAACAATTGTAAGCTGTAGAAAATGAAGGACCAAAAACTGTTCTAAAATTAAAAAGTAATAAAAAAATAAAAATCAATAAACGGATTGGAAGATGACATTAAGAACCTCGGAAATTAGAAAACAAAACATAAAGTTACAATTGGCAAGAGATTTTGAGGATCAGTCCAGGAGGACTATAAAAAGAACATACTAATCTCAAAACTTTATAGAGTAAAAAAAATATGAGGCAATTCTGAGAATAGTATGTTAATTCTTATACTACAAATCTTGAAACAGGAAGGTCATATGCTTTCCATCAGCCACTTTGAGATAACTGTGAGAAAGAACAAATGTTTTTAGAGCTACATTTTCAAATTATCCTGTTCATTTTCTGAGAAAAATATACGTTGTGCTCCATAAAAATGAGAAGTAAATTACAATGGAGGAAAACATGCGTTTTAGACACTAGAAGAAACAACAGGAGAGAGGCAGAGGGAATTCTTGGCAAATCGGGTTCCCAGGACTATGCTGGGCAATGGGCAGATTTATCGGTCCATCCTGGATGGAACAGGAAGTAGAAGAACATTGGGAGGGGGTCCCCATAACACAAAAACTTGAGAACTGGACAAACCAGATCACCTGACAAGTTTCAATATCTAAAATATTCAATTAACACATCCCTTAGAAACCGAAAGATTTAGGTTAAAAACAAATAGAAAATTAAGAAAACAATATAAGGTAAATACTCCAGAAAAAAAGAAATGAGAAATAAAACCTATAGGGCAAAGAATGATATGAAGTATGCCACAAGTCTTAACAGTGGAAAATATTTATATAGTTATGCAAATTAAAACCCTGAATACAGATGTAACCAAAACTTTATAAGGAGGATATGGATTGCAGAGGTATGTATATGTGTTTCGGAAGCTAATATCTCCATCTGCCACAAGAAGTTGACAAATGATGTCTAAAATTGACAAATCAATAGATAGAATAAATAGTTTTAAGAATTTAAGTAGTTTCTTTTCATGTGCAGCCATCTGGAATGGAGCACCAAACTGATTTTTGCTGTTCTTCTTATAATTCTCGACTCTTAGCTGTTGCATTTTACATGACATGTCATTATATTATATTGACAAACAGAAAAAAAAATGATGCAATTCATCATGTTTAGCTTAAAATTTAGCTGTAACTACTCATATTTTAAATTCTGGTATTTTATACTCTAAAGAACTAAGTGGCTTATTTTTAAAATTTGTTTTTGTTTTTAAATGGTTAGATAAAACAGATGGTTTTAGGCTGCTATTTGCAAGCATTCTCCTTCAAATAACACATTTTGTTGTGGAAAGACTTGATGCCAAATAGATGAAAATCCTAATTGGATACAATCATAATTATAATAATTGTCTCTTTTGTATTCATTTTTTAAAAAACATACCCATGTGCTACACAATGACTTTAATCACGTGTTAGCAAATGTATAAAGTGGTGATGAGTTTTGTTTGCTTTGAACTCAGACTATGTTGTTTCAGATTCCAGCTCCTTTTTGTGTGACCATGGCCGCTACGTGGCCTCTTTGTGCCTAATTTCTCTCTTGTTTAATAACATGAAAAAGACTTAAATCATAGTTTTTTGTGTGTGGGAATTATGTCAGATAATTCACAATGACTTAGAACTGCACTTAGCTGCAGTAAGAAGAGTTTTTTATTATTAGCCATGTTATTATTCTTAGAGCGAGGCATTTTTATGTTTCTGATAAAGAACAACTTGAGAAAACTGAGAGATATTATATTTTTTCTTTTCCACTGTTTTTCTGTTTTGTCATTTCATTTTTATTTCATTGTTTAATTCATCCATAAATATGTATTAATATTATGTTTGTTAAAATAAAATGGTGTTAACAAGAAACAGAAGACAGCTCTCTTGAGCTCAATTTTTTAATTGATTGTATTGTAATGTACTAATTATACACACCTTCATATATATGTTATAAATAAGATTTGTGATAACTTAAAAACCATAAAAGTAAAAATCATCCTAATTTTAGGTTACTCTGAGGGATTAGTTAGCCAATCCAGTGAGTCCTGAGAACATTCCTAAGAAATCTCCATCACTTCTATTTTAAAGGAGGATAGAGAATTTTTATTGTAACATTTTCAAATAAAACTAAATACCAACACAGCTTTTAATGTTATGGATCCCCCACTTTTCAAAGGTAGATAAACTGGGAAGAATTTGCAGAGCTGTTAAGACTGTGGATTCTCATGGAAAATCTCTCAGGTCTGTGATCTCAAATTATTCAGCTCTTTTAAGTCTCCTCTTCCTGATCTAGACAACGATTAACACAGATTCTATCTCATTGAATTTTTGGCATAATTAAATGAGATGATGCCTGAACTTCTTAGAATAGTGCTCAGACAATATTAATTGCTCATTAACTCACAAATTAAAGTATAGCAACCAATAAAACTACAGCAATAAAATCTCTGGGTTGGTTTTAATAATTTTTGTTTACTATTCAAGTTTATAGTCAGCCAAGAAAAGAAGTTAAAAGTCTTTACAAATGTTTTAGAATAATAACTAAAAATGATGTGAATTTGTTCTATTTATACTGAGTTCAACAGATTAATCTAAGGATTTAGAATAATTAAAGAGTAGAAGAAGAAAAAAATGTCTCAGAAAGTATTCGATTACCTAATTTTACAAAAGAAAAAAACTTATTTGAAGACAGCCAGGGCAAATAGAATAAACACGGTGCATCATCTTGCAATTTATCTTACAAAAAAAATATTTGGGAAATAGGAATGAATTTTATATTAAAACAAATATGATTATATTCAACCTATAATCAGGAAAATTTTCAGATATGAATGAGAATTTTAGAACTTTCTGTTTTCATTAGAGTAATACATGTATTCACTCTGAAATTTCTGGTAGTAATTTTTTCTTAGAACTGATATGAGTAATTGGTAAAATTGGTTATGTATTAGTGATAGAATGGACATCATTCTAAATTCCAATTCTGCCAATTTTCTCCACAAGAGAATGTCTACTTTATTCTTTCTGCCGAGTTTCTATGTATAAGTAGAATAATTTATGCCCATTTCTTACATAAGCACGTGCTGTGAATAGGACAAGATTTGCACATAGTTCTGGGTTGCTATTCCAAATGCAAATGATATTAGAAAATGAATAGAATTCAATAATTGACTTAAAAGTAAATAATTAAAAGTTGTCCATGTCATCAAGTAAGAAGCAATGGAGATGGCATTGTTTAAAGGATCCAAAATATAAGAACCACCATTGAGTCTTAAAGGATAATTCAAAAAATATATGGTAGCAAATTTCCAGTGACATCTTTAAGAAAATCAAATGAAAAAAAGTCATAATAATAACATTTATTATATACTTAGATTCTGATGCATATTACCTTCCTGGCTTGTTTGGGTAAATTTATAAATATGGAGCTAATGATGCAATGCAAGCCATATTGTAATAACTGCCTAAAATTAAGGATAAATAATGGGACAAAAGATAAACTCTGACTAATTTGATGGAAATGATATTCAGAGAATAAAAGAATTAAGGTTAGGCTTGAAGTATTCATAAATTTCTTTATGACATTACAGTAGGGAAAGACATCTTGAGAAAAAATAAAAATGCAAAAATCCAAAATATACATGGCACATATCAGGAAGAGTAAATAGTTTTATGAATCTAAGGTGTTCTTTTGTATAATTATATATTAAAATAAAAAAAATGTTTATGGAGATGGAACTTAAATTTTATGGCAGATTACAAAAGGTTTTTAGTGAGTTATGCTACTTTTTTTTGTAATAAAACTAATAATTTCACATTATGATTGTGAAATAACAAATCTACCTGAAAGAAAAAGGATAATTTTTGAATGAATGATCATGTTCACTCATCATGTTCACAGATCAGCCAACCCCAGAAATTTATTGCCTAACTTTTATCTGGCATTAATTTCTTTTGAGAAAAGAAAAATATGGAGGAAAAATAAAAAGGGATCACAAAAATATATGGTTATAGAGAGTTTGAGATTTTTTATCTTAAATTTCTCTTTAACCTTCAAACTGAAATTTAGCAAAAAATTATCTTTTAAATTAACATGATGGTTTATCGCTTGGCAAACTATCCTCGAGTTCCACTTATTTTTCTTTTCCATAACCTGTTCACTTCCTCAAACTGTGTAAATTAAAATAAAAATGCACTAGATTCAAAATTTTTAAATTTTGTGTTTTGTTCTATACAGTTTAATCTTCATCTTTGAACCTTTACATAACAATAGACAGATTTTTTTCAAAGTGTAATTATCATAAAATCACAAGCTTAAATCTTTATGCATATGAAACAAACTTTTGTTTTAGTAATCTTTAAATTTTCTATATTTTTTAAAATGGCTCAGGAAAGTCTCATCTAACTTTAAAATTGTAAAACTTTGGTAATGTGCCACTACAAATAGCCAGACAATATAAATTCCATTAAAAGAAAGTTTGCCTTATTTTGTCTCGTATTTTATGACATTAAAATCATTATATGTTTGTTTTTGGCTATCTTCATTTTAGGAAAATAACCAACTCACCACATTTCTTGTAAATTTGAACATATGATGTTGATCTGCCTACCCACCTCCCCTTGTTTACCTGAATGAAAATCTCCTTGTCATAAGGTACCAGCCCTATAGACAGTAAAGTAGAATGAGGATACAAGGTAAAATTAGAGAGTGGCACAAGGAAGACAGTTTTTGAATCTATAAAACCAATATTTGGCAATACTGAAATAAAGGATTTATCCTGTCATGTTACATCATTATATTGCCTAATGGTGAAATACTTCTATGTGGTTTGAATTAGTAATCCCGAAACCTAGCTCTTCTTGCCAATAGGCTCTTTTGTATTTCCCCTTTTTTCTCTTATTGTTGTTCCTCTCACATTACTGTCACTGCCCCATTATATTTAGGAAATATATGAATATCTTTTGTAAATTTTTAAGAAATTTAGTGTTCACTATGTAAGGTCATGACTCAAAGTTATTGACAGTATTTGTCCAATCTTAATTTTTCAGAAAGAAAACTGTAGACAGGAATGCAATATTTATCACTACTTTGGAATTATAAGTCCATTAATTCAAAGTTGGCACATTTTCTAACTAGAAAACTACCAAATTATTTTTTACCCAATGTGCTGTAATTTGGAACATATATAAACATAATGGACCACAAATAATATGAATTATTCAGTACTTCTTTTGCTGTCTCGCCTTTGCATTTGTTTTAAAGATGTAGGGAAAAATAAAGCAAGAAAAAGTAATAAGAAAAAGTTTCCTTGAAAAGTACAAGCATTAGTAATTTCCCCATCATCTAGATAGTAACAGGCGATCCCTCAAAGGGAGCTATACACATTTTTACTTAGTGGAGATAGAATCTTCTAGCATTTCTCAAGGGAGCAGCTTATAAAATATTGATGTTCTAGAGGGGAGTGTAAAGTAATACAAACACTCTTGAATTCCTTCACTGATAGCTGTGCTTCCTTTTTCTGAGTATGTTCTCAGTCACCGTCTCTCCTCAAGGGAGACTATGATATCCTCCTTTGCAGTCTCTGACTCACTCCAGTTTTCTTTCAAAATTCCTGTGGAAGCCAGCCTCTGGGTGTCAAGGTGGGAAAGCTACACTCCTGCGTCCCAGCTCTTCTCCTGCCCAGGAGGACTCAGTTTAAAAAAGGGGAGTAGATGGACCACATAAAAGTAACTGTGCTCTTTAAATTATTGTTTAAGAAAAGAGGTACCAGAGGGAAAAAGAATAACAGCATCCTCTCTGTAGAGACATGAACCCATTGAGCATTCAACTCCCATAGGTTGTATAAGCAGCACTCATTTCCTTAAACAGCAATTTGGCAGATTTAATAATGTAAGCCACCAAAGGAAACTTCTAATATAAATGGCAAATTAATAATGATCTGTAGTCAGGTCTAAGCTGAATGACTTTAGATGTTTGTTTAGCCACTTTTGTCCCTTTCCTTCTGCCCTTTTTGAAATCTCTTACAAATTTCAAAAATATGTGCAGGAGATGAAGAAGATATAGCTCTTATGTTTTTCTCCCAGACAGACCTGCTGAAGAGAGGGAGAATGATCTCCTTGGGAGCACAAAGGAACTGCCTTCTGCATAAACTTCAACAAAAGGGTATTTTTTGCAGTAACTGCGATATTTATTCAAACATTAAAGTGAAAGGAAATGGCACATTAGATAACCCTCGGTGCCACTGCATAACAAATATTTTACTGTAATTATAAATAAAGGCTAATATGTGAAATGATTATGCCAACAATAACATGTACTTGCTCAGGAAAGTAATTTGGTGATAGTTAAAGCTCATTCCAAAGGAACTTCTATTTTACATTTTTGATACAAATGTTTCTTATAAAGAACTCAATATTTGCTCCATTTCTTTACTTATCACAGAATTGTCTGGAAAAAAAAATGATTACTTCAAATGTGTTTAATTCTTATGTGGGAAGCAAAAATAAATATAGAGAAAAAATTCTGTAAATGTTTTTACAATTTTTTTTTTTTTGGTTTGTTTTAGCAAACAAAGGATGCTCAGAATACATGGAACAAATTGGCTGTAATATAAAAACATTGGGTGTTTTTTAAACTTATTATTTGGCTTAAAATTGTACAAATATTGTGTCCTATCAAGAAAAATAGCACTTAATCTCTGTCATATTATAAAAGGTTCAATTAATGGGCCCTTCTGATTGGCAAACATACGATTAAACACTTTACCCACACTGACTCACAGTTTTCATAGCATGAGGTGGGCAACATTCCACTGAACAGATAGATGAACACACTGAAGTTCAGATGGCTTAAGTGGACGAGCCACCGCAGTGGAGCTCTGGGGTATTTGATTCCCGATTCTAACCCATGTCGGCCTACTCGAAACACTGGTTTTTAACCAGGAGTGTATCAAACTAAGACTGAGGCTGAAGTGCAATTATTTGTGAGTGTTGACTAAATTCTCTGTTTACTCACTCTGTGACCTTGTGCAGTTGACTGTCATCTATGTATTTTGGGCAACTGAGGCATACAAATATCTCTCTATAACCCAGATTTAATTCACATCTCATGCCTGTGGAGAAGCAAGACACCATTTAATATTTAATACAATTAACATAAGTACTCTTTTATTTTTTCATTCAGAGTGTTGAAAACCAAAGTTAAACAGATGGAGAGACAAAAATGAATATAAAATTGACAAATAGAACCTACGCCCAAAATATAAATTGACAACCTTTAGGGATTAAATTTCACTAAGGCAGTAGAGTTGAGTAATTCATTTTATTTTTATTTCTAACTATTTTGATGATTTTTAATTTTCTATTTCAGAACAACATAGTGCTGTTACTTAAAATAAATACCATATGATAAGTCTCTGAAATACTAGATGAAAAATTGTTAAATCTTTCAAAATAATTTTTAAATAATAATAACTGTCTGTATCTATTTCTCCTGATATATTTATGATAATGAATAAATCCTGTTTGAAGGAAAGACGTCATTTGACAATGCCGTATACGCTATGAACTTCTTCCAATATATTTTATAGTAAGTTCTACTTTCTAACAATTCTTATTGAATAATGTGTAAAAGCAGTACAATGCAATTTCGTGAGTGAAGGGTGGCTGCAGGAAACTTTTTCATACACCAGGCATTTTGCTGGAAACCCTCAATGACTGGTTTTATTTAATCAAAATAACAGCCTGGTGAAGAAATCATATTTGCTTCGTTCTTCCTTTTCTTTTTTTAAGAAAACGAGTGCTCCAAATGTTAGCTAAGTTGTTCTCAAACTTTTAACCATTAAATGACGAGGCTTACTGAAAACTAGACACAGTGGCTCAAAATTCTCTCTGCGACACTACACTGTTTTGGAAATACATTCTGATTTCATTAAACACACATGACAGAGTGTTTACTGAACCATATTGAAAAAAAGAAACAGATGGATGGGTATAGAGGTAATTAGTCAAGGTGTTAGTCCCTTAATTGCTAACAATCAAATTTCCTAAACTACTCATCATTCTTTCCCAGGGTTCGATCTTATTCAAAGTCTAATACCAGTGAGACAGAGAGATCATTTGGTAATCAAGTAGAAAAGTTAGAGTCCTCAGTGAGGAGCCCGGGGTGGGAACAAAGGGGAAATTAGTTAGTACATATTGGATTTAGGGTAAATTCAACAGTTATAACAAATATTTGTTGACTTTCTAATAAATGAATATCACTCTATTTGTTTGGTAGGGCTGTCATCACAAATACCACAGATTGGGTAGCTTAAATTAAAAAAAAAAAAAAAAAGTATTTTCTCACAGTTCTAGAGCATAGAAGCCAGAGGCCAAGAAGTCTGCAGCTTTCTTTCTGAGGCCTATCTCCTTGGCATGCACTTGACCACCTTCTCTCTTTGTCTTCTATGGTCTTTCCTCTCCCTATATTGTCTGAGGTCTGAGTCCTAATCTCCTCTGCTCATAAGGACACCAGTCACACTGGATTAAGGTCCACCATAAGGACCCTACTTTAACTTAATCAACCCTTTAAATCCTTACCTATCAAATACTGCCACATTTTGAGGCTCTGAGGTTTAGGCCTTCAACACACCATTTTTTCAGGAAGGAGGGTGGAGGAGAGACAATTCATCTCGTAGCAGGCACTATGCTAAATTCCACATTAAATATAAAGATAAAATAAATAAGGATTTGCTTTCAAGAAGTTTCCAGTCTGGTAGGGGGATTATTGTCTCAAAAAATGTCTGATTACCAAACCAGGTCATCCTATAAATGCCACAGAATTTTCTTTCTACAATGCAAACTAGTGATGCTCCTTCTTCATCTAAATATGTTTAGTTACTCCCATCCCTTAGAGGCTACATTCACTCCTCAGCATAATAATTAAAGCCTTTGTTCAATGTTGTCATCCTTTCTCAGTACAGTAGTATTATCTTCTGTGGAACTTTCTCAGTCCCTGAAACTCTCTCAATCAAAAGCCACCCATTAATATCTTAATAACACTGAACATATTCTTATCGCCCTCCTGTGCTATATTTTCCCTTTTCATTTGATCATGATTTTCTCTACCTTGGCATGCCTTTTTCATCTCCATTGTGGGGCAGGCTACTAGCTGGTTTTCACAATTCAATTACTCTTATTTTTTTGAGATGATATTTTCCAGCTTTTTCTGCAATATGTAGATACATCACTAATTTTATTCAAGGAAATTGGAATAAAACTGATATGGGCCATTTCGTAGCCAAGACTTTTTAAGAAAATTGTTTGTCCTCTTCTATCAGTAAGATGCAAATAGCAACGACCTGAGACACATCTCTTAGGTCGTTGCTATTTGCATCTTACTGATAGAAGAGGACAAGCAAGATGTATTACCTATTGGCCTGGAATGCCCTGTCTGTGAGTGAGAAAAATACTCCCGTAGTTTTTGAGATATTAAATATATCTAGGTCTATATGTTAGTTCAGAGGTCCCCAACACCCAGGCCATGGCCCGTTAGGAACTAGGCCACACAGCAGGAGGTGAGGGGTGGGCGAGGGAGCAAAGCTTCACCCGTATTTGCAGCTGTCCCCAGCGCCAGCATCACTACCTCAGCTCCACCTCAAATCATTAGGGATTAGATTCTCTTAGGAGCACCAGTCCCTGGTGCCAAAGAGGTTGAGGATCACTGTCTTAGTTCATTCTAGCCTACCCAAGCAATATATCTCAATAATGAATTCTTATTTGCATTTAAAAACTGGCTTAAACATTAATTTTTATGCAACGTTTTTATCCAAGTGTCTCCCTTCTGAACCACATACAGTGTAGATCTAGAAAAGAGTAACAAATATAAGACATCGTAAAGAAAGCATTAACAGGATTTAATGATGAATCAGATGGTCTGAGAGGATGAGGGTAAATGGTGTAGAAATGGTAAAGAAAGTCTCAACATGTTTTGTTTTGACCTGACAAGTTTCAGATGGAGCATGCTATTTATAAATATAGAAAGGATGAGACTAATATATGATTGATATTCTAAAAAGATTTTGGCAAGTCTCTATGAAAAGGAAAAATGTGGAGGAAAAGGAAATATGGCTGAGGATAAGATTATAGGATTTGGAACTTTAGAAAGACCAATTAAGAAGTCCCAAGACAGTGTTTCACTATTAAAGGAGAGTAAAATAAAAATATAAAGGTGTCTAACATGTGAATAGTAAAAGTTCATAATGGATTAATTACAATCATTGTGTTACACAATCATATAATGGGAAAACAAACTTTCTGAGAGGAGGGACGTTTGGTTTTTTGAGCTGCTTTACTCCCAGTACCTGCCATAGTGCATGAACCATAAGAAATAGACAATAATAAATAAGGTTTAATCAGTGGGCTGAAACCTTTGGAGAGGACAGTCTTGAAGAATTATAAAACACAGACACAAGATTAGGGTTTAGGGGAAAAAATTTAGATCAAGCTACTTAATGTGTTTGTTAGGTGGTGTCTGATCATTTGTGAAGGTTGAAAAAAAAAAAGGTAGAGAATATCTTGAAAATAAATTCCCTGTTATACACGCTTACAAATAATAAGTAAAATCAGGGCCAAATTAAGTTCAATAGCAAATTAAATAGACTATCTTATGATATATCTCATGAGTATCTGCACGATACGAAGGCTACACTTTGTGATGAAGCCAGCAGGTAGTAGATCACCTGGAGTATGAAAGAGATTTAACAAATGATTTATGTCATAAGTTAATCAATGGAGTGGTAGAAGAACTGTCAATTCAAATGGAAATATGTTTTATATTCTGTAACTTAAGTCTTCTTTGGTTCCTGGGGATAAATTACTAGTTTTTCATAATCAGACTCAGTGGCTTGAGACTTTTATTCAGAGAAGACTCATATAAACATGGACAATTTTCATCAAATAAATACACTAAAACGGGTGTCAAGATGTCAAAGCGGTCTCAAGCATTCAAGGGAAGTAGAAGTAAAAGTCTGTATTGGGCGCTTATGGCCTCCTTCTCAACTAAGAAGAGTCTATATGCTCTGAATCACGCAGAAGGAGGTCAGAAGAGAGATCCATGGGTCTTGCTGAATAACTGCTGCCTGTTTTTTTTGGCCCTCCTGGGGATTCTCCAAGCAAGCTAAGGACCTTTAAGAAAGTAATGTTTTGTTTTGTTTTGTTTTGTTTTTTGCTTAAACCTGCTAGAATGAATTCTGTTGTATGCAACTAAAAGTATATCAGTAATTCAAATAAAAATAACATTTTTTGCCGATTATATTCTCATTCAAGGTGGCAGAGGGTGGTAAACTTGTTGACATGGCAGTGCCTAGTTCATTTAACATCTCTGGGAGATTAAGGAATCCTGCCAGTTCTCCTTGGTAGTTCCAGAGCTAAGAATAGTATGTACATGATATATAAAAAGCAGTTCATACATACATGCTGCCTGAGTGAAGAGTTAATCAATGAATACTGCCGAAAGGCATGTCTATTAGGGACACTCTGACAGATATAGCTGGCTAATAGAATGTTACCAGTATCCCTTATTGTGCCCCCACCTTAGGCCTGCAAACTCCTAGTCACCCTGTGTGAACTAGCAAGCTGAGGAGTGGCTAAGGCGGGTCCTACAGCTGATATTGTTAGAGACATTGACGAGTCAATCACTCCCTTGAATAGGCCAACCACACGGGCATTTCAGTTGCAAGAATCTTGTTAAAACTCCTGGGTATAACTACTCTCCTTCATGTACCTTGATGCAGTCACTCAAAAGCAGGCTCAGCCCGCCACTTCACTCCCCACTAACACAAATAGATCAAGATCAAGAGTTCATAGATGAAAAATAACAAGGACACTTCTAAGGTACTCGTGTCAAAATGTCTATAAATACACATTTTAAAAGTGCTGAAAGATGAGTAAAAGGTAAAATCAAATAGTATGTTTATTTAGAAATTCACTAAGTGATAATTATTGTGAACTATTTTAACCATCATCATTATTATTACCATTATGGTTAATACTGCCTGTTAGCTAGGTTTAGACTAAACTCCTCTTTGTTTTCAACGATTTTAAATTGACTGTTATATGTAGAAGCATATAATCTACAATTGACCAAAATGAGATCTTAATCTCATAATTTAAGTGTTTGATTACATATATTTACAGCGCTTCAATCACCTTTCTCCTTCTCTGATGTTCTATTATATACTACTTAATCAACATAAATAACTGCAGGCCAGAGGAAAAGAAATAGAAAGATCCATTTCACTCCACTTCCAGAAAATGAAGTAACATTTCAAATCGCCAGAAACAATTGTTAATTGCTTTCATTGATTATTCTATTCTGTTGTGGGAACCCAGCTTGCCTTCCGTCCCCTCTGCACCGTAAAGTGAAGTATTATTTGATTCATGAATTCTTAAATTGAAACTGAAACCAAACTTCCCACTATTGTGCCCCTGTGTATACCCAACAGTTTATCTCTCCTCAGACTAGCTTTATTGAATGTCCTTTCACTGTCCCAATGCAAAATAAATGTGACTATTACCTTTAAAAAGTTGGTAAAATTAACAACACACCGTAAATAGTTCACTTCACCCTTATTGATCCTGAAAACAGATAGATGCCCAACAAAAAAGAAACTGATATTTAAAACATGTCTATTAAATAAATATGTGTACATTGAAATATGTATTTGTACATACATATTGGGTTTTTTTTTTTTTGATAAAACTTGCTTAGATTTTTCTTGTAATTTTTTTATGGCTTTAAAATATCACTAGATTTTCATTTGTTCATTTCTAAGGAATTGATACCAAAGAACTGAAAGACTAAAAAAATCACCAAAATATGTCAATAAGGGTAGGGGTTGTACTCTTATGATAATTCATAACTAAGCATTGTACCATAAAGGATACTTACATTTGAATTAAAAAATAATTTTATTGATTCTAATGCAATGATGATGATTTAAATAGAAAATAAACCAAATAAAAATAGGCAAACAAATGAACAAAATTTAAATATTCCTGGATGATACAGAATCTATCTTTAGTTCATTGCTAACAGATTGCTAGATGAATAAGGAGGGTTACAAGTTTATGTGTGCTACTTCAAAACATTCTAGTAGTAAATCACTTAGGAAAAAGAAACGACCTAAGGTTAGACAGTTGAGCTAAAGGTGATGGCAGTGAAGACAGTTTTATTATAAAATGTCTTGCATTAGATATCATTTTGTAATACAAGAGCTGCCTGCGTAGAGTTTGAAAAGAATTGGTCATAATTACTATACATATCCAATTTGGTAAAATATTTTTCTTTTTTCCTAAAAATGTATATCATATAATTTAGAAAACTGTTAATAATAATAAAATTTCTTTTATACTACGGAGAAATTATTTCATGTTGTAAGAAAGTTAATAGATAAATAATTTATGGCTAGAGTAATTAATGTTCTTATGTATAGGGAGGGTGACTTGGTACTTCAGAGTACATAGTATAATAGAGTTTCTTCCTTGTATTTTCATGAGTGGTCTCTTGGTTATAATGGAAACTGATACTGTCAATTTCATCAAGATTAAACTAACATTAAAATGTAGTCATTGAATCCAATGTTTTATAAGTGAATAAGCTTAAAAATAAATGAATGTTTTGCCAAAAGTAATGTAACTCAAAGCTAGTTTGGATAATTTTTATGTAAATAAAAAATAGGTTTGCTCATTTGTGTGTGTGTGTGTGTGTGTGTGTGTGTGTGTTTGATAAAGATGAGTCATATTCATGCTCTATAAAAAGGATTAGTAATATAGAGGAAAGGATGACCTTACAGGGAAACATCAATTACTTGAAAACAAAACTGACATATATATGAAAAATTTCTGAGTGCATAATAAAGAAAATCACACAATGGAATGCTCTCAGACTGTTATAGATTTGCAAACTGCTTAAAAATGTGATCCCCTAAACAATATTAAAAATGCTAGTGTGAAAATATATATTACTTGAAATATAAGTAGATTTAAAAAGTATTTCTTGACATTGTAATATGAACATAAATATTTATTTGCAGTGCCATATTTAAAATTGCTGGTGCTTCCATTGTCATGATATCGACATTTTGATATTAACAAATCAAATAGGCTAAAAGTAAATGCTGATGTATAATCCTTATACATAAATTAAGTACTTTTTCTTCATGTGGATCAAGGAATGTATTCTGTTCAGTATCAGATGTTCACGGTTGAAAAATGTATGCAGTCGTTCTTGTATCTGTGGAACTTGAACCAGCCTTTAAAAATGGAAGAAACAGGTAGCAGATATAGCTAGGAAATAATTTGTCAAGTGCCTACACATCCATAAGAAACTTCTTTGGAGGTTGCTACCCAATAGTCTTCATAAGTAGGGCTGGTTTGTTAGATGTGAAACTGGCATAAATTGCAGTATTGACTCATGGAGTCAACAAGGTTTCACATTAAACTCTCTTTAAACCAGGGTAAGATGAAAGTGAATAAATTTATACTTATGTAAATGTATTATAAACCATCAAGAGAGGAATAAGGCGAAAATAGTTCAGTCGTGAGTCAAAGAGGTTAAACAAGATGGAGTTAATATAAGATCAGTATGAGAGTTAGGAAAAGTATAAATTCAAGTTTCGTATTTTAATAATTGTCCTGAATTCTAGTCAGAGATACTGGCATAAGAGGTTATTACATGTATCTTCTTTTACTCTAGATTTGATTCTGCTTTGGATATTTAGCTCTGTATTTTATCTCAACCTATTTCTGTTTCTGTCACTAATACTGTTTTTCAAGAGCAATCAGCATTTTTTAATTGAACTTACTGAACCTCCACTCTGTTAAAGGCTATCAATAGGAAAACTGAAAAACAAGACATACAAAATTATTTGTAAATAAAAATAGTGAAATGCATTTTGATGTCATTTCTCATTTTAAAATATTCCATTTTTCAAAATTAATTGTGTTAAACTAATGGTGACCAATCAAAAGCCCTTGACACCATAGAATTTTAACTGTTTTTCTTTTTGTCCAGTTAATGAACCACAACAATCTTCTCTGTTGTACTTGATTCTGAATTTTGACAATATATACATGCTAGATCAAAAAATAAACATAGGTGAGATAATGATGAATCAATATAATTTCTCAGAATTATCACATCAAACATAATATCTGTAGTATTTGTTGGGTGTCAACAGCCACAGATCAGCAAATCTCACCTTCACAATAAATAGGAAAGCAAAGGCATGCTGTTGGGAAATGTGTGTTTGGGCTGATTTTGAAAACAATTTAATAATGAAGTGTTCTTCATAAATTGTAGAGTTCTATTTTGAAAGGGATTTTGAAGGGCCCACTGAATCAAGAGTATTCAAACTTGTTTGATCAGAAATCACACTACGTTTTAGATGCCTAAGACAAACACGTATTCGAAACAAAATTTCTTAAGGTAACATGCAAGGCACTGTTACTTTTTAGCTTATTTCTTGTCTTTTCTAATTCATTAGAAGTACAATAATGGTAAAGTTATTGAATTGATGTGATAACCTTAATCTATTGTAAATAACAATCTGAAAATATGATAAAAGATCCAACTCCATTTTACATTTGATTTAATTTTTCATGGTATGAATGTGACACTTAAGATGGTGTTGCTGAAACATCATGTGATGTAAAATATACATTCTTTTAATAATGTGCTTTGTAAACTAATCCATCTACATTTCTTGCTTATACTATTCTAAAAATATGCAAGGATTTACACATTATCTCCAGTCCTGGATAGAATTAAAAATAATTTGGCAAATTATATTTGAAAATTAGTATGTCCCTTTAAAAATACTTCCAAAATACAGGGCATTGTCTATTGAAATAATAAAAAAACAAACAAATTAAAAAAAAACAGTAAATACCATCAAAATTCTCAAAAGTGTTATACCTACTAAGTATTGCTATTGTGTTGCTATAGTACATATAAGCTTTTGTTTCTCTATTTTATATTCCTTATTAATTACATTCTAATAGTTAAATTAATGGTTTTCTAAATACATAATATGAAAATGAGCAAACCATCCATATTTACATTGTGGAGTTCGATTATTGATTTATTAAAAGGGCTATGGAATATTCATTCAATATGTGTTTATAGAATACAGTATAGTTTTAGAGCACAGCATTCGATCCTAGAAGATAGTAAGATTAACATGATGTGATCTGACCTTGAGAGTTTAAACTTTCGGGAAAGACACAGGATTAAATCATTATAATCTCATGTAATAAAGAATCATTTGTAGCATATACAATGTACAAGTAAGACAGTGACTATAACTATAGTAAAAAGTAAATGATGTAATGGTTAGGCAATCGACAAACTTGGGGGCATGCCTTAAGAGACTGAATTAGAACATTTACGTCTGAGGGACAGGATACATTTCTGAGGTTCTACCTAAAATATATGCAACATCTCTTTCCTTTGATGAGACACACAAAGGAAAACAAGGATGTAATGAGGACCGTAACCTGGCAAACATTCTACAGTATCTGCCTCTAGTTTATCAGACAGAGGAATACATTTTCAGGGCGCAGTCAACAATGGGCAAGCTCAAACTACCTAAACTTGTGCTTGAGAACTATTAATTTCCAACAATAACCTGATGATTTCCATTTTATGAGCCTCCAAAATCTGGGAGATGCAAATCTACTGTGTTCTGAAATACAGATATTTCATTTTATTGAGTTCATGAGTTCATGGTTAGCAAAATTTCAGTGAGTACACATGAGCATGGCTAAGTATCCTTTAATGTATGTGCAGAAAAAATATAATTCCAGGGTCAAGGAGTTTTGGAAAACCATGCAGAGAATAGCAACTAAAATGAAATTAAGCCTGGAGAAATATAGACTAGACAAACACCACAAATGTGCAAGGATACAGAGCTCTGGTCTATCTGAGGTTTGGTCTATCTGAGGCATTTCCAAAATTTTATTTTGCATGAAATGAAGAGAGAAACAGATAGAAAAGTTAGACAACGCCTATCACAAACTATTACAAATGCCAAACTACTGTGTCTGAGCAATAGGATTTCCTAATATACAAAAGTAGGGGCCTGACAAAACTAAACTTTTCTCTTTTTTTAACACAATTGTTTTTTTCTTTGTAAATACATTGACCAAAATGTACAATCTCCTCAATTTAGAAATCCAATGGAAACTTTTGATGACTTTAAAATTAGGTATACAGTTTTTATGTGAGAAATAGTCAACAAAATTAACATTGAAATGGAGGCAAAGCCATAACTAATTGATTTCACATTCATTTGCTTTCAGAAGCACCAGAATCAGTATCTAAGCTAGACTGTTCCTATCATTGTGTATCTAGATGCTGTGTGCTTTCTTTTAATGGGTAAAATGGTACAGGGATGATACCTGTGAGTGTCTCCACATGCACCTATGTAGTGCTTCTAAAGAAGGCATTAAAATTATACAGAACAAGTAATCGAAATAATTCATTCCATCTTGATTTGAAAGAACGCAATACACCTTTCATATGAAAAGGCTAAATTGTTATACATTGATTCCAAATTAACTGCTATCAATACCAAACTCATAACCTCTGTAATAGAGTCCAGATAAGTCTTTAAGAGTATTGAATTCTCTTAACTTTCTTCGGTTTCAAATATCAAGCACTATTTTTTATCCTCACTATTTAATTTTAGGGAATCACAAATTGCAATAAAGAAAACTTAAAAATATTATTTAGATTAATAATAAATCCAGACTTTCAAGTATCAAGATTGCCAAATTTAAACTATTACCAGTACTATTCAATCCAGCAATGTTTTTCCTGCTGCTTACTATGTGCATAACATCAGAAAAAAACGATGACTAAAATGAGCGTCTAAGGTACAATAAATAAGCTTCTTAGATTTAAAGGAACAGAAACAGTTGATGCAAAATCTTAGCTGAGAGAGCACAAGCTCCATGAAGGCAGAAATTTCACCTCTCTTTTTCATTGCTATGTTGCCAATACTTCTAACAGTAGCTGCATATAGGGGTCCATGGTACTTGTTGATTGAAAGAATGAATGCAGTAGTCCTGGTCATATGTTTGGTTCCTCACTACCAAACACTGTTTGTTACTGGCATTCTAGAATTCAACACCATAGATACACAGAGGCAGTAAACTGCTTTGCTAACAGAGTCCATCATTTTCCACTACAGAATTAATACTTTAAGCATACAATCGGATGAGGCATACATCTTGACATGTGATGATAGAAAATACTAGCAGATAGTACTAATTAGACATAGCTCTCTAATGCCTTAAATAATACAAGAGTCATGGAAATTATATTCTCTTGGATGTACAATGCTGAAAATCTGCATCTCAGATATAGAATTATATGTAAGCGTGAGATACTTTTGTATCCAATGCCGCACTAATTGGCATAATCTGATAGCAGATGGTCCTGAGGTGGGCTGAATTATGTAAAAAGGCAAGTTATGTTTTATAAAAAAAACAGCTACCTCCTCTGAAAGTATCATTTCTCATAAAATATTGAATAGGAGAAAAACAAAACAAAGTAAACTAAGTAAAAAGCACTTGCTGCCTCCCGAGTTTTAATTGGTCTAGCAGTTATTGACTGTTACCGGAAAGAAGCCTCACAGGAAAAGCTCCTTGTACCTCTGACGGTGCAAGTCATAGGAGAAATAATGATTATGCCAAATAAAAGCACTAGCAATTGATGAACTGACCATAAATGTGAACACATATTCAGATTCAATGGATCAAATATACAGACACTGTCAAAAGGTAATTCAGGCATAAATGATTGACAGTTTAAAAGAGAATATAATTTTGAGTACAAGGATAAGATCCTTTGCAAGAAAATATGTAGTCTTAAAAAGGGGGTTCGATTTGAATACTAATTCTAGCACAAATAGCATTAAATGTCTTTTCAAGTGACAACAAATGAAATAATAGATATGGTAATATACCCTCACTTATAAAGTTCTTCAACCTAAAGCATGTTGGCAGAAATTTGGAAGTGACGATAAACTCATATCAAGTACCGTGCTGATAGGCTTAAACACGGAACCAGGGGAGAAGAATTACATAATGAGTATTGAAATCGATACACGTAAAAATATTAATTTAATTTAACATAAATAAAGCAGTGTCTTACATTTTTACCTTTATTAAGTCCATATTTTCGAAGAGGAAATACAGCATTTGAGAAGGCCTTTAATTTCTTAAGAATAATAGGAACGCAGCACAAGGAATGCAGTTAGCATTAATGTAATGGCTAGGTGGAGAGCCAGAGGAGGGAAAGAGCAATTAGGGGGATCGTTTTATAAACTAATATAAATGTCTAACCAATATACTGTATACTTGAAACTAATAAAATAAAATAAAAATTTTAAAGAATAAAATCGGAATTTTTTTTTAATAAAACACATTTATCTACTCTTCATTTACTAAGACTGGAAAACTCACTGAGTTAAGCTGGTGGTTTTTCAATCTCTTTTCTGGTAGAGTGAGGTGCTTATAATTAACCTTTTTCGTTCCTGCACAGCATCCAGCACTCAGCAGGCATTTATACATGTGTCTGAATAAATGAATGAATAAATGAAAGTCAATTCTCTGATCAGAGTATTTAACAAACATCAGAGCTGGGATGAAATCCCACCTCCTTTCTTTGCACAGTTGGACCTTCTAACAAGATTTCCCCTTAGTTTATCTGAGAATTCAAAGATCATTTGTGGTTAGAAGTGAGAGAACAAATGAAATCCACTGGAATTTGCCTCCTCACTATCAACAGAAATCTATAGGTGGCTCATCTGAATTAGATGTTTTTTAACCACCCCCCCTTTTTTGGGGGCCACTGATGTTCATTATGACCTCATATGATATGAATCCCAAAGTAGAAATGCAGCCAGTCTGCAGTCAACTAAAATCTGAACTGTTGCATTTATTTTTTGACAAATACATAGCAATGAGTAAGAGGTGATTGTAAAAAAATGTATTATTAATTTACATGCAATGGTCATTTGCAGACGGAGCCAACATTTTAAGCTTTGCTGACTATCTGTAGCTTTCTCTCCAAGGTCAATCCAATCTGTATAATTCTGGTGTTTTTATACACTGCTTTTAACATAGCAACATTTTCTTTATTCACACTTAGTGCTTTCTGATACACGGGCCCTTCCAAACAGTCTCAAATTAAAAGTAATGGAGAAACTGTGTCCTAGGTTCCAGAAATTGCTGTTACAAAGACTAAACATTAGAACATCATTTAGAGCTTATTTCTTTACTTTGCACACAATTCTAACAACTTTAATTATCTGCTTCCTTAAATATTACAGATTAGAAAAAGAAAATTAAAAGGAAAAAGGCTGCAAAGGACATGGATAGCGAATTCCCAATACTTAGTTCTTCAGAGCAACACTATGTGTGAAAGATACAAATCAACATGAGAACGTAGACCCTACACTCAATAATAATTGTTTTTCATAATGGCTTGAAGTGTAAAAAAGTGTGTATTCTTCCATTTGTTGAAAATGTCTGCAAGACTTTATTCAAGACTATTTCAAGAGGGCTTAAGACCAGAAAGGGATTTATAGGCAGAGTGAGGGAGTGGATAGAAGATAACTAAGTGCAACTGGGTTAGGTATGGAGGGCAGGGGAACGGGACCTTGATTCTCTGCAACACTAAGAAAGCTCAGGGGGCTGAAACAGGCCAAAGTCAGGGTGCAAACACCAGAGAAGTGGGGCAAGGATGAGACTAAAGAGAAAAGAGAGCTCAGAGGAACCTAGCAAGAGTTTGGTCAAGGGGAGAGTTTGTGTCTGTTATCATCAAAAAGGTCCATTTTGGCTTTGTGCTTTAAAAGAAGTCAGAAAATCACTTACAACATTTGAGAAAAATCTTTTCTTAAAATGCTGATCTCTCTTCAGTTATGCCAATTTAATGGCAGTTTTCCCCTATGGAGAACATATAATAATCCAGAGTACTTGACTTTCCTGATGATGCTTTTAATAATTTATTAACACATGCACTGAGTATGGGATGATTTTCAGGTCACTATTTCAAGGGCTTCAATAGACTGGAGTAAATTTATGATATCATAAATTATGTTGCACATATATTAAAACCTTGTTAAAACATGTCTTCTTTTGTTAACTTGATATATCAATTTGGCTGGTAATTTATGTCGTATGTTCCCTACAAGTCTCACGTCCAGTGCACTATCTCCTTCCCACATAAAAATCTGATTTCTATCATAAGTAATAGTTTATTTTCTAAAGTATTTGCTTTTTTTGTGTGTGGGAAGTGAATTTATAATATCACGTAGTAGCTTTTACCTTGGAAGTGTTAGTAAAAGTGCTGAAATTTTAAGGTTTGCTTTGTTAAAGCTAAATAATAAGAAAATTATTGTTAAATATATGTTTAGTATGATATTCATACATTTGGAAAAATATGATGAAATGTATATACTCAGGATTCAAAATAGCTTATGCAGCTATTTAAGGAAAAAAATAAAGATTTAAAATTAAAATTATGAATTAGTATGATAACATCTTTCTCAATGTGGATTGATAGTGCTATAATTGGTATAGATCATGTTTTTAAATATAATGCCTTTGTTATTGTGTCTATGAGCAATATCTTTAAAAAATCTTTTTAAGGTAAAAAAATGCTTGCATTGTATAAGTATGTATGATTATATATCAGCATTCGAACATATTCATAAGTATACAATTAACTTTTGTAGATTTAATTAGAATAAAATATAATTTAGGTTGTATAGGTGACTACAAAATACTCTCATAAAATAGAGAAAAAATAAGTAAACCTCATTATACATATTTTAAATTTATGTAAAAGAAATAAAAGAGTTAGGATATGTCATATACTTAGTAAAGGTAAATTTTGGTAATTTATCATAATCTTTTTAGGCTATTTAAGGAGTATTAGAGGAGAAAGATATTTTAGAGTTTGAGAGAGCGGGTGCATGTAAAAGTATGTAAAGCATACAGAATATAAATGTTTCCAAGAATAATGGATATTATCATGAGATTAATTCTTGGTAAAAAGGATCAACATGTTAAAAAGGGCTGTAATACACATTTTCTGTATGCTTTTAGAACATTCACTACTTCCATAGAGAAAAGGCCACACAGAGGTCAGATAAGACTTATAAGAAAACTCAAGCTTCTATAAAAATTAATCTAGTAGTTTATGATAGTTAAAATACATCAGATGTTAATTATATAAAGTGTCTAAGCAAGGAGCTTGCAAAACATATACAGCATTTAAATTCATTAAATGTATGTAGTAAGTTAATAAAAATATAATAATCTATAAAATACACAAAAGATAAAGAAAAATACAAACTACCTAATGAGAGAATTGGAAAAACCAAGTCATAATCATGCCACAGCTAAGCCAGTAACTCTGTGACCCTAAATTTGCCACTTCACATAACTCCAAAAAGGAAAACAGAATTCGGTTAACTTAAGTGAACATGTTTAAATTATATTGCCCTTTGTTTGGATGCAATACCGTGCAAATTTATGTGGCCATTTTTATTTACTTTGCATTATTTGATTAACACATTGAATGGAGAGCCCAAAACTCCCTCTTCAGCCAACTAGTGATGATAGCTTTTTAACTGAAATAGATTTTTTTTTAAAATTTTGTGTGGAAATTGGTGATAACTAGCACTTAAGTTCAGAAAAAAAAATATTCTTTATGCTTGATGCCTTAAGATGTTATCTACCCAAAGCTCTGAAAGACTTTAAGATAGGCAAAAATACTTAATACTGAGTTTTTGTAGAATTTTTGCATTCGATAATAAGAATACTTGTTTAATATTAAAAAAAAAATGGTGAAAACAATTGTGGCCAAGGGGTATCGGTGCCTATATCTTAACATTAAGGCAAGTGCTTGCATGAGCCCAGGGGCTCCCTGCTCAAACTCAATGCTGTACTCATACGTGCACCATCAGTGTGGAAGGCTGAGACAGCAGAGAGAAATAAGAAAAGTTAGCATCACCTAGCCCAGGACTCAGGTAGTGTGCCCTTTCCACTGGCACCTGTCCTAAGTACCTTAAACTAGCCTTATTTCTTCTTTCTGTGTTTGAAATTAATGTGATTTCAGCGTTTATTTTGATTTTATTTGTGAGCCTTTGTGTTTTTTTTGACCTTTGGGATTGCTTGTCTGGTGGTGTACTTGGAGGCTATATAATTCCTTCGAAGTAATTTAAGATCTAATTTAATTTTTCACCATTTTCCATTTAAGAAATATTACAAAATTTTTATACAATAAGCTAGACAGAAATTATCATGTTTTGTATAGTTTTTGTGCAGACCAAAAAAAAAAAGTGCATATTTGGCTTATTGGTGATCAATGTTTCCATTAGAGAATCCATATTTTATATTTTGTGTGTGTGTGTGTGTGTGTGTGTGTGTGTGTGTGTGTAAGGAAAAAAATATTAAGTTGTGTGGTTAGAAACTGATCCTAATCAGCTTGTCTGTGTCCAAGTCCCAGCTCTATTGTCACCAGGTTCTATCTCACTGGGCAAATTAATGTTGTCTGCAAACCTCAATTTCTTCATTTAAAAAGTAGAAATAATAACTGATCTTACTTCCATAGCAACTGTAAAGAATGAGAAAATATCTGTAAAATGCTTGAAAAGAATGTGATACATGAAAGCATCTATTAACAGTTATTATCTAAGGGCAAAAAAATTCATACTTTTTAAATGTGGCAAATAATTCAGATTACTATCATAAAGAAGATCATGCTCCTTTGATATGGAATAAATCCGTAAATAATAAATATGGTACATTTTGTCAGGCTGTTAACTGGGCCTATATAAAATGAGTCTATCTCTTGCCTTCTAAAACTGCAGCTCTCATCCGTGCCTATGCCACAGATAATATACTTTATACTAGAGATCTGTTTTGGACTCGTTCTTAGTAAGGTAAAACTGGCTGACAAGAAGTCTAACTTTTAATTTCTCTGTCATCAATAAGTTTAACTTCCTTTTGAATGATTAGTCTACTATTTACTTATTTACTTATTTATTTATTTATTGTCATTTCTATAAAAGTAGAGTTGGGTTCCATTCACCTTATTTTGGGGGAAGGAACAAGAAAAAAAATATAGAAAACAAAAATAACAAAAACAATTTAGTATCCTGCTTGTGGTTTACTGTATTCATATTTTTAAAAGACTGTTGTATAGCAGACAGTTTAGAAGTACATATCAAAAATGACATGTGTTCAAATATATTTCAGAAATGAGATCAAGATGTATAGTGTTTTATCACAAGCATACGAAGGACATAAGAATAAGAGGAACTTCCTCTCAGAGACTGTGCGAGCCTGTGATATTGCTCTACTTAGTAGCTAATAAGCTCTTCTGTTACTTTTTCTTAGATGTTGGCAGAAGACATGAGAGTACTGGTTCAGAAGCAATGTACTTCCTTATACATGGCAAAAGCAGTAGCCAGAGCTTCATGTTCACATGCACTTTCTCCCCATGCATTCATGATAATGAGCACCCATGAGGGACTGTTTCTTCATCAGTTTGGGCTGCTATAACAAAATATCTAAGGCTGGATAGCTTAAACAACACATCTATATTTTTATAGTTCTGCAGGCTGAGAAATCCAGAGCAGGGTTCAGCAGACCCAGCTTGGTGAGGGCTCTATTCCTAGCTTATAGACAGTGGCCACCTCACTCTGTGCCCACATGCCTTTCCTTGGTGCTGAGAGAGAGAGAGAAAGCTCTCTTGTTTCTTCCTCTTCTTATAAAGGCACTAATCCTACCATGGGGGCTCTACTCTCACGACCTCATGCAATTTATTGACCTCCCAAAGGCTCTTCCTCCAAATATCTTCTCACTGGGAATAGACTTCAACACATGAATTTTGAGGTAAACATTCAGTCCATAACAACTGCACATCCATTGGGTGTTTACTGGAATCCATTCACATTGATTTAAGGAACTCACTGCCACTACAGCAAGCAGAAGTGAAGCAAATTTTTGAGGCAAAGATATTACATTATCTTCATGTTCGTTATGCTGCAAGAATACCTTGGTAAACATCCAAGGTAGAGAGTGGTCATAGCTACACATTCTTGTTGTACTCAGGACAAATATGGAGGAACACTGATAACCCCTTGTTGACTGGCTTCCCTAACACCAGCCAAAGCTTAGAGATTGCAGAAAATTATAAGCAGAAAAACAAATCCCCATAGTCCTCTATTTTTCAGCTTCAGAACCAATGACTGGCACATAGTAGGTTTAATAAATATTGATTAATATAACTGAGTTATTGAGGCAAAAATCACTAGACCTTGCATTTAGAGTAGCATGAGAGGATTGCATTTGGCTACCTACATCCTATTAGGGAGTTTGGAGTTACCTGAGAAATCACTGATGTTCATAAGTAAGGAAAGCACATGGTCAGATTTACATTTTAGAGCAATCACTTTGACTTCGGTATAATGATAAATTTAAGTGTAGCAAGACAAAAGAAGGGAGACAAATTGAAAAGCTATTGCAATAGAAGGAAGAGATGGTAATAAGACACTAAAGTAGAGAATTCCTATGCAAGACAAATTTGAGAAGGATTTGAGCAATATGTAAAGAATAACTAGCAAGACAATGATTAATAGAATAAAAAGAGAAGAGTAGACTAAGGAGTAGTGTGGACTTTTGTAATTAAATTTACTCCAAAAATATATTTTATAAAACAAATTTTCCTTTAGTTTTCTGATTGCATATAGATTAATTTTTTTATCTACATAGACAAAAAATAAAAATTTAAATATTATTGTAATAAATGTTTTCTATATAGTTAAAGTTTTCTTTCTTAGATCATCTAAATACATACATAGTTGAAATCAAATTCTCCATTTTAAACCGATTTTTTTCTTTTCTCATCTGTTTCACTACCTACACAAATAATCTCTGTAATTATACAGGTAAGAAAACTCTTTAGCTAAATGACCTACCCTTCAAAAGATAAGCAATTTACTCTTTGATGATTATGTGCCTGGTAACTGTGGCTTTGATAAATTACTTCTTGGATTATATTTCTAAAACCAGCAGCTTTCTTTTATTGGTTACAAAAACAAGAGTAAATTTTAAAAATAGATTTAAGTAACATGTCACTGAAATAACATGTCAGTAGCCTTCTTCACCAAAACCTGGTAAAATTTTAGGGTGAAAAGACAGCATTGAAATGAAAGAAATGTATGTGTAGAAAACATAAATATTTGCATGATTTTGAACATTCACTAAATGGACATTGCATATATTTTTTAATGAGTGAAGGAATTAATGTGTCCGTTTATCCACTGATGGTCACTTAGGTTACTTCTATGTCTGTACAATGTGATAGCACTGTAATGAACATGGGAAGACAAATATCTTTTTGAGATTCTGATTTTGATTCCTTGGATATATCCAAAAGTGAGAACTATCATATGAGAGTTTTATTTTTAATTTTTCTGAGGAATCTCCATACTGTTTATCATAGTGGCTGTATCAAATTACATTCTCACCAACAGTATGCAAGGGTTTTCTCTGCATCCTTGTCACTACTTATCTTTTGATTTTATTTTATAATAAGCATTTAAAAAATAATACACAATTTTCAACTGTTAGATGTACCACAATTGGTTCAACCAGTGTCCTAGATTTTGCTACTTCATTTGTTTTACAGTATATTCTTTTTAATTTTATGATGCTGCTATAGAATACATTATTTGATATATGGTTATTATAATTGGATGATACATTCTTAGATGTATAATATGTATATCAAATTTCATAGAAAGTTGTTAATTCTGTGAATCTTCTGAAATTGCCTTCTAAAATTTGCCCTACCATCTGCCAATTAGAAGAATGCCTGGTTTCCTATAATCCATCAGTGCTTCTCAAGCTCTAATTTCACAGGAATCATCTGGGATATTTTTTTCAAATACAGATTATGTAAATCCATCATAGAGCCTGAGATTATACATTTTTAACACTTCTTCATTTTATAGTTTTTAAGGTGATAAATTGGAATATTTATCTGAGATTTTTCTTCTTACTGTAGATGTTTGCATCTGTAAATTTCCCACCAGGAACTGCTCTAGCTCCACCTCACAAATTTTTTCCCCCCTTTATCTTGAATTATTTTCTAATTTATCTTGCCTTTTTTTTTTTTTAATTTGACCATTGGTTATTTCAGAGTATTTCCTTTGTTATTGATTTCTAGTTTTAGTTCACTGTTGTTAGACAACATACTTTGTATAATTTCTTTATTTCAAATTTATTAATGCTTGTTTTATGTTCTCTCCTGGATAATGTTCTATGTAAACTTGAGATGAATAGGTATTTTGTTGATTCTGGCTTTGGCATTCTAAAAATGTCTTTCTACTTGTTTTGATGAGCATTGTTCAAGTCTTCTATTTTCTTTTTGATCCTCTCCTTAGTTCTTCCATTAATCATGGCAGAGGAGTCTCAACTATTATTATTGAATTGTCTGATTTCATTTCAATTATATTTTTGCATGTATTTTGAGGCTCTGTTGTTAGGTGAATATATATTTATTATGTCTTCCTTTCATCTTTATAAATCTCCCTCTTTTTCTCTAGTAAAAACCTTGGTTTTAGTTAGTATTTGTCCAATATTAGTCTAGTTATCTAATATTTGTCTAATATTGCCAATCATGTTTAATATAAGTTTAATCATTCCAGCTCTCTTTTGGTTTCTGCTTATATAGCATTTTCCATCTTTTTTTTTTTACTTTCATACTATTTGTGTCTTTGAATTTAAATTGTAAACAAGTTAAATCAACATAATTTGGATTAAATTAATATCAACTTAATTTTCACAGTAGATGAAACCTGTGAAGATGAACAAACATTTAAATTGCAATTGGGAAGGCCCATAAGGCAAGTCCTCATGCTCTAATACTTATCAAGAATTATCCCAAACAGGAAGATTCATACTACCCATCTCCAATAGGAAGATGTTTTTCTTCAAGCAGAAGGAGGACATTCCCCCGCCTCCCCCTGCCCGCCTGGCAACCACTTAGCCAAATAAATACTACATGTCGAACTCTCAGTTTTCGCCAATAGGCTCCATTTACAACAGGCCCTCTGAACTCCCCTTTTCCGCTATAAAAACTTTCTGTTTTTGTTGTCTGGATTTGCATGTGGTTTGCCATTAGACCAAATGTCCTGAATTGCAATTTTTTTGTTTTTCCTAAATAAACTAATTTTGCTGGAGAATATCTTTGATATAGTCCTCTTCTTCTACTTCTATTTTTGTCATAAAAATTACATGCTTATACATTGCAAGCCTCTACACAGTTTTATAATTATGATGCAGTTGTATAAATTACATGGGTTAAGATTGATGCTAGAAATAAAAATGCATTTATACAGAGTTTTATATTTACCTAGTTACCTTTGTCAATGCTCTGTATTTCTTTGTTTGAAATTGAATAACTGTCTAGAGCACTTTTCATTTCAGCCTAAAATAACTCTTCAGATTTTTTGTTTTTTCTAGAGAAGGACTGCATTCTAGAAATAGTTTTTTTTTTCTAAAGTAGCTTTTTTTAATGAAAGCTTCAAATATTATCTTCTGTAATTTTTACTAGATATTTGTATTCACTCATGTTTTTAACATGCAAAATTTTGAATTTGATACTCAGTTTAATCCATCTTTCTATTGTAAAATTCCTAAAAGCAGGAGGAAAAATTTAGAAAAGATTTCTCTCTCCAGCATCATTACTTTCTTTTTATTTCTTAAATTCTACCTTTTACCTTACTTTCATTTTTTTGAATAATCATGCCTCTTTTGCCTTCTGGTCCTTTGAACACTGTATTTTCTGACTAGAATCCTTTTTCCTTCCACTTTCCATCTTTGGTAAATCCCTTTTCGTTTCAGACTTCAGGTTAGTCACATGATCCAGAAAGCTTTGCTTAGCCTTTCTAAGTATGGACTACCTGTTTCTCTTTCTCCCAAACATTCCCACAACATCATACCTGTTTACTTCTTGCTAACTTACAAGAATAATTAAGAATGGGGGGTTATGTCTGTTCAGGTCACTTTGATTCTCCATTTGTGGCACATAAGGAGTAGTGACAAATGTATATAAATGGGTATCCGCAGTTGAGATGTTTGCTTCATACGATTAGTTATATTCACATATTGAAAAAAGTCATAGGCCGATTTATTGCAGGTAATTATATTAAATCCGATGTGTTAAGTGCAAATTATAATATAATGCAGAAGTGGATTTACTGAAAACCTAATGAAACTTAAGCTTCAAGTCCCCTCAGTTGTCTAAATTTATTACGAGATCATGTACTTGAATTTCAAATGTTGCATTTTTTCTTATACATGTACCTATGGTGGCCAGATTTAGCAAAGAAAAACACAAGATACCAAGTTACATTTTAATTTCACATAAACATCAGATAATTGAGTATGAGTATTTGGGACTTTCTTTGCTGCAAGAAAGTTGTTGTTTTCTGAAACCCAAATTTAACTGGGCATCCTTTGTTGTATTTGGTATTGCACGAGGCAGCAATACTCTGCCTCTAGCACCAAATTATATAAGCTGCAGGCCTTAGAAAACTTGAGTCTGCCTCTCTTCTATTGCTACGTATAAATTGAATAATCAAATGGCCAAATTTTGAGCTGAGCTTTAATGTTTTAATTGAATTTTAAACAACAAATATATATCTTTTGAAAACTTAAGTTAAATGTATTTTTTCATATTATATATCTTATATAATTAAATACATTTATACTGCATAAGTTTTTTAAAGAGAAATCATCATCAAAACTGCCAGCCTAAGTCAGTGAGTACTTAGATTAATATTTTCAGTTAGTGATTGTTCATTGAGTCCTACTGTGTCTTCACACAAAACCTTCAGATATAAGATGAGAAAACACAGTCCTGATCTTTTAAATGCCTGGACTAATCATATAGTAATGTTATATCATAGATATATCAGTATGCAATTGTGATACAAGTTATCCCATTAAATGTCACCTAAAGGCCATTAGGTTAGCAGTCAATATCCAAAGAAGTTTGACTATTTTTAGAAAATATGTGCATATAATTATTGCCAAGCAATATATAAATATATGTATGATTCTGCTACATTTTTTTCAAATAAGGAAAACATAATTTTCTTCTATTTCCAGGTTTTATGCTTTCAAAATTTCTTCTAAATAGTAAGTTTCAGATAAGTATGAGACTGCAATTTGATATACTCATTGAAAAATATGAAAGGATTTCAGTTTTTTTACGCTTTCACAGAACTCAGCAATATTGTGTTATTTGCAAATAACCATCTCTATTCTAGCCAAAATTTCATAGAAAAGGCTTACAAATACCAATATTCAGAATATGTCTGTTGAATAGCTAATAAGCCTCAGCATGCATTAGGCCCTAAAATATAATCTTAAGAAAAAATGAATCACATTCATGAAAATTCAAAATAGTTCTAATATTATGGTTAATTAGTATAAATGATAGTCTACCAGACTATTGAAGAAAATCATAGCTATAGATGATGAGAAATGACTGGTTTGTCTATTACAGAGTAAAGTCCTGACTCAATAAGAATCAGATGAGTTACTCAAATTAGAATAAGTTAAGTTTTATAAAACGACTATTTACAAAGGTGTAAGAAAGAGTCGTGTAGTATCTTGGATCTAGTTATAGCTGAGTTTTTACCATTGTAATTTCCAGTGGGGATAGTTACTGGGGTCCGGAAAGGAGATTGGATATAGAAATGACTAATTGAGAGGAACAGTGACCTTCTGTTATGGGACACAGCTAGCTTGTGGAGACCTAGATGGAAAGGTATCTAGTTAGTAAATGTACGAACCTCATATTCCTCCCTCCTTATCTTTTAGAGTTCTTATTTGAAAAACCTAACAGGCAACCAAAATTCAAGGTTCCCTATCGATGTCATAGATGTAGAAGATGCTCCAAGAGCAGAGAGTGGAGGTGAATGGCAAATCTGGAAAGACACATGGGAAACTTACAAACTAGAAGACACCAAGGAAAGCAATCAATGAAACTCCATTATTATATGTTACTTCCTCCTTCATGCATGTAAATACAACTAAGCTTTCCTCTTTCTGATAGCATGATCTGATGTTTGCACTAATTTATCAAAAAAAAAAATTGGAGGAATATAAGAAATGGCCTGCTAGGAAGACCAGGTGCTATAGACATTTAAACAAAATAAAGAAATAAAGAAAAGAAAGAATAGAAAGAAAGGAAAGGAAGGGAAGGGAAGGGAAGGGACGGAAAGGGAAGGATGGCCTATTTGTAAAATACTACATATGAGATATACATAAAATTAATGTTAGGGAGATGATAAATACAGTCACATTCATAGGAAATAAATTTAAGGTATAGTGAGGATTTTAGTTAATTATTGTTTAGGGAAGAAGTTCCAATCACATTAGGACATCATAAGCCAAAAAGTAAGCAAGCAATCAACCAACAAAAAGTATCTTAACTATAAGTACTAAATGAAAACTTTCAAGTATAAATGTTTTCCATGGCAGACTGTAACAAACACCTTCTACTAACTTTGCCTATAATCTTATTTTACAGACTATCACAGTTTATACTAGCATAAATATAAAATCTTAGAGAAATAAAGTTGGCAGAAAAATCTGAAATTTAATAATTTTTTTCAAGAGGAAAATGTATATGTGGGAATTTAATATTGAATAATTTCTTGAATTATTTAAGAAAATAGAAACATGCATATATCAATATTTACTAAGACTTATTTTAAACATGTACAAAATGGCATATCATATCATTTTATCATTATAATAGATATATTTGCAGAGTGCCTCTGCAATACCAAATTGAATACCTAATGAAGAATGAACTCACTAAGATTTTTCTCTATTAAAAGAGGCAGTAAAGGTAAATGCTGTAACTTTTATTATGAGGACTCAATTTTCATGAATGCCAGGTTGACATTTGCAAAATTGATATCTTGACATTTAGAAGATCTCTGCAGAATTATGTGTACATTTTCTAAAATTATACAAACTACAATACATTTGTAATGTTTAAAACTTAAAATATTACTGTTGTGAGACACGAGAACAACTCTACTTTTTGAGTACAAGCATATTTCAGACTTAAAAAGGAATAATAATGACATCTGATTCTAAAGTTTGATCTCAAAGCAAAACAGATCAAAAAGTCAAATTATTGAAATAGTGTTCCTTTTTTATTTTAATGAAAGAACACTTCAAAATTTTGACCTGCAGGGTAGAAGGAAGGCAATGTATCATGTTAAAAAGACAATTTTTTTTTCAGTTAAGCTATATAAAATTGCTGATATCCAAAAATTTGACTTGAAAGTTGACAATTTCAAATGATATGCTATGATAGTTGATATTTATTGAGTATTTTGTATGTGCCAAACACTGTTATCAGATCTTTATGTGTTTCTACTCATTCAATACTCCTAAACCCCAAGAGTTTGGTACCAATAGTATCCCACTTTATAGATGAGAAAGGGCACAAAAAATTAAATAACTCACCTAGCGCTCCACTGAGAGTTAATTAAAAAGGCCATACTTGAAGTTCATCAGTGTGGATACACAGCTGTGCTCCAACTGACTACCCCATTCTGTTTCAAAGGCTAGATTATGGGCCAGATGTGGACTTGTTTAAACGTCACTGGGGTCATGGTGTGTTCTACAATGAAATGCAATCCTTGTCCTTTTGTAAGTCTGAGGGCCCCATGTCTAAGACTGTGATAGCTGATAGCAAGCTAGTAGATCATGGGTTTAATATAAACAGTACCTTAAATGATTACTTTAGAGACAGTGTAACTACAAGACAAGGGTGGACAAGAGACTGGAAGCCAAAAGGTAGGTCAATAATTTTTAGGAACGCGGGCCTTGCCTAGCATAGTGACAAAGGGAAATGAGAAGGGAAGCAGAGGAAATACTGTAAATTAAACATATGGATTCTGATTGAATGTAACAATAACAAAGGAAAGAAAATAAATGCTTATCATCCCATCCCAACGAACTGAGTAAATGACCTAGTTTAAAATTTACAGAGATAGAAAATGAAAAAGATATGTTGAATAGTATTCTGAAGTAGAAGTTATAAGGGAAAAAATATGAACATAGCATGCCTATAGTAGTTTTAACTTTTTTTTTTAACTTTGGTATTTTAAATCATGAAAAAAAATAAGTATTTATGTAATAAGTACTTAATGAATGGTAACTTCTATTATTACTTTATGAAAAGTTATACATTCCTCTCAGAAGCTGAATATGAATGTATAAAACCTAAATAGTAGCATCACTATTATTTTTCATCCAGCTAAGTATTATTTCAAAAATCTAAATATATTTTTAAAATATTTAATTTTATTTGTATAAGAATTTTTTTTTATATTTGGGAGAAAAAAATTAAATACTGATAGCTTGTTC
The DNA here is from genome assembly GCA_003508835.1 of Eonycteris spelaea. Lineage (NCBI taxonomy): Eukaryota > Metazoa > Chordata > Mammalia > Chiroptera > Pteropodidae > Eonycteris > Eonycteris spelaea. The sequence goes on from PUFA01000021.1 coordinate 11,601,688, forward strand.
TGAAGATTGTTAGTGAATATTATAAACATATTTCTTCCCAAAATATTAATTTAAATATCATTCTCTCTATTGTGTTTAACATTTAAAAATAAACTGTGTGATCTTTTACTTTCAGAATGATGTTGATATTCACATAAATATATATGCTTGTATCTCTGTGTATAAACCATCTGGGGGACTCTAATTGTTCCTAGTGTTGATTTTCAGAAAATTCAATTTACTAAAAGTAAGTGAACACATTTGAGACCATGCCTGCAATGTTATTCAAACAAAACACACACACACACACACACACACACACACACACACCACGCACCGCGCGCGAAAACAAGGCCCTTTCACTGTCATGCGCATGTTTCTTAAGGCCAGGTATTGTGTCTTGCACTTGGAAGTGATTGAAATATGCTTCTGGGGGGGAAAAAAAAAAAGGTAATCCAGCTGCTCCATGGGATTGTGCAGTGAATTTGCTCCTGATAAGCTTTTCATTCTCATGTGCAGATTTTCTATACCAAAGGTTTTTTAGTAGAGATATCTTTGTTTTCATTTTTATTGCTATCTTCTATATGGGCTAAATTATACAATATAGAAGGACTTACATGGCTTCTTTCTTTTTTCTCCAGAGGAGGGGACATTCTCAGTCCCTGGCAGGAGACAGAGTGACCAGTCTGACTTGGGAGAACCTGGAATTCACAGGGCTACATTTATCAAGGAGACAATGTTATCCATTCTGCCACACTGATAGGGCCTCATCTTCCTCCCCTTTATTCTATATGGGAATGTCCGCAACCCTGGCCGAGACTTTCTGCCTTTATGAATTGATCATATACATAGGGATGGTTTCTGAGCATGATTTCCATAGGCAGGAATGGCCTTTCTCGTTTACCCTTGGTGCTAAGATGTTTACTAGTGACTGAGGAGGCTGATATTATGGCTCTAAAAGGGAGTCCTGATATATTCCATTTAGAGGTGATTCATGGGGAAAGGAATAAGAGAGTTACTTTGGCGCTAGTTCCAGGACACCTCACTGAATTGAGCTTTAATTCAAAATTCTCAGCATCAGTGGCTGTTGGGTACTTTTCAGCAGTTAAACCTTCTGACTTTTAGTTAAGTATATTTTGGGTTTATTCTCTCCTTTACTTATATCTCAGAAAAGAGAAAGGGACATCCTCAGTCTTCCTTCATCATCTAGGACCTTGGTCCTTTAAAATGAACCCATGTGTTGGTCTCTGGAATATGAATACTGAACACGAAGATGACATAGGGAATATAGAATCTAATGCATGGAAAGACGAGGCGCCTTGCTAACTTTGGCCCATGGGCATAGTTGTGTTTTACATTTTTGGTTGCTCATGCCTTTTAGGCAGATGCTACTCTTTGGTTATATGGAAAATACTACATTTTCATAGCTTTTATTCTAAATAGGAGGACTTTTTATACTTGACATTTTAGTTATTGAAAAATTTATTAAGAGAGATAGACTATTAACCGCAGTATATAATTATTTATTCTATATATACCTTACGCTCAGCGTGCTAAATTTCATATTTGAGATTTGAATGCTGCCTTTTGCAATCTTTTTTTTGAAGGTCTTTTTTTTTTTCTCTTCATAAAAGTTCAGCACTTGCAAATTAGTTAACCTTGAATTTTAGAGTGATTCTCATGAGTAAATAAAAACAATTGAGATAGTCATATTTTTTTGCGAATGTTTACTATGTGCCTGTCACTGTTCAAGTGTTGTGTTTGCATTAATTGATCCTCAAAGTAATTCCATGCAGTGTACACCATTATAATTCTGTTGGCTCCCAGTTAGCACAGTTTCCCCGGTGAGATCTGACACTGGCCCTGTACATAAAGGACAAGGACAGATGAGGAATAAAGGCAGACTACTCCAGATTGGCAAGGGGCAAGTTTAATAAGCAAGAGAATTTAACAACAAACAAGGGTTATCTTGGGTGTCTACAAGACTAGAAGAGCTCCCCACCACTTTATCAAAATCTTAATTGTGTATGTAAAGGCCTTATTTGGATTCAGTCAAAAATACCATCTAAATGGTCTCAACAACACTTTACTCTCTCAAGGCTGGCTGCGTCCTTGAAAACACCTCCCCCAGTGAAATCAGTAGGCAGATCGTGTATTTCAAAGACAGGGTGGAAGTGAGGAAGCTCTGCTTTCCCAGGTCAAGTTCATGGATCAACCTGGAGTTACATCCCATCAATAACCTCCTCCAACAAATTTATACTGCACAGAGAAAACTTGAGGCAGAAGGGAAAGCAATTTATACAAGGAAAAGGATGCAATCCAGATTTGAACCAAGTATTCGGGTTCCATGCCAATTGTTCTAAAGGCGGTGACTACATTTTTCCTGCTCCAAACTATATTTTGAAACTTCCGAAAGTTAATATTTGCATTTCTAAAAGATCATTTTACCATGGAGTCACATTCTTCAGAGAAAAACTATCAGGGTGTGTACATTGTTTAAAAAATGGCAGAATTAAAAATACCTTGATTGAACATGTGTAAATATTTTGTGCAGTATTGACTTTTGCCAGAAAAATCTGCTTCTGAGTGAATTGCATTCTGATTTGGTCTTGTGTTCTGTGAACATGACAGACAAAGGAATGGTTATTCTCCAGGTCACAAGATTATGTTGTAGAACACGTTAAAGCAAACAAACAAACAAAAAACTGACACAGTGTAATTTCATCACTTGAGACTTTTTATATTATAATGGGAAAAAAATAAACAAACATGTATTATCTATAGCCAGGAGTTTAGTGATTAAGGAAGGTTCATTCACATTTGGGATTTTTTCTCTATTACTGACACTGTACTTTTAAACATATTTTTGTTTGCTTGCTTCTGTGATGTGATTCTGTATGCACACAGACTTAGTGGAGATCAGGCTAGTATTAGAAAAATAATAAAATTATAAAGAAAGAGTCAATTGACAAGGCGCACAGAAGACATAAGCAAAGGTAAGGATTTGAACCTTGAAAGTTAGTTAGAACTCTGGTAATGAGGAATGTCATAGATTTGGTCTAATTAGATATCAGATTGTATTAGATCTTCTGTGATAGAAGTTCTCTCTCCTTCAGTTAGGGAGACTAGACGCAGAGCTAGTCTGCTATATAAAGAAAACCAACCAGAGGACAGGCTGATAGGGGCAGATGAAAAAATATGAGTGAAATTATAAGACCAAGTCAAAATTTTGATAGTATCATGTTCTAGAACAAACGCCACATCCTTTTTTTCTGATTTTTTTTGGTGTGTGAACATCAGTAACTTCTTGTGGTATTTACTCCAGTTCAAGTTGTGTTTTTCTTTAATTTACCACAGAGACATCCTAACTTATGAGACTGAAAGAACTTCAAGTTTATGAGCAAAAAGATATCTAATAGGCCAAGTGGATATATAACCCAAAGGGAAGAGAAAAAGCCCAATTTGCATGTGAGTATAAATGAATTGGCTAGCACCATCTCTGGGATTCTATTACAGCAATACATATTATATATTTTCAAATGAGTGACAATTGTGCTCAGATAAGGTAGTCTATGTGAATGGGTAGGATTATGTTAACAGAAGTAAGTGCAACATCATCAGCCAGGGGAGATAAGTAGATGATCATGTATTCCTTTGAAATAGTAAAGCTTGGCTCATTGAGGATTTGTACCAAATCATCTGCACTGTCATCTCATTTTATTCTCTTTAAAGTGATTATCAAAGATGAAAAAGAGCTAAATATGAACATTGAGACTAGAATAGAAAATTTTTAAAAATATGAAAAAAGAAATAATGGAAGCTTAGCCACTCAGAGAGCAGAGAATAGATATATATGAGGATTTTGACAATAAGAATATCTTGTATTTGAAGTGCTTGTGAAACATCCATGGCCAAATTCTAATGGACAGTAGTAAATTTGCCTTTTGAACCTTGGTAAAAGGAGACATATTTAAAGATAGTCAACATTAGGATAACTCCTGAAATAGGAGAGATTATTGAGAAGGCCAGTGGAGAATGAGAAGATTAAGACATGAGGAGTACTGAAAATAAAACCATGATAAATAACTACATTGAACTGTTCAATGAGCAAGCAAAACCTGTAGGAGAATGAAGGCAAAAGCAGAAAAAAAGATGAAAGAAGCAAGAAAAGTTGGGTGTATAAAATGGCATGAACCAGCCAAGACAGTGTAAATGGGAAACTATGTTCCACAGAAATAAGTTAAACACAGTGCTGATGCTTACAGTCATAAAAAGGAGGAATCAATGAGGGGAAGACTGAAGATAAAGAAGGGTTGATTAGTACATTCTGGAGATGGGACAGAATTGCAATAGGAATTCAGAAAGCAGAAGCAATGGCTGCTGATCATAACAGCATAATGACACTAAGAATGACATTTGCAAACAACCACCAACACCAACAACAAAAATTAAGTCTTATATTCCCATTTCTTTTCCTTAAAGAAAACTGTGTATATGGGTGATAATACAAAAATATTTTATTCTGGAATATTGTATAAGCACAGACCTCTGCTCTTAAAGAAATGAACTGAAATTTATAAAATTTTAAATATATAAAGCAATAAAGAAACCTATTCTTGATTAGTGTGATTTTTAGAAATAATTTTATAGACTATATACTATACTATGTACTATATACTATTTATATAGACTATATAAAGTATTGTTAAGAGCTCTTTCTTTAAATTTATTTTAATATTTTAATATTGTAACTAACATGGCAAATTGTTATGTTTATGCAGTCAGTAAACGTAATGTTGATATACTGAGCATTAATTATTTTCTCTGAGAACCATTATAAGTTTTGAATTATATTTCAATTTCAGTTTCACCCTGATACAAATTCAAATACAGTTTTTACAACTGTAATACAATAAAATGCAGAATACGATGTATTTGAGGAACTAAAGCTTAAAGCAATAATTTAAAAACCAATTGCTAATTAGGTGACAAACTATCCAATTCAGTTGATTTACCATTTTATTATGGACTTTTATTTGAAATTCGTAATTGTGGTTCCACATCTTCTAATAAAGTACAGAAAAGCAGTGGTTTCAGTCACACTTACAGGGGTGTTAAATCACTGCCCTTGAGAAGTCTGTTTTCTAGTTTCTAATATGCGTCTGTATTGATCGCACTGAAGGGAAAGCAGCTTTCCCATTTTCTAATCAATGCTTAGAAATCTATAAACATTTAAATATTTTCTAAATTAGATATTATTGGTTTCCTTGCCATTTTCACTTTCAGTGACTAATGAATGTCAAGAATAGGGAGATCACTTCCAGGTAATTACTGAAAGTAAACTGATTTATTAGGCCATAACTTATAATGCAGGAATACAATGTGCAATACATGATTTCTATTATTCTATGAGTTAGGAAGTTCTTAATCAGAAAATCAATAAAATCTTGTAGACTTATAGTGCTTCTTAAATCTGAGTTCTCTCTTGCTATATAAAGTATGTGTTAGATATCAAAAATTATATCTCAGATAATGTTTATAGCCAATAAATTATTTTACTTAGTTTTAAATACATATAGGATAAGGATTAATTGCTAGAGTACACTCCCAAATTTCATTGTTACTCCAATCACTAAAATTGTCTTTGTAAGATGCTCCTAGAGAATATGAGTAACAGTTACCACATTTTACTTTTCTCTCGTCCTAACTATGCACAGGCAAGCTGATTGTTACGAGATGTCTTTTTACTACAAGGAGCAATGTGTCATCACTGACTAATCTTACTAGAATTATTTTCCTTGATTACATCCCATGTGAGGCATGGCGTTTTCATTTTTTAGGGGAATGTGCATCTTTGTTCATTTATTTCATCATGCCTGCCCTCATTGACAGATGATGAACCAGGCTTATTATTTTACTAATTTAAAATTTTAATGATAAGTTGGGAAAAAAGTATATTCTACTTTCCTAACTCTCATAAAATGATCAGTAAATATCTTAATAAACATTCTGAAATGAGGGTTGATGAATAAAGATAATTTTACCTTGTGAGAAAAAAAGAGAAGGATAATATGAAATAGAACATGTCAGGATTATAAATAGCCTGGCAATATTTTACATACTCAAAAATATACAAAACTGGGTGTTATTCACCAAAATAAAGGAAAATAGAATGTCTACATAAGGATTATTTGAGCCAAAGATTAAATAAGGCAATCCTATGCAATCTTATTGTGCACAATGTAGTAGTGGCTAACATTCTCCATCTCTGATTCTAAAGCCAATCTTTTATTCAGTATATAAGTACTTATAATCTACTATGATTCTCGAAGGTCAAAGAATGGCAGAATGACTGCCTCTACTTTAGAGAAGCATAATGGGAATCAGAAAAATCAAGTCCTGTATCTATGACAAAAATAGCACTTCTTCATATAAGCTTGAGAGACTGTTTCATATTCAAATGTGATCCCTCCACCCAGGTTTTAAAAGTTCTGATAAGCGAGTCGGTAATTAAACTTTGGGGATATGGCTATGAAATGAATAGCGTCAAGAGGTGAGAATTATTTCAGGAAAACCAGCTGCCATTCTAGAAGTTATAGAACTACTTAGGTGGGAAAACTCAGTAGCTTGAACTTAGGTAATGCCATTAGGATGAAAAGAAATGGAAAGGTTTGAGAAATGTTTAGAAAATAAAATTGGCATTCAGTAAAACGTAAGGTAATTTTCGCTATTGTACCAAAACATGTTGGCTAAAATATATTTTTAATAAATAAATAAATAAATAATAATTAGGTGATTGAGCAGATGTATATGACAGAGGGAAGTATGAAAAAAAATTGGCTTGAATAACTGCCTACAAGTTAGTATGGGAAATATGGGAAAATACACGTTTGCTACGAGGTGGGGGTGGTGACTAAATGTTTTAGTATTGCTCTTCCTTATTTAATTTTATACTTCCTTGGCTGATAGTATCCCCCATTTCAGTTTTTAAAATTATTTCATTACAAATAAGATCAATGTGCATTCCTTCAGTTGACATATAAAGATGTCGATACCTCAAACTTAAAAGTTTCAACACAGCAAAAGACATAAATAATAAAATGAAAAGGTGACCTACAGAATGGGAGAAAATTTTGCAAACCATATAGCAAATAAGGGATTAATATCCAAAATATACAAAGAACTCAGACAACTCATAGCAACAATACAAAAAAAAGTCCAATTAAAAAATGGACAGAGGAACTAAATAAATATTTCTCCAAAGACATTCAAATGGCCAACAGATACGTGAAAAGATACTCAATACTACTAACCATGTGAGAAGCAGTACATATTAAAGTCACAATGAGATAGCACCTCACACTTGTTAGACTGGACACCATTCAGAAAACAAAAGATAAGTCTTGCTGAGGATACAAAAAACAAACAAACAACAAACAAACAACAAAAAATAACTCCTGTACATTGTTTTTGGAGGTGGAAATTGGTTCAACCACTATAGAAAAACAATCTGAAGGTTCCTCAAGAAATTTAAACTAGATCTAGCAATCTAAACCATTATATCTAGCAATTACACTTCTGGGTCTATCCTCAGAGGAAATGAAAAGAAGATATCAGAGAGATAATATATACTCTTTCATGTATCACCATATTATTCACAATTGCCAAGATAAGGAAATAACTTAAGTTCTCATCAACAGATGAATGGATAATGAAAATGTGATTAGATAGATGATAGATAGATACATAGATGGTAGGTAGGTAGGTAGGTAGGTAGGTAGGTAGATAGATAGATAGATAGATAGATAGATAGATACATACATACATACATACATACATACATACATACATACATACATACTTACATGCATACATATACATACATACATACATACATACATCGATTCAATTAAACAATGGGATATAATTCAGCCATGAGAAATAAACACATCTTACAATTTGTGACAACATGGAATGACTGTGAGAACATTATGCTAGATGAAATAAGTCAAACAGAGAAAGACAAATATGATACCACACATACGCATAATCTAAAAAAGTCGAATTCATAAAAATATAGAGTAAAATAGTGGTCACCAGGCAATGGGGTGGTGCTTAGACAGATGTGTTTTGATGGTGCACCCTTACAACAAGCAGTAAGTAAACCCTAGAGATCTAGCGCACAGAATTTTCAGTACAGACAATAACATTATATTATCATCATAAAATTTGCTAATAGTAGAACTTAATGATTCTAACCAGGAAAAAAAGTCATAACGTAACATGAATAAAGGTGCTAATTATCACTACAATGGAAATCATATTATAACATGTAAATGTATCTAAGTAACACGTTTTTCACCTTGAATTTATACGATATATGTCAAACATATTTTAACTGAAATTAAAAACAGAAAGAAAAAATGCCAATTACCTGGCATCTGCTGCTATCTTGATCTCATGTTTTGCCATCTTCCGTCTTTTAGAATACTTTCTATATGATAAACATTTACGCATTTTCAATGTCTTTTTAGTTCCTCTGAAAAGCTTTTTCCCTGCTCCCCAGTAACAACTGATGAATTTCCCCCTGTAAAGTATAACCTAACGACCTTTAAAAATACATTTTAGAATCCCTGTCAAACCATGATTTTATAAAATAATGGTTCTTCAGACTGATTAAATATGTCAAAGGTAGAGAGGTAAAAATTTAAAGACTGTTCATATGCAGGTGGTTGAATGGTTGTATTAAGTAGGCTCGTAGAAAAATAAACTGAGTCTGGTAAAAAGATACAAGTCAGGATGACAAAATGAAAGGGGTAAATTTAAAATATGTTAACTGAGATGTATTAAAACTTGTACCGAAATATGGACAAAGAATTTGCAAATGTTAGGTGTCAGTTAAACTAAAGAAGACATTAGTATTCCCAAATACCACCTATTTCCTTGGATAATGTAAGCTCGGCACTATTATTTTCTATTCTCTTTAACACATAAAGCAACAGTAATGGTGGCAACATTATGGCAGCAGGTAGCAGATAATAATGATTTTTACCACCAAACAAAAAGACAGAGATGGTAAAAGGGATGCAGAGAGAAGAGAAATATTCGTGGGATCTTGCATAATACCCAATCTGAACTATACACTGTGAACGACCCCTAATTGTCACAAATGATGGGCACTGCTGCTCTGCTGTATTTTTCTGGGAAAAAGTGAATTTATTTCATTCATTTTTGTCTGTATTGACATTTTACAGACATTATTTTTAAAAACTAAAACTAAAAAGATTCCATCAAAAAGAAAACTTTTAATTGAAGTACAAATTAGAGACCTCTTATCTTTTCCCTCAGCCTTTCCCAATTCCCCAGACCTTGTTTCTATTAGATATAATTTTACAGAAGCAAAGTTTCATCAGCACGAAACGCGTTTTTCTTTAACCATTTCACTAAGAGTGCCCTTTACAATTTTGCTTAAATAGATACGCGGATCTCTCTTAAGGACACTATTTACACCCCCTGCTTGGCCCCCATATAATAGAGAACATTTACTATGTTTTTTGTTTGTTTGTTTCCTCTATGATTCTTGGTCACTGAGCATGCACGTAGGGGTGGGGGTTTTGTCCTGGTTCCGCATAGCTTTTTCCATTAAACTCTCTATCTTACATGGAGATATGAGTCCCCCATTATCAGGTATCGTCCCTAGGGACCTCTTATTATTGCATCATCTAGCAATAGCCTGGCCTCAATTCTCAATGACTTTGGCTCCCACGTCAGCATTACTTTGCCTGTTAGAATTTTCAATGATTTTAATTCTCAGACTGAACAAAACTCTTGACTGTACATGGCTTCTCATTTTCTTTAAACAACTTGGATGTGTCTTGCATACTTCAGCCGCTCAGTTCCATTGTCATGATCTAGACATTGTCATTACCGATAATAACAACTCCTTCAGCATCTCAATTTTATTCATCACACTGTGGCTTGACTTCTTGCTTATACTCAGCACTCAAGCAATCCCTCTCTAATAAGCCAGCATGGCCGCCAGAACCTATAAGGATATTTATTGATCCCACAATATTTTAACTTTCCCTCTTCGACCTTTATTTTTTGTCTTTCATCAAAATCAAGCTTAAATTTCATGGTCAGTTGTTTTAATGACTCCTTCACATATGCTCTCAATTACACCACTTTTTTTATTTTTGTCACATGAGCTGGCTATACCCTAATTCCAGTTAAATAGCACCTTACTAATTCAGTCCTGAATCTGAGCACTGACGTAACTAGAGAAAGACGCATAACTGTGCTGCTTAATCTCATTTTACTTTCTCTATAAACCTTAAGTAGATTCATTTTTCTATCCCTTTCTCTTCTACTCTTTTATATAACTATTCTGTACCTTTTCTGCTCTTTTCAAATATTCATCCTCTCCTCTCTCATTCTCAGATTTAACTAATGAACTTGTTTCTGAATTCACGGAGAAACAAAGTTCAATCATCTGTCCTCACATCTATGCACCCATTAACATTTACACGAGTATACTCAGCCTTCACTCTTGTTAGCTGGCTAAAGGCCAACTTCTCTCCTTGCACACAGTTGTCAAAGCCCTCTCACCAGGCTCTTGATCTCTATACAATATGCTTATACAAAGACAAAAAAAGTCCTCTTCCATTAAGTGGACTCAGTCCTGTGCTGGGGGTATAATTACTGACAACTAGCATAGACTAGATTACAGTCCCCACTCCCCCTTGGAACTTAGTACCAATATGTATTACATACCTCTAAGTGGAGGACCTGTCTCTTTCCTGCTAAAGAACATCACTCTGGTAGTTCAGTACACTATCTCCAATGCCATCAATGTCCTCTCTCTATTAGATTATTCTTCCCATGGCGTTATTTATTCTGTCCTAAAAATATAATCTCTCTCAATCTACCTCCTCCTTCTAGCTCACTCACTATTACTACTTTCCCAATTGCATTGAAAAATAGTATAAGAGTTGTTTATACTCTGCACTTACACTTTTCCTCATCTTTCTTAAATTCATTCTAAGTGGACATTGTCCTTTCCCACTCCACTAAAACTATTTTTGATGAGGTCATCAATAATCTATACTGATAAAGGCAAGGCCAGCTCTCACAACTTCTATATCTTTGATTTAATCAATTCCTCTCTCTTCCTGTAAACTCAGCTTTATAAATACTACTCTCTGCAGCTTTGACCCAATCACTCCTCACCACTTTTCACTGTTATCATACCACAGTGGTCTGAGCCACCATCATACGTAACTGTATATCATATGTAGTTTCTTGATAGGTCCCCCAGTTTTTGTTTATGCCACATTTCAAGATTCATCACGAATCATGGTAATTCTTTTAGTATATACATTGATTAAGATACTTTTCTGTTCACAACTTTCACTGGTTTCCCATTCGCTCTTTGTAAAAAGCAGTCTTTATTTACAGGACTCTATGAAGAACTGATAGATGATAGTTTCATTACCTCTCAGATCTAATTTTCTTTCTCTCAAACGTGCTAAAACTCCTGTCTCCTATAACAGGTCAACAACACGGACTGTTTTCTCTAATTTGATTTATCTTTACCAACATATTTTCAAAATTTAACCCCCTACCTCCTTCAAATCTTCCCTCAAACATGGCCTTCACAGTGAGGCCAGTTCTGACCAAATTGTGCAGAATTACATCTCTCTTCCAGGAATCCCAGTGATCTGTTCTGCTTTATTTTTCTCCTCAGCTTTATACTTTTCCATATATAACATTGCATCTATCAACTCTATAACTTTCTAGAATGTGATTCCATCAAAAGCTGGGGCTTGTTTATTTACTTTTTATTCATGTACCTTCTCAGGTCCCAAGAATACTGCTGGGCACACGGTAGATGCACAATAAAAAGACGTTAATTGAATTAATGTTTATGGATCAAACAATATTCTGCCACTGAAACTGTAATGTGAACAAGTCTGCCTTAATCTTTATATTCAAATAATCTTCATAATTTTCTGAAGTATCCTTGCTTATATAAGTTATTTTTAATCTTAAAAAAGAAAACTCAGCATGAGTTATTATATTATACCTTAATAATAATGACATAATCAGCACAACCACTTTTAATGGTAAAGATGCCTGAGTTTATGAAATTCCTTATAATAATGGATGATTAGTGCTTACATATGCATTTTTAAATTCTTTGTATTCCAGGTATAGTCCATGCCATTCCTAATGTGATATATCCTTTGAGTTTTGTTGTAAAATTTCTTGATTAAAAAAGAGGGGTTGGGGAGGGAAAGACAGACAGACAGACAGACAATTGTAAAACATGGACTTCAGGTGATAATAACGTGCCAGTGTAGGTTTGTGGATCATGAAGTCCACAGCAGAGGAAACTGTGCATCTGCAGGAAAGAGAAGTATGAGAACCCACTACTTGTCATTCAATTTTGCTTGAACCTAAAACTCCCCTAAAATATAAAGTTTATTAATTAAAAAAATGAGAAATGTAAGAGAATATGATAGTAAATTCGATTTTAGAAATGATTACGTTTGCCAGTTGTACATCACCTCTGACAGAGAACCACAAAGAACTAAGAGAAAGTGAGTGCATGTCCCTGGCAATTAGAAAAGTTTAACCTCAACTTCAAACAGTGTGTTATGCTCAACTTACTTGTGATGCCCAATTGCTTAATTGTTATTAAAGCATATCAACATGCAATATTATTTTGCACCATGTGGATCTTTTTGATGTGCAAATATAATATAGTATATAGAACTACGTTTTAGATTATACTTATACTTTTTATTATCTGCACAAGTCTTAACACAACTGTATTGAAGTAATTTATTGAAAAAAACTATATCAAAAAACGTCATTCATGCTCAATAAGTCAAAACACTGCTGACATATTAACGCACATCTTTGCACATTTATGTATAAATTTGCATAATTTATAATATTGTGATAATATTTTCTATGTTATTTTGTGACAGGACATTCATACTTAATTGGATATTTTCAGTTTTTGAATTGATTAGTTTTTTTCAGTTTTTCGTATGAATCCTACTGTATGAATGTGCCATAGCCTCATTAGTTTCCTGTTTTTGACAGGTTTTTTTACCATTATAAATATGATTTAATTTTCTTGTACTTATATCTTTGTTCACTCCACTTGCATTTTTTGTCATGCTCTTAGAACAAAATAATTTCATTGATTCATGCATATTATGATTTTCTCACCAAATTTCTAAAGTTTCTCATGAGATATGCCAATTAATAAGTTATAACAACTGTATATGATTCTTTATCTTCTAGATTTTTTAAAAAAATTAAGTTTATTATTTATTTCTATTGCAGTTGTCCTTGTTTATGCTTGATAACTACATCTTAATGTTAGGTAAACTTACTTGTTTCAGATCAACAGTAAGAGGAAACATCATCCATAAGATAATATGCCACCTGCATTTTTTTATGCTTTCTTAATGTGGTATTCCTTTTTTATCTCCTATTTGTCTCAAATTTTGCCTATTGATTTATAAATGCCATTTAATAGTAAGAACATTATCTTTTGGTTTTTCACATAATTTGTAAGTCTTTATCCTCTTCATTTCACCTTCATTTTTATTTTTTTTTGTAAAATTGAGAATTTAAATTTCATGTAGCCAAATCTTTTTCATGACTTATTTCTGGACTTAGAAATATCTTAATTCTAAAACAAAATTGAAAACTAATATTTTCTTCTAATATAAATTTTATATTTATTTCTATGGTTAAACTGGAATGCATTTATCTTTGAAGTATTATACCAGATGTTAATATATTGGTTCTAAATAGGTTTAACTAATTATTTGTATTTCTTGGATTTTTCTTATTTTTGTGTTCTTTTGTTCTTATAGCAGAACTACATTAATTTAAATAGGATAAAAGTCCAGTACATTGGAATAGCAACAGGACAAAGAAGTAATCATCACATTTTCTGTGAATATATGTCTGTGTGTATGTATATACAGATATAAAAAACCTATAACATAAAGAAAAAAACATAACATATTATATATATTTCCTGGAGAACACTAGTATTATTTTATCTTGTTGCAAAAATCAAAACAAAATCTCTCAATAATCCGATTAAGAGTCTGATTATATTCTGATGCAGAAAATAATTCAGTATGATTTCACATTTTTACAATACTTAATTTTGCAAACAAAAATAAATAAAATGCTTATTAGTTTTTTAGCTTTTCAGTGTGTTAGAATTCCAGCATGTTCCATCAAAGATTTGGCAAACATTTACCAAGTTCTTATGTAGTTCCAGGCCTTGGCCAGCATAGTGGATGAAGATAGGCATGAACAGAATAGATACAACCTCGGACCCTAGAGAGGAGATGTCCAGGAGGACGTAAAGACATTAGACAACCGCTGAATGAGATGACTTTCATAGCATAAGTTAAGGGTTTCAGTATTTACAACATGTTAGGCATATAAAACAATATGAATATGCCTCTTTATGTCCCCAAAGACTGTCTCTAGTTTTGTTTTTGTTTTTCTTATCCTAGTGGATATCTATTGATTTTGTGTATGACAGTCTAGGTGTAGTCAGGGAAAAAAAGTAATGGGTATTTCAAAGAGAATTGAATACAGGGTATTAGAGGCTTATATAACCACATGGATGGCTAAAGATCGGGTAGATTATTAAAGCAAAATTTAGATGTGTCCAAAGTCATTCAAGTTGTCATATTATATCAGATATTTACAGTTATGTAAAGCCATGCAAATCATCATGTCTTTCAACTGGTAGTTTGTAATTGAAATTGCTTTTGTAGGGAAAGTGAAGTATAAATTTTGAATAGATTAAAAAAAATAAAGAACATCACATTTTAATTAAATAAAAATATTAAAAATAAAATGTTATTAATTTAAATGTACATGGATACAAAAATATAAAAATCTTTAGTATTTAATGAGTATTTACTATGTGAATACTCTTTGGCATTCAATTTCTTTGATCTTGACTTTATGCCTGTGTGATATTTAAGCAATCTATTGACCTTTATTCTTAGCTTCATGCAATGTCATATCTGTGTTCTTATCTATATAGAAGTTTAAGCCATGCCCAGTGTCATATTCAGGAAAGATAACAGGCCTGTCTTTCTTGTTAGAAATGAGTTAATTCTTTGAATGACTAGCAACCATTAAACACATGTCATCTTGAATGGAAAACCCACAGAATAAAAAGTTTAACTCAAAACACCAGTCAACCTTAAAATACTGGTATAGTATTAGTGACAGAATAAGAAGAGACATGTCAGGAGAGAGAAAATAACAGAGAGTGGAATTAACAGCTATAGTCACAAAGTGCTTGAAATACAGGAGAGAACAAAACAGACCAGATGCTGCCAACAAAGGGGATAGAAACATCCATTTCTTTCACCTACCCTTATTAGCTTCCAGTGGATTACTGTCATGTGTCAGAATCACACCTTAGCCACATATCCCATTTGACATCTATCCATCATGTGATCATGTCAAAGGTTTAGTTTTAACTTTTTTTGTTTTGCTAGTAAGGGAAATAGCTAAGTATCATTTCCACTGAATATTGCTCCCTAGAGGTTAAAACTGCACACTCTCCCTCCTTCTGTCTATAAAGCTATCCACTGGACATTATAAAGGAAAAACTACTATAACACCCCTAAAATTCTATAAGTATAATAAACTAAAAAAAAAAAAAAAAGCAGAAAAAAACACACAAGAATTAAATACTAATCAGTTGGTAAACTAATATATTGAAAATCTCTGTATATAGGAAAATATGAATTTCAAAAATAGATTACTAAAAAATATAAAATCTGAACAAAATGGATTTTTAAATATACCAAGTTTTTGCTATATCTCTGAGCCAATCAACTCCATATAATTTATTAGAAAAATTCAAAAGGCTTTCTGGCATCTCAGCTTCCAAATTACTGTAATGAGATATTACCACTTCTTAAGGCTTTAAAAATAAATTTACAAAAACAAAAACGAGAATATCCTAATTGCTTATTATCAGAAAAACTTTAAAAGTATAGAAAATTTAAAAAGATATGTTCCATATGGTATTTTTCTCACTATAATAACCATTGTTTCACTTTATATTCTCCCCACTCACACATAAACACATTGCTAGTATATGCTCAGCATAAGTAGTTTCAAAATCTGTTCCTGTGAGTTTTGAAAGAATGATTATATCAATTTAAAAAATGTTCTCAGTAATGCACTTGCTTGTTTCTTCTTTTTCATATTCTCTAAATTACCCCATCAACTATATCATATGTCAATGCACATTTTGACTCTGAGCACGCATGACTAATACTTACGGAGGATAAAATTTCTCATTAGTCTAATTTCTCTCTATGTTGGTTAAAGTGATATCATTAAAGTTAATCATCTTCATGACTTTCACATTTTTTCTATTTTTTTTGTTAGTCCCCAGTGCTTATATTTTTATCACAATTATACATATCAGAAAGAAACTAAATGTTCTTTCAAACTCACAAACACAAACATCACTAACATATTATCTGAAGTTTCATAGTTTTACTATGAATACTGACAATTTGTGTAGTAAACATTTAAACAGTATAAATTAAGATCTTTGTTTTAATGTTCATTAGTATGTCAAATATCAAGAAACAGACATCTATCCATATTATATATTTACATTGACTTTTTATAATGTGTTTTAAATTTACCTTAGTGTAAGTATAAAGCATGACTAACACTTTTGTTATTTTTCATAATGCAATTCAAAGTAAGATGACTTAAATGTGATTTACAGTGTTTATAAAAATATGTGGAAATCCAAAATCTTTTAAAGAATGATGAAAAACTAAATATGTTAAGTGTGTGTATGTGTGTATACAGATATGTACATTTTAAATACATGTGTTCATATAGATTTTTGTTCTATTTCAAATCAATTCCACCTCTAAATATTTTTTTTCATACATTTCCTCTCTCAATACTTCCATTTATATCGATCCACAGAAAAAAAATGTGTTGTAATACTACCCTGCTTTTTAGGCTTTTTATGGAAAATTTTGCTTTGTTTTCTCTTTAAATACACCTATGTTTTTAGAGATTAATTTGAGGACAGGTTGTGGTAACAAAAATGGACTATTGTTTAAGGAAGTGATGTCATTGTTAAAATAGAAACGAAGGAGTAACTTCATAGCACACATACCATGTTTATGAGTATGCTTCTTACACTGCTGTATTTATTGGAGACACACAGTGAAGAGTGTTAAGCAAAATGAGTGATGGGACAGGTTCCACTGGGCCATTGGAAATCCTCTCGCCCATGAACCTACTGGCCAAGAAGAAATTTGCTCTTCTGCCTCAGTGATCTTGATAATCAAGGAGAAAGTATGTTGCCATGCCACACTGAGGGCAGAGAACATTATTTCTAGAAATCTCTTAGGGCCGCTCTATGATGTCAGGTCCTGCTGTAAATGTGAATGGAAGACTAGATAAACCTATGATTGACAACACTGATAAGGACTCTGACCTTCAAGCATGAAGTTTTAGGTCATTTCATCGAGTCAAATATCCTAAAAAGTTTGTGTGACGTCAAAGAGCAAAATTAATACAGTACAGAATGTGAAGAAATAAGTAATGAAAACTAACTCTGGTCCTGTAAGTGAACAAGGACTATATAATAGTTTAATATGTTTCACTTATTATGTACATTAAACATTAAATATTAAATAATATTACATATGTCCACAAATTTGCATGGTCTCTATCTTGTTTTTCTTATTTTATAAACATTTCATTGACGGTGATCATCTTTATAAATTAATGTTCAGGTTTCTGGTTACTAAAATGGTATTGTAATCAAATTAGAATGAAATGGATATTACCTAGAACGAGAAGACCAACTAATGGGTTTTGGATATATCTATATTTTTGATAAGAATCTAGCATATTTTCATTAACATGATATAGACTTTGTTACAATATAAACATATTGTCAAGAGTAAAGCAATGGATTGTATTAAATATTGCCTACTGGATTTCGGTAACCTTTTCCATTCTTTCTATGTTGACTTCAGTATCTCGGAGGCTGGAGAGGTAAACATTGTCTTGGCTAGATTCTATTACTCATAGTCTAGACAAGACATATTTTTTGTCCATGAAATGCACTGACAGGAAAATCGCAATGACAAAAAGGAGCAAGAGGTAGAGGACGCTCTTCCTGAAGCGGCTGTGCAGAGGGCCAGGCTGCAGCAGATAGGAGTGTTTGCATGCAAAAGCCCCATCCCCTGCCTGTGTAGCAGTTTTGAGTGGCAGGCAGCCGGGACAGA
This sequence comes from Eonycteris spelaea, assembly GCA_003508835.1. NCBI lineage: Eukaryota > Metazoa > Chordata > Mammalia > Chiroptera > Pteropodidae > Eonycteris > Eonycteris spelaea. The sequence continues at coordinate 11,620,014 of PUFA01000021.1, forward strand.
GAGATCCAGTGTCTACAATGACTACAGTTTTCCAGACTTCTGGGTCATCATTCTGGTAGCAGAGACTTGAAACAAAGTGTCCGTGGCAGGCCTGCGTTTTTTCCATTAATCCCTTAGGAATGTCGAGGCAACTAATTTCTTGTTTGCTCATCCGTTCTTAAAATGAATGAAAAATATCTAGAATTTTCTTCTTCTTACACTGAACTCTGATTCATATAAACGTTGTTTAACTATATGTATATATCAATAGGTTTCAGAACTTATTTTCTATATCAGGGAGAAATAGTGACATCATAGGACTAAATCAATGCCATTTATTTTACAGGTAATATGAAATATCATTGTTTTTGAAAACTGAATATATGAATTTCTCTCTATATATAAATATATAAATGGAGACTATAGATATAAATATGATGTGGATGTGGATATGGATATAGATGTGGATATTGATATCGGCATGGACGTGGACATAGATAGATATAGATAGATAGATAGATAGATAGATAGATAGATAGATAGATACACACACACACAGATGTAGATATATAGCTAGTTGTACTCTCTCCATGTTCATAAAATATCAGAGTTCAGCATTTGGAAGTTTAGTACATCCTAATATCACTATATAGCCATGGCATATCAAAAGGCTTATTTTATTTCAAAATGTGGAAATATATATCCCAAAGAAAATTTCATAATGCTTTGATTATTTAACTCTCAAGTTTACATCAGACAGTTTCGAACATGAAATTATGAATTGTGTATTTATATATGTACTATATTATGAAATATTACACCATATTTTAAATCACATAATGTTGCAGATAATATCCTATGATGTTATTTCAGAATTCGATAGCATAAAGACAAAAAAATGCTTATTTTTCATAGATTCCTTCAACTTGAATTCAATATTACAATGTCAAACCTGAAGGAGACTCAAGCTGTTCGGTGAATCCGGAGTTGCCTTTAGCAGTGGCATATCTCTTGTGGGCTGATTGGCCGTCTTGCCAGTCATTTCCATGGATGCCATTTCTTTTTTATACCTTGCACTTCTGAAAATGTCATATACTTTGTTTTGGAAAAAGGGGCTATTTTTATCCTTTTCAAATTTCAACATGTTAGTGTAATTTCAAAAGACATATCCTAGAGCTATAAAATATGTTAATGATTTGAAAAGTTTGATAGTAGTTAAAAAATATCTTTATCTGAGTAAGTAAGTACTTATGCATTTTTTTATAATTCTTAGGTCTGTAATAGTGTTTCAACCAGGCTATATATACAGATATATAGTAATACGATCATGCTAAAAATGCTCTGCTTCAAGAAGGAGCGATTGAAGCACTTTCATGTATCCTTTAAGACATATATTCTGACAAGGTGAGCCAGACTTTTGTTATATTCAGCATGGTGTGACATGCAGGAAATTTGGATCCCGTGAATCTTATTTCAGAATGGGAGCTTTCAAAATTTAGAGCAAAGGATGGTATTAAAAACATATTAGGATAACATTTTGATGACTTTTCGTCTATTAAAACTATTTCTTTCCCAAACTACCTGAAACAGACAACATTTCTGCTAGATTTAGAACTTAAATAAGTTTGTTGTTATTTTTTTGTGGTTGTTTTGGTATACGGAATAAAGGCAAACCAACTGTTGTTTATGTATATGTATTTAAATCTATATGTGTGTGTGCACATACATATATATATATATATGCATACATATGTTTCATGAGTAAATTAAATTTCTCATTTGAAAGGGAAATGATACAATTAGCTATTCTTAATTTCTAAAAATCACATTTATGTAAATCTAAGATGGCAGGGGAAAAAAGATGTTCCCAAAACATACTTTTTCATAGAAAATAATAAATTACTAAGTGGCAATTATGTGCCAAAATAATGTAACAAAGAAAATGTGCTTTAAATTTGTATATATTAATTTTAGTGACAAACTGTATTTTATAAATTTAAATCTTAAATTACTTCTTGAATGGAAAAGTCAAATTACTGAATACCGACTCCATTTTTCCCAGATGAGTGAATAAGTCCTCCACAACTCCTGTTCAGCTTATAGTATTGTGTGTCTGTTTTGGAAGGGAAACAATTCAAAAGGTGATATTTTATTTATTTGTAAAGATAATGTAATGGCAGATTTTAGTATACTGGACATGGTTTATGGCTAGAGTGAGTATTAAACATTTTCATACTGAATTAGCAAACTTCTAAATACTAATAAATGATTTCTACTTCAGTCTTTTAGATGAGTAACTGTGTCATTCAGAATGTAAGATTTTTTTTAGTCTTTTGTAAGAGTCAAATGTTTAGATTACTGATATTCTGTGATCTATTTGTTAAATAAATAACATGCAATTCACAAATAGTCTGTGATACATCTGTAATACTAATTATATACTATTTCAAGATAAAAATATTTTCCAGATCCTTCTATGGATTTTATATATTTTACTTGCAGTTATACATTAGATTACAAAAAAGAAAAAAAACTAATAATTTTTCTCAAAGTTAATTGAAGTTTTAAAGCTCTGTGTTAAAATTTTATAACAATTTGCTTTTGAAACAATGTGAAATTCCACAGCTAACTATAAAGCATGAAAGACAAAATAAACCATGGTTACCATGGAAATTGAAAATGTTAAATTTATGGAAGCTCTCTTTGACACTTATATGAGTCTTGTTTGTATTCTAACATTCATGTCATCCTCTCAACAAATAGATTCACCTTTAATAAAATGTCTAAGGAGAATACTGGAATATTGTTTTCAAGTAGAAACTGGAAAGGTCTTTTCTATATGTGTCAACTTTCTGAGAGAGCTTTAAATAATTAGTTATATAATAATTGCTGCTGGCTAAAGACTGATAGAGCAATACTTTTTTAATAGATAATATTTTGGACTTCTTATATGCATACACCCTCTCAAATCATTTTCTATGATCAAAAAACTAGATAAATAGGCATTGTTACTGTTTATCACTTCTAAAAATCATAGCATATTCATGAACCTCAGTGGTTAATGAATTTTAACTATTTCCTTTTACTTATAAATGATAGCCAAAGAGATTATATGACCTTCCAGAGTGAGAGACCCAGAAAATGGCATGGTTTAGTACTCTCAACTCTAAGTATAGACATTTCATTTTTACCCTTCAGCTTTAGTATAAAGAGTTGGGAACTCTTAATGAAATAATGAAGATAAAGAGAAAATAGAGATATAATAACAAAAATATCGAACTCTGAGTAGAGAGGAAAGCTATTGTGGACAAGCTGTATAGAAATCTAAATCTTAGTTCAAGAAGAGATTAAGTAAGTACGTAGATGGAGGCTGCGGTTTACTTAGTGGTTAGCCTGGAGTTTGAGGTCAAGTTCTAAATCTGCAATTAAGTAGCTGCCTGACTTTGTGCAAATTATCTTTATCTCTATGATGCAGTTTTTCTTGTACCTAAAATAAGGAAACATTTCTAACTTTGTAAAAGTCATATGAGTAATGAGAACATGAAAAAAGGATAGTTCAATACCTTGTACATATAGTAAGTACTTAATAAATTTCAGCTCTTCTAACAATTACTTTCCACTAAAAATAATTTGAGACCACAAAATGTTGTAATGAGGTAGCCTTAATATATTGAGATGTTTTAATAGAAAGCAAATAAGTACATCCTCACAATATTATCAAAGAACTTCAAAGTTATATTAATTGTATTTATTTGGCACAACTATTTGTAAATTTAAATGCTATTTTAATGTAAACTAAAGTATACATGATTTTTCTTTTAATACTTCCTGAAAATTAGAATTATTCAGAGAATTAACATTTAAAACTTGTCTGACTTTTTCCCGTATCATATTTAGGTATCATCTATGGTTCTTCATTAGTCTAAAACTGAATATTATCTAAATATTTCACCATTGATCATGTCTTGATTTCCTGAGCTGACTGACAACTGATGTTTCTGCCAGAAAACCAGGAAACTGACATAATAACATGATAAATTTAGCAATTCTTAACTTTCATACCTGAATATTTCAGTTAAGGGGACTCTTGCCTCTAACAATTAAAGTATGGGTCTTTACTTAAACATTAAACTCCAGATGTTATAATAGCCACACAGATCTCTATTCTTTCAGACTTAATTTCTACTGAGTTAATCATACTTATTTTATAGAATATTATAGTTAAATCTTATTTTCATCTTATTTGAGGTTGAATTCCTGTCTCATAGGAAAACCTGAGTATGTTTACATAATATTTTGATAAATAATTTGTATATTCTGAGAGCAACATGACATTTCCCTTTGGGAATACAGTCTAATCAGGCATATTAAACATCAGCTTGAATTATTATCTAAATAAAACTGTAATAAAACATAGTGATATGTTTTATATAATAATACACTTTCCCAAAGCCCATTCTAAGTGATTATTTAATTATAGGGTTCTTTGGTTTTCCATGTCACCTCAACCTTCTTTAGAAAAGATCATTGAAAACCGACTGAATGTAGACAAGTTTACCATACAAAATTAGCAGTGATTATAGATGTCTAACATTGTAATTTAAAATAATACAATTTATCACTAAGGTTTTTTTTTTTTTTTTCTTGAATTTCTCCTAAAAAAATTGTGAAAGTTTACAAGGAACATAAAAACCATGAGTGTACAAGAAAATTTTTTTTTTTTTTGCTTCATGATGTCTTAAATGTTATACACATGAAATATCATTTATAAGTTTCATTTTTAGGTTTATATAGAAGTGGCTTGGTCTTTAAATTTGACAAGAAATGTTGTCCTTGGCAAGGTTCTATGTAAAAAGAAAATGGCACAATTAAAGAAAAATTTATAAGCTATGTTCACATAAAATGTTTCAAGTATCTCTAGTTATATAAATAATATCACAATATGTAAAAGAATGTTAAATTTCATTTTAAAATACATTAAATATCTGAATCTTAGCACTGTCATCAAACGTTTTTACAGGAGTATTTTGATAGCTCATATACACCTCAATGAATCTTTTTTCTTTGCTCAATGTTGAGTATAATTTATTTACTTAGAAGAGTAATTTTGAAAAGGATAGTTATACAATGGCAACCCTCAAGAAGATAAGCCAGCATTTAATCAAAGACAGTTGAAACACACTTAAGCAAATAATAGGTAAAAACTGAACTGCTTATGTCATGCACTTACGAAAATTGTTCTGTGTCAATGAAATATATGGGTTTTGCTTTTATTCTTCCTGTTTTCTATTTGTGAAAATAAGCAAAGACCACCCAAATGAGAACAGAGCCTATCAGAGCTTGTTAGAACAAGAGAGCTAGCAACCATCATCTGCTTTTTGCAGAGACAAAAGGCAGGCAGGTGAGTTTGAGAGCCTTAGAATGAAAAAGGGAGAGGCTTCGGGTATGTGCTGAATGGAAGGTATTGAGATGGACAAGCTGCAGAGGAGCTAATGAGAAGTGGTCATCTTTTATGATTGGTTGGGGAGCAGATTTCACCCTCTCTGGTTAGTCCTGAGTTGGAAATGGGAAAAACCTGGGAGTCTTGGCAGGCACTGACCATGTCCTGACAGTTGAGTCATTTGCTGCAGAGACCATGGTTGGGCCAAAAAGGAATAAAAACAATGGCAGAAGTAACATGACCGCAGGGAACACTGCAAGTGTTAATAAAATTTAAACTTGAAAAGGGTGGTCGTAAGAGGAAAGCAATGCAGTCTGGTTGCACGGGTGGGTCTGGAGGAGGGCCCTCCATGTACCTGCTGAAAGCTGAATCATCACCAAGAAAAAGCCAACACAGGAACAGAGGGGGAAGCTGGATGGCGGGTTATGCTGATTAATCCACAGCCCTGACTCTTGTCCAAAGAAGCCTGAAGGAATGTGATGAAGGTAGAGATTAGATAATACATCATGACAGCTACCCAAATTTAAGGTTTCCCTTAGTTGTTAACACAACTGTTGAGTGCAGGTGAATAAAAGAAAATGTAATATTATATTTTATGAATATAACATTGTAATTGATTTCTCTATAACTTTATTTGATCTCAGCGTTCACCATTTTTTTCTCCATAGCGTGAATATTTGGCCATGTAATAATTCTGGCAACTCAGTGACTTTAAGTTTGAAAGTCTATTCAGGAAAAATCTTCAGTCAAAACCAGGGTTATCTCTCACTCTCCTCCCTCTCTTTTACTTAGGAGAATATTTGAAATTCAGTTACACTGTATAAATTTTTTATTTATTATTATTATTATTATTATTATTATTATTATTATTATTATTATTATTATTTATGCCTACAGCACCTGATCTTCCTAAGTGGTCTCCCATCCAAGCACTAACCAGGCCTGACCTGCTTAGCTCCCAAGATCAGACACATCAGGCTTGTTCAGGGTGGCATGGCCGTAGAACATGGACCGTGGCTCCACTGAGGCACAAACCCAGGACCTTCTGCGTGTAAAGCAGATGTGCAAAATGCTAGACTATGGAACCACGTCCTACTGTATACATTTTAAACTTCTTTAACTGTGTTCTACATCTTTTGAGGTGAGAAATGTCAATGGTCCAGAAGACTAGAATTTAGGAGCAACCACAACAATAAAGAATGCTTAAAGGACTATCTGGGTGGGGATTATCCTAATGTCTGCTACAGAAATAAAACTACAATATTGCAAACATGCAGACTATTCAACAACAAACTCCCATGAGTTTGAGGACACCAACTACTCATATTCCTCATTTCTCTATCTGTTCAGACAGTTTTACCTGGAGAACCTTCGAATCATAACAGAAAGAGGAAGAAGTAGACCACGGGGACATTTATCAAGGAAAGAAAGTATGTATACTAGTAGCTCGCCATTATGGTCACAAGATCAGGGAGCATGGAGCACTTCAATAAGTAACTTGAAAAAGTCACAAAATACAAATTCATAAATTAGAAAGGATGAAGAAATAAAATCAATGTTAGAGAAAATTATAAATATGCCAAAACAAGAAGATACAGATATGCATAAATAATGTTCTTGAAATGAGAGAAAAGTTAATGAGACATAAAAACATAAAGTTAAATAATGAAAGAAATTTTTTTCAATAGATATGTGTATCAAGTTTGAATGAGCACACATAATAGAGAGAAAAATTAATGTTGGGAGAATCACACCAAAACTTTTTCTATGATAAACTTACAGATGAAGAAGGAATGCAAAGTCTCTAAGAAGAAGAGTTTGTCTTCAGGTTTGTACAATGAAAAACTTCATGCTGAAAGACAGTGCTGAGATATTGCCTTATGCCTTTTCTTTTTATTGCTTTTTTAATTGTGGTATAATTGAAATATAACAGCAATATTTTTGTATAGAGTGACTAAAATTTCATATCCACTCATCTTTCTAAAACATGAAAAAGTACATGGATAAAATACTCATGCTGACTTTTTTTTTTTAGGAGAAAACTAGTGGGATAAATTCTGCCATCCAACAAAATAAAGAATTAGAATCCAAATATTTAGTCATTTGATAGAATCTATAATCTTTGAAAATATACAGTTTATGAAAATTTAGGTAAACAATCTTCTCAAACATGCGAATGAGGAAAATTTGGAAAACTTATGGGGATTATTTCAGAGTAATATTTTATAATAATGGGAGATAAATTATAAACATGTTCCCTATCCTTATACCAAGTGGCATGGGGAAAATTACATGTCTTCTTCAAGTCATTAATTTAATAAAGGTTAATTAGTACTTGCTATGCTAAAGACACTATGCTTTGGGGACTCAAACTGATAACATTGACCTTAAATAAAATAGTTTTGACTCTTTTTGTGGGGATTGGGTGGCAGAGGGGGCTGATAAACAATGAATGTAACAAGTAAACTGCATGATATGTAACAAGTGACAATTTCTGCAGAGTAAAATAAATGAGACAAGGCACAAAGGAGTTTCAGGTGGTGATAAGGTGTAGGAGTGGGAGATTATTCTGGGTGACCTCAGAGAAGGTTGTGGTCCAATAAAGACTTTAAGGGGAATGAAGAGAGTAAACCATCCCGACACGTGGAGAAAGAACAAATATCGAAAGTAACAGCCAAAGCAAGAGCATATGCTCGGACTGAATAGCATGAAGACCACTCAGGCTGAGATTGAGTAAGCAAAGAGGGAATTAGTAAGAGAGGGTGCTGGGAGGTGGTAATAATCCAAGTTATTTTGACCCTTATAAGCAGGCCATTGTGAGAGCTTTGACTTTCTCTGACCTTTCTTGACAGAGAATTAACTGATACTGGGAAAATTTAAAATAGTAGGAAACTAAAAGGAAACAGTTTGGGGTTTTGTGTGTGTGTGTGCGTGTGTGTGTTTTACTCAATACTCCCTCCCGAATGAAGGCGGAATTTTTAAGAAATAATGCTTAAAAATGAAAAAAGGAGATCCTCATGAAGAAATGCTCTATTTTTTCTGTCTAAAAGAGATCATTTACCTAAATGTACAAAAATCTTCTTTTTTATTTCCATACAATGTGTATTAATAAATATTAGCTTTATACTCATATGATTTGATGAAATTGTCAAATCATAGCTGTTCTACCAATTGTAGTAAATCTCTCTCTCTGTCTCTGTCTCTGTCTCTCTCTCTGTCTCTCTCTCTTTAGCATATGTGCATATCTAAATGTGTTTTCCTGCCTTTAAGCTTTTTCACTTTATACAGGCATGCCTTAGAGGTATGGTGAGCTTGGTTCCAGACCTCTGCATTACAGTATCACAATAAAGTGAGTAACAATTTTTACCTGGCGGAGGGTCTTACCTTCAATTTGTAAAAAAATGCAACACCTGTGAAACACAATAAAAGGAAGCAGAATAACACAAGGTGTGCCTGCACAGGGAAGGTAATTAAGTGTATAGAGTGATAATTTCCTATCTGTCTTAAGTCCCTTTCACATCTACTGCTATTTATCTCCTTCTGTTTTTCCCTACCATCAGGAAACTTTGGAGATTATTTGATCATAATTTATGATACATGAATAATGAGATAATTAATTCTTTTAAAACATGTCATGTTTTATCTTTGACAAATAGATAACTCTGAAAAGATAGAGTTATATTAGCTTTTTCACAATGATTTTCACAATTTTATCACATGTAAATATATCATCTCAATATGTTAGTTAAAAGAGTTCAATTTAACTTCTCATGGTTTATATTTTTAAACTACTAAGTTCTATGATAAGTTAATATTATCTCCACAGGTTATTATAGAAAATCAAATTATTTTTAATTGACTAAATGTATAATAATAGATACATCCTTAAATTATTTAATATTGTCGATATTATAAAGTTACCCAGAAATAAAATTTCTCGAACTTTAGTCAATTTAACATGTTAGATCAATATTAATCAAGTTAATTAATAAATAATTTGGATTCCAGGACTTTTTCAAAATTAAAAAAATGATAAAAATAATGGTCACTAAAAACAGTTTATATTTAATTTCATTTCATATTTTTATGTATAAAACGGCTATAACTTAACAGAGGTGTAAATGTTTTTAAATGTCTGAATCTGTGGGGCCATTTTTACTGAGCATAAACATGAGTTCAATCTCTGGGTTTAAATTACATACTCTAGGTTCCTGGTATAGACGAGCATTTCAAAATCTTCATAATCGTTTTGTCTGCTTGCTTTAAGAGGTAACAACTCCTCAAAGATAAATTTGTGAACAAACTAAATACACTTATTAAGAACTAACAGTACCCAGTACTAATCAGTTATTATGTGGTGTATCACATTAAGTGATTTACATATGTACATTGAACAACCTGTGTCCCTGGATGAAGCCCACTTGATCGTGGTGTATACTCTTTCTAATATGTTGCTGTATTCAGTTCACTAGTATCTTATTTAGGATTTTGGCATCTGTGTTTATGAGAGATATCGGTCTGCAGTTTTCTTTTTTTGTGTTACCTTTACCAGGTTTTGGTATCAGGGAGATACTGGCCCCATAAAATGGGTCGGGGATTATTGCCTCCTCTTTAATTTTTTGGAAGAGTTTGAGAATAGGTATTAAATCTTTGAATGTTTGGTAGAATTCACTGGTAAAGCCATCTAGTCCTAGACTTTTACTTTTTGGTAGGTTTTTTATGATTGTTTCAATTTCCATACTGCTGATAGATCTATTTAGATTTTCCAGATCTTCTTGATTCAGTCTAGGAAAATTGTATTTCTAAGTACCGGTCCATTTCTTCTAGGTAATTAACTTTGGTGTTATATACTTTTTCATAGTATTCTTGCATGATCCTTTGTATTTCGCCATGTCTTGAGGGATTCATATGCGAATCCCACAGAACTCAACTCTAAAAATATCCTGCCTTAATGCCTCATTTTGAAACACAGTTTAGACTCTGTCATGGTGGTATTCTCCCTTACTGCAGTACATCTAATAAACTTAGATTGGCCTGGTCAGTGGGTCTTATAGTAGGCTTAAAGATGTCAGTAGTCAACAAATGTAAAGATAATTTGTTAATTGAATGTGTGAATGATATATCATGCATATAGCAAATTAATAAATGCTAAGATGCATGGGTGATTACTCTGAGGTGAAAAATAATTTATATTTGTTATAAACTGACAAATCGCCATCTCAAAGTATATAAAATTTTTACTCATATAAGCGATGCTTAAGTACAATAATATATGAGCATGTGTATTCTTCTTATGTTTACTAAAAATAATATTGTAAATTTTTTCAAGTATTTCAAGTATGTCTCTTCTATGGGTATATGTAGAGTTTTAAACTGTCATATGCAGATAGATATAATATATAGATATAATGTATTTTCTTGACTTAAATTGATCCCAGTCCCATAGTGCATTTTATTAAAAATTCTGAAAAATAATCAGCAATTTTATTTTGAAAAAATAAATATTTTAATATCAAAGACTATAATATGCTTATATTCTTTTCTACAGTATTATATTACTCTAAAATACAGATGTTATTTCCTAGAAAAGTACACTTAAATAATATTTAACTGTTCATATATTATTATTTCCACTGAACTGCTTTGGTATTTTAGAAATTGTGGTGACAGCCATTAAGTTGGTCATAGGCTTTAAGAAAATTGAAATCGTTTTTTTGCTCATGTGCAAATGATTGGCTAAAAACATCTCAGCTCCTTTCTCTTGCACATTCTAACAAATGGTGAGCTTCAAGGAAATAAATTCTAATCTCTGGTATACTAAATAGCCCTGAACTGTAATAGTAATTATAGTATTATAGTGGCCAGAGACACCTGAAGAATTGAGCAACTTATCTCTCCTTTAAATTACCTTGAATATCTGATGGGGGAAGAAATAGAATGGCCTGCATCTGGTCTGAAGAATGTATTTGTGATTCATTATAAAAGAATCGTGAGACTTAGATATGTCTTAAGCATGTGCTGCGCCTTCGGAAGGCATGTCCTATATGGAATTAAAGAATCCAATATTTTAGCACGCTTAGGAAAATTGACTATATAGCAACAACTGTGATGAATGGAAACCCCTACTGCTATGTAAATGTGCCAAAATATCAGTACAGTTAAGGCTATAAGATAAAATTTGGACACATAATTCCAAAGCCATCCATATGACAAGTGCATAAAACATAAACTCAAATGATTATGGAGTTTAACCACATATAGCTTAAATGTTAACTTTGATATTGCAAAGTAATATTTGATATTTGATCAGATCTTGGCCAATAAGAAGAGGAATAATGCTGTAGTCTAAATTTTATATCACTATACTTAATTGTCCCTGGAGTAATAATAACCATAAGGATACAAAAATTTTAAAGGCTCAGGGCAATTTTATTCATTCTCTTTTAAATGTGAGTATGACATTATAGAGCACACTGAAATGTCAGCTCTGCCAATAACTAGCTAACCTTGAGTTATTTCCTTAGAATCAGTTTCTTTATATATTAAATATGGAATTAAATGTGATCTCAAAATACTCATCAGTATTACAAACATCTAAAATTTTAAATGTAAATAATCACAGAAGAGTTAAAAGCAAATATTTATATGTATTTATCTTACCTGCAATATTAATGGAAAATGAGGACATTGTACAGAGAGATATAGCTCTTTAGCTTTTGCTCTATATGACTAAATAGTCAATATTTTTGTAATTTATCCTTGAATGTTATGAAAACTTAAAAATTTAGGAATTCATATGGACATATAACCCTTCAAAGATTAAATAAGCGTAGCCTAATAGCACGTGTATCTACTTACAAAGGAATAAAGAAAACTCAAGCTGAATATTTATTGAATTAATCAGTCCATCATGAGGTTGAATTTCTTTTTAAAAATTCATCTTTATGCTCACACATACATGTCTTATTACTTCAAGAAAACAACAAAAAAGAATGGATTAAATCATAACATTAAGTAACAAATAATATTTTCCATTAGCTAGAAATTCAAATAAACTTGGCTGAAAAAAAAAGAAAACAGAGGTATATAATTTAGGAAACCCTGACATTGTTGTTTAAAAATGTCCTTGTCAGGTGGCCCCGGATATTACTAAATCTAATTCTACATCAGACTACTCATCTGGGAAAAAATGGTTAAAGAATGAAATCTTGCTTTCTGTCTTTCATATAATTCTTCTTAGAAGTATTCCTAGGATGACCAGTTTTGTTCCGTGAATTAATTTTTTTAAATCAAGGAAATGAATGCTTTAGGTGAATATGCATGACACATCGAACTCATAAAAATATGAGTAAGGGAAAGTGTAACACACTGGCTGAGGTCAAGGTTTATAAATGGCAACCAAAAACTGACTCATCGTTTAATGCCTTTTTACCCATTAGTTAACACCTAAGGAAAACTCAGAGCTGTCACTGATGATAGAATTGAAGTCATCGTCTACATTTCTTCAATGAGTTAGCTCTAATAGACATACTAATTAAGGGGGACAAAGAATAATTAGCTGGAAGGAACTGGTATAAATGCTTGTTTCCTATAGATCTCATTTTGGGTTTTTTTGAAGTATGGATGAAACTATTTTGTATTCAAGTATTAGCCTAAAAAATAACTGTGATGTGTTTGAATTTCAATGATAAATATATCCATAAATTTGGCTTTAGGAAAAAAGGTATATGATAATCAAAGAGAAAAAAATCTTGGGAAATGATTGAAGCAGGTCTGTAGAACAGGTTTCACAAACTATAAAAAAGAAATAGGAGAATCAGTCAGGACTAGCATATATATAAACTGGAATTGGGCATTTTGATGGGTTGACATTTTTCCATGATGAGTTCAGAGCCTTAAGTAATCTTAGAAATGTCAAAGAGGAGCTTAATAGGCACCTCGCTAAAAACATTAACTATGAAATTAAGCTTAATGAGAATAAATTCTACCTTTATGAGAAAAAGGTCAATGCTAGCCTGATCTCAGAGAAAGAAAAAAAAAATAGAATTCACACATAGGAAGAAAGCCAATTAGAGATCTAAAGTTAAGGTAGCGCTGCAGAGAGAGAAGTTTTTATCAGCTTTCAAACTATTACTTTCATACTAATCAAATTTGAGTGACAAGAAAGTACAGTTTAATAGTATCTATATCTCAAAAAGAAGCCACAAGGAACTCAAAGGAACTTCAGGATTCTAAACATGTAATAACTTAGCTCTTCATATAATTTTTTCACATTTCTTCCATCAATGATTTAATGGCATTAAAAAAAAATTTGATGTTACAATAAGTGATAACTGAGCCCAAAACTAGGTGATTGAGGCTCTTATATGTTTCATTCAATGTATGGTCCATTATTCACTGACCTTCGAAATAACAATGATAAAGGATAATATTATTGAGCTCCAACTCTGTGTTCAATTTTGAATCATTACAGAAACACTGCTGGATGTGTAATGTGATTATTTTACATACAGGGCACATGCTAAGTCAAAAAATGGTCCTTAGGTAGCAAAAAGGAAAAACTAGGTTCTGTGATTTCTTATTTATTTTTGTGATTTTTTCATCAGTTAAAAACCTGCTTATGAAACTCATATGAATATTATAATGTTTAACTCATTTCCCATTTAGAAAAATAAGTTCAGCTCAAGGCCAGCATTAATTTAATTTTACATAAACATGCTCTTTAAGGCTGAAGCAAAATGACTGGTTTTCTATGTGAAAGTAAAATATAAAAACTATTCTTGGAGTTATTTATAAACAGAATGTGTCTCTAATCCTAATGTAACAGAAATGTATATGATGATCAGTATTTAATAATTTTTTTTCATGTGGTAAATTTCAAAGCAGGAAACAACACAAAGCAGAACATCTAGGATTTGACATTTTCAGCAATCAAGAATTACTTACTATCTTTTGTAAATGGAAATGCCACTACTAAAAATAGAATGCTATAAATAGAATGACATCATTTGTTTCCAAAGACTACTGATATACTAGAGTGATGCAAAATAATAAAAGCGAGATACTTCATGGCAAACTTTGGGGGTAAGGTTAGGACTGTACTTCATGGGTTATCACAGGGTAAATGCTGCAGCCACAGTGCCAATGGCGAGGATTCTCAGAACAAACGGGAAATGGGTTGTCACATTTCATAAAGTCATCTGTGTGCCTTTGTGTATTACGTAGTCAAAAAATGACTATGATAAATAAAATTATGCAGATATTTTGAGTACTTATTTAAAATAAAAACTTTAAAATAGACTCCATGAAAGATTTTCTCTCACATGTAGCTTACAATCTAGAAATATAGAACTATATCACATAATATATACATAACACAAGAGAGATTGATATTATTATAATAAACCTAGTAGTTTTAAGTGAAATTAAGCTTTAGTAGATGTAATTTTTAGTAGGTCAAAATAATTTGAGGAGAAACAAGAAGTCTTAATGGAAAGATGAACAATCAAATTGAATTCAAAGGATGGACACTTTGGCAGGTAGAAAAAAATAGTAAAAAAGAAAAAAAGAGTTTTAAGCAAAGGCGCTAGCAAAAATATAAATCAAGAATATGGGGAAATATCAAATTACCTAAAAGATAAGATACTTGAAATAAATAGTACTTTAATAAGGGGAAACTATTCAGTAGAGAATGTAATGTGAATATTCTAAACGGAAAAGTGATATAATTAGACTTGGTTTTAGAATGTTCTTAGGACAACTGGAGAAATATTAGAGAGATCTGTGTAAGGAACATTCATGAAAGAGTTGGAGATCATCACCTTGCTCAGTTTAAATTTTCTATATATCAGATTCAGATGACATATATTTTAGCAAAAGTGAGAAAGCAATTTTACTTTTTGTGGCATTATTTTTCCAACACAGCATCATGGTATATTTTAGAATTTCAAATATTACATAATTTCCAACTTCCACATAAAATACTATTAACACATTTTTGCCCATTTGGTGTATTGTCCATCATCTTATATGCTATATTTGTAAGCTATTTAAAATAAATATCATTTCCTTTCATACATATTTTATAAAGATAATATATAAAAACATATGAAGAAGTAGTTTTGGGAGATACTTTAAATTTCAGGTCACAAACTGGTAGACCACAGCACAGCTCTAGCTTAGAGATGCATTTTCTGAACATTGTTTCACAAATATTTCAAAATTTTCAATAAATAAAGTTCAGTTTCTCTAAAAAGAAAAAGAAGTGGCATACTTTTTGGCAATATAAGCCTCTTTTTTTCTGAATAGAATCAATATTTGGATCTGTACATAGATTGTATCCCTCTTCACACCGAAAATACACTCTTCCATTCATAATATTCCATTATTCTTTGTGGCTTAACACATTAGGTAACCACACTCACCTATGTCCCTTGCCTAGCCTCTGTTGTCCTTTAACTTGCAACCTATAATTTAGAAAAATAATCTATATGACATGGCAACTTACCAGGAGTTGTGAAAAGAGACAGATGATTTTATTTCAATTTGGTACAAGCAAAAGAGAGTCACCAAGTTTATGAGCTTGTTGAAGTGCTGAGGTTCTCACATAAATCCTATTTCTCATGAACAGTCTTGAGGTGACCCTGATGATCCCTGCTATGTGGTGTGTATTCCCTGTGAAAGTCCTCATGCTGACTATGTGTGGGGACTCTGATTGGATTCTAACATATAGGATACAAAAAAAAAAAAAAAAAGGTGGTGGGAAGTATGAGATCATGTGTCCATAATTATGTGATTAAGTTATATAAGACCTTAGTGTTCATCTTGCTAGTCTTTTACTACCTTCTGACCTGAGGGTGCAAATGGCCATGTTGGGAAACCTCAGGTGGCAAGGAACTGCAGGTGGCTTCTATGAACTGAAGTCAGCCTCCATTGGACAGACAGCAGAAATGGAAGCCCTCAGTTGTACAGCCACAAGAAATTGAATCCTGTCATCAACCACCTTATTGGAGATACAGATCCTACCGCAATTGAGCCTCTGGATGAGAATCCAGTCCTGGGTGACGCCATGACTGTTGTCTTGTGAGACTCTAAAACAGAAGACCCTGTTAAACCACTCCCATGGCCTTGTACTAGGGAAACTGTGAACTACTAAACGTTCATTTTTGCAAGCTGTAAGTTTGTGGTAATATTGTTATACAGCAATCAAGAACTAATGTACTACGAATTTTAATTTCTACATGAAAAAATATTTACTCCAAGATGCTTTTCCACACCTCTAAAAATATTAGAGTCATCCAATTTTACACTCTTCAAGATATCAATGTTCCTCATTTACAGAAATCTGCAAACATGTAGGAATTTATTTATTATTAGCTATAATTATTTACTTGAATCTTCTTTAATTATCTGCCGATCCTTATCTTCTGCACACATCAGGAGTGGTGGATTAAAAAAAAAAAAAATCACAAAATCGTTGTTACCTTTTCCATCTGGAGGTGAGTTTTTGTTGTCGTTTGTTTGTTTGTTTGCATTCCTACTGCCGAAAATCTGGCTGGACCTGTATCTGCTTTAACTAATAAAATGTGACTGCAGTGATGTAGTGCCATGTCACGCTATAACAAAGTCCAGGCAGCTTTGAGGAGTGTCTCACAAAAAGTAAAAGACCGAGTCCCCACAACAGCTCTAGATCAGCTCCCAGACAACAGCCAGCAATACCTTGGCCAGGCTTGTGAAAGAGACATTCTGGGCACGGTTTCTCCAACCCAGTGGTGAGCCAGCCCACATGACAAGACAGAGAGCAGAGCAGAGCTGTCCAAACAGCTACAATCAAATTGCAGAAGCTAAACACCTGCACTTCTGTGGACTTAAGCTTCTACGTCTTGTTGTGGTTGGTTATACAGACAATTAAAACATCAGAGAGAATGTGTATATCTGTGTTGCTTAAAAGTGTATTTGACAAATAGAAGTTCTGTGTTTATGTATCGAATGGATTAATGGTATATTAATGTCTTCTAGTAATGGAGATTTATACGAAGTCATTTAATATAAAGATATAAAATTCATTTTACACACTTTTGAATAAAGATGTAGATTCGGATATATTTTAATGAGAAAATATTTGTATTAGGAGATGACTTACATAAAGAAGAAAGCATTTAGGTTGTGGAAAGCTTAGTTATCACCAAAGTAAAATAAGATAGCAAGAGAAAAGAAGCTTTAAAAAAAAATGATTGGTACTGGTAAAAAAAGGTATAGATAGTTCTATATTCTATATTTATATTTTTAAAGGACATGTTTCTATTACTACACTTTTAAACTGCAACTGAGAAATCTATAAAAGTATTTGAAAAGGGAAAAAAACACACAAATAATTAACCCAGTATTTAATGTTTACTGCAGTTTATTTTTTCTAAAGGCATTTTAGCATACTTATTTTGACAATTTTAGTCTACTGAATAATTTTAAATTATTAGTCAACTTAAATATTTTATATCTCTTGTAAGGTAATATTGAGACATGTAAAATTTTCTGTTATGCTTGACAATAGTATAAAGCCTCACTATCTACTAGGAAACTTTCTATGGCCATGTGTTTTAATATGTAAGTGTTTTTCATTTATTAAGGAAGAAAATATTAAATAAAAGAATGTCACTATAATGAATATAATTAGGTTTAGTAAAATAATGGAGAGATTGGAGAGGGACAGAGGGCATCACAAAATTATATAGAGTTATTTTGCATTTTTTTATGTAGTCCACTTACACATGTCTCTATCTTGGCGAGGATAAGAGCTCTTTTCCTAGAACACACTAATATTTTAGAGTGCAAGTCTCAGCAATTTAACACATGCTAATTAGTTCAACATATGGGGTCTTTCTCTAAATTAGGTATCTAAACCTTCCCCAATTTTATGAATTTGTTTATAATCACATTACCTGAAAAATATTTGCTATTAAATTATATTAGTATAATATATGCTTTAGGAAGTTCTGCAGTGATAAAACTGGAATAACCCAGCAAGTTCCAAATATTTTTACTACAGTTCACCTTAATTGAAGTTCAGTTATTAATCATATAAACAAATAGCATTCTATGGTACACACTCTGGGAAATGATATTTTAGGTGAGTGGGACTTTAAAATTCAAAATGAATTGCTCAGCATGATCCTTTGGCAAGAATATGAGATTTGTAGGTATAAAAAACTAGTTTTATATAACTGCTTTATTTTCGATCCTGGGGAAGTAAGTTATTTTCTGTAAACCTCAGTTCTTTTGTTAGTAAAATAATATTACATTGACAGTTAAAGGTTATTCTGAAGAAATTCTTTATAAACTAAAAACATAGTATATCAATTATTATTATTTTAGTTATTGCCGTATTCTATTTCTGCCTGAATTACAGAAAGTAAACCATAAAATATCACACATCTCCACTAAGTGACCCTAATTGTTTGAAATTTGTTTTTCACAGTGATGTGAAATCTGTGGCTGATAATATTTACTCATTAATTTTAGGCTCTGCACAAAATTTTACCTTGAACAACTACAGGGTCATACCATGTTCTTAAATAAGAAGACCCAAAATCAGAACAATAGCAATTCTCCCTAAGTTAACTTAAAAATAGAAAACAGTTGAATAAAAAAAAAAGAAGAAAGAAAGAAAGAAAGAAAGAAAGAAAGAAAGAAAGAAAGAAAGAAAGAAAGAGAAGAAGAAGAAAGAAAGAAGAAAGAAAGAAAAAGAAAGAAAGAAAGAAAGAAAGAAAGAAAGAAAGAAAGAGAAGAAAGAAAAGAAAAAAGAAACCACCAACAGGATTCATATCCTGAAGCTATACAAGTTGACTAAAAAGTTCCTCTTCTCTAAAAGGTTAGAGAAGAAAACTTGAAATAAAAATGTGAAGGTGATGACTAGCAATGAAGATATTAAAACAGTGTAGTGTGTTGCTAACATAGACATATAGTTTAAAGGAACAGAATAGAAAATCTAAACTATGAGCAACTATATACGGAAATTTAGTATGAGATGTAAAATAATTTCAAATTAGTAGAAGTAAATATATTTAATAAATGATGTTGTGATAATTGGATAGCCACTTAGAAAAAGATAAAATTGAATTTATACTAATATGATACACCAATATAAATTCTAAATTAATCTCCTCTAAATTTAAAGAGTAGGTGGGGAAGATTGAGGAGAATTTCAGGTATGACTCATAACTCAAAACAAAAGATTAAACTATGTAGTTGTATTTAAGGAAGTTTGCATGGAAAATGAATAATTAAATGGTAATAAATGCAATGAGAATTTTCTTTATTACATTATATTTATATTACAGCCAAGTGTCAGCATACATTGAATAGAAAGGTCTTCTAAAAGTAGAGAAAACACTAACAACACATAAATGGGCATTAGAATAGCCAGGTAGTTCTGAGAAAATAAAGGTAAACTGTACCTAAATGTATGGGCTATCTTTTTTATAATAATGGGAGTGTTAATAAATACTTTCAGAGAACCCATTTTTTCTAACCCACAAAATTAAAAAAAAATAACTTCACAAAACAAAATATTCTGTTGACTAAACTCCTGGAGAAATAAGTACACGTACAACTTTGGTAAAGGTTAAAAATGGTATCGAAATAAGACCTATGAATGAAACCGTATCTATTTTATAATTTCTAAGCTTGTTAAAATTTCACATTAAGTATGATTACACCATCTAAAAATCTTTTTTTTGTTTGTTAGTTTGTTCTTTATCCACAATCATTTCTCATGCATTTATTACATTTGTGCTGGTTAGAATCTCCCATACAACACTGAAGAAACGATTGTGGAGTTTCCATCTCAATTTTGATTTAAAGAGGATATATTTATCATTTCACTCTTAAATGTGCCCATTTCTATAAGATATTTTTGCTTTAGACATTTTTTTGTTTGGTCGGTTAATGAATTTGTTTTTATTTGATTATTAGATATAAATCAACATCCCTTTATAGTTGGTTAAGAATTTTATATTAAATAGGTATTTTGCACCTACTTTTAGTTATTTATTTTGATAATTTATATTAGATTTCTTAAAATAAATTTTCATGCTTAAAATAAGCTCGATTTATCATTGCCTTATATTTGCTCACATTTTCTTTAGAAGTTGTGTATATATATTTATAATAAATTTGACCGGTGCTTTTCTCTTTTGCATGTTGAAATATATAATTGATATTACAATTGTGTTAATGTAATATATTCCATGTGACCATAATTTATCTGAAAGTAAAATTCATGGCATGCTTCCATTAATCTTTATATTCTCTCAGTCCATTTCTCTGTAACTTGCAAACTAAGGTGTTCTAAAAACTTAAAAGGCTACCCAGCTTAGATGCAGCTTCTCTAAGGAGCCTTGGGTTAGACAGTTTCTGCATCTACTCTTCAGTCACAAATAAATTTTACTTCAAAAAAAAGTCTCCTGGCATATTAAAATTTCTTACTTTTTTTTTGAATTGTGCAGGATAATTTCATGTAAATTTTCTCAAATTTTTATAGAGATATGTAACTTTAGGCCACATGGGCAATAAATCTGGAAACCTTAGCCCCTAGACTCCTCACATTTAACAAGAACTATGGAATCTCTAGATTCTCTTTATTTTATTATCATCTAAAGAGAGAAGACTTGTTTTTGAGATTTCTTCTTAATGACTATAATTATTTTTGCTGTCTATGGCATTTGTTTGAACTAAACAGCTTAACAAAATTAGGAAAACAATGTATGACAGAAATAAGAAGTTTGACAAGAAAAAAGCAACCATCAAATAATGGAATTTTATAGCCAAAACGGAATAATTGAACTGAAGATTTAAGTAGAGAGTTTCAAAGTAGATTCAACCATGCAGAAGAAAGAATCAGTGACCTGGAATACAAGATATTAGAAATTACTTAGAGTAGCAAAAATAAAAAATAATAATAATAAAGATTTAAGAAAGTCTATATGAATTATAGGACACAATGTAAAAAAAAAAAAAACAATATTAGCTTATGAGAATTCCAGAAGGAAAAGAGAAAATGACAGAAAGTATATTTAAAGCAAAAACCCTCAATAAAATACAAGCAAACTGAATTCAGCAGCACATTAAAAGGATTATTTACCACTATCACATACAATTTATCTCTGGAATGCAAGGGTAGTTTAACATATCCTAATTATTAAATATAGTATGACACATTAATAGAATTTTTAAAATCATATAATTACCTCAATAGATATAGAAAAAGCATTTGACAAAGTTTAACATCATTTAAGATAAAACTCTTAACAAATTAAACATAGAAGGAGCATATCTCAACATAATAAAAGTCATATATGAAAAGCCCTCAGTTAACACATTCAACAGTGAAAATTTGAAAGCTTTTCCTGAAAATTAGGAACAAGACAAGGGTATCCTCTCACAACTTCTATTCAATATAGTACTGGAAATTCTAGCTAGAGCAATTAGGCAAGAAAAAAAATATCAGAATTGGAAGAAAAACAATAAAATTGTTTCTATTTGCAAATGACATAATTTTAAATACAGAAAATCATAAAGATTAAACCAAAAACTGTCAGATCTAATCAATGGATTCAGTAAAGTTATGGGACACAAAATTAACATACAAAAACAATAGTATTTCTGTACATTAACAACAAATATTCTAGAAAAAAATGGTACTATATATAATAGCATACAATAGTAAAATACCTGGGAATAATTTTAACTAAGAAGGTAAAAGATACCTTCATTGAAAACTATAAGACATTGATTAGAGATGCAGAAGACATAAGTACATGGTAAGACTTTCTGTGTTTATGCACTGAAAAATGTCGATACTATCAAAAGCCATCTAGAGATTCAACTTAATCCCTATCAAGATCCCAACAGTATTTTTTACAGAAGTAGAAACACTTCTAAAATTTACATGGAACAACAAAAGACCCCAGATAACCAAAGAAATCCTGAGGGGGAAAAAAAAAAACAAAAAAACAAGAACAAAGCTGGAGGCATCACACTTTTTGGTTTCATGGTATACTATAAAGCTATAGTCATCAAAACAGTATGGCGCTGGCATAAAAACAAGCAAAAGTACCATATGACCTAACAATTCCACTTCTTGGCATATGTCCTAAGTAAACAAAAACACTATTTCTAAAGAATATCTACACTCCCATGCTCACAGCAGCGTGATTTGCAATAGTCAAGACATGGAAACAACCTAAGCGTCTATCAGTGGATGAATGGATAAAGAAGTTGTGATATATATGTATGAGATATATATATATATATGCATATAATATATATGTGTGTGTGTGTGTGTGTGTGTGTGTGTGTGTGTGTGTGTGTGTAATTTTCAGCTAATGAGAAAATTTTACCATTTGTAACAACAAAGATGGACTTCGGAGGCATGCTAAGTGAAATATGTCAGAAACACAGTCCTGTATGATCTCACTTCCATGTGGATCTAAACAAACAAATAAACCGCATAGAAAAAGAGATCAGACTTGTGGGTGCCAGAGATGGAGGGTGAAGAAACAGGAAATTGGAAAAAGATGCTCAAACTTCCAGTTGTAAGATAAATAAATATAGGGCTAATACTTTTATATGATACATAGAAAAGCTGTTAAGAGAGTAAATCCTAAGAGTTCTCATCACAAGAAGAAATTTTGTTTCCATTTTTTTCTTTTTATTTTATCTATATTTGAAAATGAGAAGATGAGTTAGCTGAACCTATTGTGATAATCATTTTACAAGGTATATAAATCAAACCATCGTGTTGTGTGCCTTAAGCTTATACTGTGATATATGACAATTATTTCTCAATAAAACTGAATGAAAACATGAGAAGAGTGACAAATAAATTGGAAAAAAAAATGGAGCAGCCATTTCTTCCTATATGCTACTGAGAACAGTCAAGTGATACATCAATCTTATGCCAAGAGAGCACACTTAATAGTTTTCTTAGCTATCTGTTCATGAGTGCTATTTTTGCCAGGATTTTATTTCTATTCCTCTTTTTATTAGAAATATACAATCACACAATTTAAATACCACCTAGACACTCAAATTTGTCTGTTACTGACATGTTTCATTCTGTTGAATAAGACCCAACAGCTCCCATTCAACAGTATTTTTTAATCTAAATAAGTCCAACCCTTTATGCTAGGGTTATTTAGCTAATCAATGCATCTAGGAAATATCGGCCAATGTCAAAGAATGTCTGCTTTGAACCTTTTTTACATATATGTTTAGAGCATGTGTGCTAGCTAATTTATTATTTAACACCAAAGGTAACAGTTTCCCCAAAGTATATAGCAATTCTGCCTTACAAATCAACGATAGTTCCATGTTTTTCCTTGATAGGTGTTGGCAGACTTCTCACTTTCTCATGTAAAACATTTACAGTATCATCAGCAGAGCCAGAAATAAATGAAGCTAAGTTGCTTGACTAATTGACTGACATTAACATAATTAAACATATTAAGATCCAGACTGATAGCCATTGAGTGACTTTAACAACTAACATATTCATTTCAGTTATTTTGTCATTAGGTCTTTAATGTAATGAGCTCAACAGAACTCAAAGTTATTATTATCAAAATATTTGACATACGGGATATCATTATCACAACAAGCCTGATATTTAAAAGTGAATGATAATTTTAAGAGGTTTGCAAAACTCATATTGGTGATCCTATTATTATTTGAAGTTTTTTATTTTGTACAACATTAATGAAAAGTGGGATTAGCTATGGAATGATTCATTGTTGGCAACTTTTCATTAAGACATTAATTTGTTTCTTTTATGACCATCTATACACTCAGGAGAATAACAGCTTTAGAGAAACCCTGGAGTATTGAAAACAGTAATTTGGAAAAGATTTTACAATCTTATAAGGAACAAATAAAATTTAGCTAAGAATCAAATGAAAAGTATAGAGAGATAATTTACTGCAAACAAAATACAAGTTTCTGAGGGAATGTAAACAAAACTATAAACTGGGCAGAAGAGGAGTACTAAGGAACATTATTATAATGAAAGAAAACTTGGGTCCACTTTTCAATCAGGCAGCTGTCATTTATTGGGAAATAGAAAGTGATGAAATATCTGGGATTTGAGAGTCATTTCTGATAAAGAAGGTAGAGTGGAGAGGATGGAGAGATTAAATACAACTGAAAAAACTTTATATTAAGAACCAATTATAGGTTATATTTTTTCTACTTTATTTTTTTTATTTTTCGGTTTTCTTATTAGCTGTGGAGTAATTCATTTTTGGCAACTTTATAAATCAAGAGCAGATATGGAATGCATAAGACTATGCTTTGTATGAATATTTATAATTTATGTCTATTGCTATATTATCTTGATTTTTTTTCATTTTTCCATAAGGGTATCTTAAATCTGTAGAGACAGGAAACAGAATTTGCAACTTTTTTGTTGCAAAAGTTGCTGATGACTTACTTGCTTTCAAATGGTGAAAATCATTTGAGTGTGATTATTCTTTACCTACAAAGTTCATTAACTAGAGTATAGTACAACACTTAGCAGATAATCTTGCGCAGAATAGGAATTTAACAAAGTGTATAAAACTTAAAGTATGTTTTGCATTCTTTGAGAAAGAAGAATTATGTATATTTTTGTATAATTCCAAGAATGATGTCTAAACATCATCACTAAAAATCTAGGAATGATTTTGAGTATGATTAATATTTACTTTTAGGTGACTGTTACATGCTTAGGGATTAGAATACAAACAACTGATGAACTAAACAGCATCTACATTTTAATATAAACTAAATTTACTAATCACAGATTATAAAACTTCTAATTTTTAAGTCATGAATATACACTTAAATATATACTTTTCTTGTATATATCCTACAAGAAAAGGATATTGTGATGACATAAGATGTAAAAAAGTACATAGTGAATTATCAAAGAGGGTATGCCAATGAATTTTATTCCCAAAGACAGATGTTATGATGCATGGAAAACATTTACCTAATAGACATTTTTAGTGAGTATATTAATATTCCAGATAAAACAAAAACACAATTTTCAATTAAAACATCACTTAATTCCCTTGACCAATAATCATTGTTAGCAAGTGATTTAAAGTACAAAGCAGACACATAATTTAAATCTGAGAGTCTGAATATTGGTAAATATCCAACAAATAATGCTCCCCTTCATTTGTTGCTTTCCATTCATGTTGAGGATATAAAATATGTAAAGTGTAATCCTCAATTGTAAGGTACTTGCAAGTTTCTTGTATATTTTAAGAAAATGATACATGTATATGTATGTTTTATAAACCACACTGAAGCTTTTGGCTGTGTGGATCATGAAAAACTATAGCTTGCTCTGAAAAAATGGATGTGCCTCAGCATTTGATTGTCCTGATCTGTGTAACTTGTATTTGTGGACAGGAAGCCACAGTCAAGATGGAGCATAGATAAAATGATTTTACTGTAGACAAAGGCATTAGACAAGAGTGTATTTTATCTCCCTATTTATGTAATCCGTACGCAGGACAAATTATATGAAAATCTGGGCTAGACTCAGAGGAAGGAGAGTGAAAATTGGTGGGAGAAATATTATTAACATAAGATATGCTGATGATACCATCTTACTGGTAAAAAGTAACAGCGATTTGAAACAATTTGTGATGAAAGGGAAAGAAGAAAGTGGCAAAGCAAGAAAGACTGTATCTGAGCATCAAGAGGACAAAAATCATGACTGCAGTAGAAATACATGACCTTCACATAGACCATGACAATATAAAAATTGTTAAATATTCTGCTTACTTTGTTTTAGTCATCAATTCAAAAGGGGACTGCAGTCAAGAAATCAAGAAAAGGTTGAGACTCAGAATGGCAACAAAAGAGGAATTAGGAAAGATCACCAAGAACAAAGATGAGCCATCGCAGACCAAGGCTAAGGTCATCCACACCCATGTATTCCCAATTACTGTCTATAGATGCAAAAGTTGGACAGTGAAGAAGGCATATATATATATATATATATATATATATATATATATATATATATATATATATATAGATTTATTTGAAATATGGTATTGGAGGAGATGTCTGTGGATACAATGGAACACCAGAATGACAAACAAGTGGGTCCTAGAACAAATCGAGCTTGAAGCATCACTGTAGGCAATAATGATAAAACAGAAGCTGTCTTATTTGGGGCACATCATGAGAAGGCAGAGTTCCTTGGAAAAGACAATAATGCAGGAAAAATAGAAGACAGCAAGAAAAGAGGAAGCCCAAATAAGAGATGGAGTGATTCCATAAATGAAGCCATGACTCATAGACATGAGTCCACAGGAGCTGAGCAGGGCTGTTGAGAACAAGACATGGTGGAGTCACTCACAGTGTCTCTAGTAGTCAGAGTCAAGTCAAAGGCACAGAGCATGTACCCAACACATTTACCAAAATGTAAATGCTCCGATTCTCTAACAGTAGGAGCCAAAAGGTACACCATCTGGTTGGAAAACACCTAGGGAACCTGAGGGAGAGGATTCTGGACCAAGGTTCTTTCGTTGCCAAGTGTGGGTAGGAGACAGTGGATGTTATAAGCACACTCAGATGCAACTTGCTCACTTTTAAAATTTTTAATGAAATTGAATTTCTTCCAATAAAACTAATTAATAATAACACCCAGAAAGAAACTTCTTTGAATAAACAACTGTATTCAAGGTGGTTTCTTTGTCCTATGAACAATCAAAACATGTTCTGGGTTGAACTGTGTTCCCCCAGAAATTCATATGTTCAATTCTTAACCCCCAAGTACCTTAATATGTAACAGCATTTAGAGATAAGGACCTTAAAGAGGTGATTAAGTTAAATGAGGTCTTCAGGCGGGTCCTAATCCAACACCTCTTATAAAGGATGGAAATTCGGACACACTCAGAGAGACACCAGAAGAATGCACAGAGCTAGGGATGACCGTGTGAGGACACAGAGAGAAGGCCCCTGTCTGCAAACCAAAGAGGGGACTCAGGAGAAACCAAGTCTGCCAACAATTTGATCTTAGACTTCCATCTTCCAGAAAGGTGAGAAAATAAATTTTGGTTACTTAAGCCATCCAGTCTGTGGAATTTGTTGTTACAGGAGCTCTAGCAAACCAATAAAGAAGCCATTTGATGTCAATAACCAGGTCTTAAGCTCCTTTTTAGTCAGTCCAGCAATTGCTATCAAAGGTATTAAATAAGTATATTTTGATGATATAAGTGCTATAGGTAAGAACTGGTTAAACTATGGTTATGTGCATTATCTTTATGTTCACTGCACCTAAGTACAGTTCTTAGCAAGCATGTACTTAAATATTTATGATGGTGAGGATAATACATGGGTTCTCCAAAGGGAACCAGATGGAATTTCTTTTCATTTGAAGTTGAATAATATTAATGTGAGACAGCATAAGATGAATTTGAAATGTTATAGTCTTCCCTAAAGGCAAGTGAACACCTTATTCCCTGTTTCCAGAAGCTTTCAGGACCAAGAGATTAATGTTAAAAAAAATCCCTCTCTGAACAGATATTCTCAGATAAGTCTCAAACTTTTCATCAAGGGTTTTTCACTACAGACATGATTCATGATTTAAAAGAATCTTATTTTTAATTTATGTGTGTATACTTGTAACTCTTCTACAGAGCATGTTGAATAAAAATCAAATCATTCACAGCCATATCAATAATTCTGTTGAGTATGACTTCTAACTCAATAATTATTAATATGCAACCGATGAATCAAAGTTCTTGCATATTGACTTCTTTGATGTAGCATTTTGCCCTGTTTTTTTATGCTAGACATGAAGCCATAAGATGTAGAAATTTGACTGAGAACATTCTCAAAATTCCTCATTTTAATACACTCAAGTTCGTTTCTCTGCAGTTACTTAATATGGTGCATCCTTGTGCAAGAGAGAATCACTGTCTTTGAAATCTCATTTCAATCACTTTCCTAGTGATATATTCCTTAAAACTTTAACTTTTATTAATGTTAGAAAAATGTTTGCTGAAAGCAGGTTTGCTCATGCATTCTTTTTGCAAATGTCTTATTCTTTACCATCAGCTGAACTGACATTTTCATCGGTTGGAAAGTCTGTGAAGAATGCTGCCTGAGCAATAAGCATGTTTTCAGTCACTTCTTTCCCTCAGGTAACTGCTGTGAGCTGAGGGTCTGCAAGTCTGAGTTTTAGCTGAATTAATGTTTGGATCCTTTACATCATAATCATTATAGTGATAATGGAGCCACCATTTACTACTCAACTATTCAACATAATCTAAATGAAGAAACTATATAAAATTAATGTTTCATATAGAATATTATAATGGAAACATAGGCAGGTATTAAAACTTTTAAATAATGAATATTCCTATATTTTTAAAAAAGAGTGTCTGTGTGTACTTGAAGAAACAAAGGAAAGAAGGGAGGGAAAGAGGGAGAGAGAGCATTTGTGTGAATGAACAGACTAAGTGGAAGTAAATTTATATCATTTTAGTTAGGAGTTTGCCTTCTTTGTATTAAAGTTTTGTAAATGATTACTGTATTACACCTATAGGAAATGAGTTTTTCTTATCTATGCAATGCATTTAAGAAAATTTGATTATAAAAAATGTCATTCATGCTCACAGAGAAAATTCTGTTTAATACAGTACGCCTCACTACAGTATGGTAGTGATAGTTTGCAAATTTGGTTCTTTGGTAGTTTAAAAAAACAATCTTGGTTAAGAAAGAGATATGCCTCATTCCAAATTTAGTTCTCTAGAAAACAAACAAGTTATAATTAGTTCTCTCAGGTTTAGGTGTATACACACACACACACACACACACACACACACACATACATATATGCGGACAGTGACCATTTTTATTAAATTTATTATTAATAAATGTAACTTATTTGTTATTAAATGAATGTTTACTAATTTGATTTGGAAATCATGAAGGCCAGTTGTTTCTAATCTTGGAGAGCATATTTCTTTCCTTATTTCTTTCTAAAGTATAGCTACTTCTTTATCAAAAAAATATTTGTTCAATTATCATTGACTAATATCTCGAGAGACAGTACAAACTTGACTGCAGTTAGTTGTTAATGATAATGGATATAAATTGCCACTTAAAATTTTATAAATATATATACACACATACATACACACACATATTATATATATATATGTGTGTGCATATATAATTTTTAAAGGAACTGAGCTCTCGTCAGATTTTTAAAAATATTATTATATAACTGATATAAAAGCTTGTAAGACTAGGAAAACTATGTTTTTATTTTCCTACTTGCGTTATTATATTTTTATTCTAAAGTTTCTTTGCAAAAATATTTTAAAGCTGTTATGAATTTTATAACATTTATGCTAGCTAAAGCGGTCTGGAGAAAACCATAATTCTACATACCTCAGAAAATGTCCGCGCTACTGTGCCCAGCATGTAGACAGGGAATGAAGGAGAAGGGACCTCTGCCAATCACTTTTTTCGGAGTACCGCCCTTTGCTAGGACTCTAGAATGCTGTTCAGAAAGTGTGACCATGGAAACGATGGAAGCACGGAAGGAGGGCATCAAGGGTAATCTAGTGCTAATTTCTCTAATTGTTTTAAAGTTAAAAATAAGCATCAGTAGAAATAGTGATATCTCTCGGCGCCAGCATAGTAGATTCAGTTCGCGCATCTGATTGAGCTAACACCAAAGATTATCTCCTCTTTTCTTTTTTCCAAAATTTTAGAAGGGGTGAACAGAGAAATATATAGATAGATAGATAGATAGATATAGATATAGATATAGATTAGATATAGATATAGATATAGATATAGATATAGATATAGATAGATACAGATATTCTTTTAAGACCAATCAAAATAAGCCATTTCACTGACCTAGGTTTTAAATTAAAAGCAAAATATGAAGCTCTATAAGTAAAACAAATAGCATTTTAAAGGTTGTTTGCTTCGTGGAAGCCAGAAAGACTAGGGAGGGAGTTGAGTAAAGATTAAAAGAGATGGAGAGGGGGAGGCTTTGGGAGAACTCAGGATCCATCAGCGTCTCTTACACTGTTCTTTTAAATGTGGATTAATGGTCCTTTTCAACTATAGAGCAGATTTCTACATTAAAAATAAATTGTATTTCTCAAGTAAAGATTGTTTTCCCCTGGATTAAAACAAACCGCATTTGAAATAAAGATTTAAAGTTACTTAAGAGTGGCCGTCAATTTTTATAGCCAGCCATCTGAATGCCTTTCTGTCTTTACACTCCGACAAATTATTTTTATATGTTTGTTTTAGAGGGAGTGGAACAGCTTCATTAATAGCAATATGTGCCCTCATATGTTAAATGCCTATGTTGAGAAAGACGGTGAACTAGGAATCTTGCATGTGTTACAGTCAATGTCAACACAATTCCTCCGGAGAGATGCACTATGCCCATTTAACAGATGAAGAAAATGAGCAAAGGGCTCAGTACGTTAAATACGACGTTCAAAAAGATAGGTAAATGACTAAGGGTTGTCTCAACCTGAAGTCATTGTTCTTTTACCAGTTTTTCCTATGTTGTCATCATTCCATACGATTTGAATATTATATAATTTTTTAGAACTTCAAAAATAATTTGATATCCTGCATTTGAGCACAGGTGTTAATGAATGCATGCAAAATTTACTTCTGCCGATGGAGTAGAAGCTTCATTTTAAGTCTGGAAATTCTAAAACTAATTTAATAAAGAGAGAAAGGACCAGCGTTATAACAAACACATGTCCACACCATACCTGCACCCATGTGTATATCTATATGACATATTTGTAGGTTTGTGTGTGTGTATTGATTACTCTAAAACTGGTGACTGTCTCCTTCTTCTCTATAACTTCGTTTTTCAAAAGAACACCGGACCAGCTAAGTTTTAAATTTTTTTGGTGTAGGGGTTGGAGGAAGTACCTGCCTGGTGATTATTTGAGATTTTCTAAGTTCAACGTAAGATAAGCCAAACATAATATGAATTCGATAACTTGACATTTACGTTTTTTTATGACTGGTTAGACTGAGTTGAAAAATATGGTTTTCATTAATCTATGCAGTGATCCAGATTTTGCGTGATGGTATTTTTGGTTGCCACACATTTTGGTAAATTTTAACTTTGTATATGCAGTATTATATATAGCTGAGTAAAAATTTTTTAATAAATTTATTTTTATTTTTCCACAGCATGGAACTGTCTCTCTTTGCTTTGGGTGGCTGGGGATTAGTGGTGACTCTGGTTTTAGAGAAAAAAGATCAAGAGTAAAAAGCTGGTAACACTCAGCTTTAACAGGAAAAGTAGGATTTGACAGCAGGTTAATAGGTGTAAGAAATAGGAGCACTATTGATAGAGAGAGGATTTTCCAAGTTTCTTTATTGCTCTTTGGGCTCTCAGCAAGCCTAGAGGCCTCATGTAAGTATATTTATGTATCTGAACATAGAGCAACTTGTTGATCAGCAGTGGCCTGATGTTTTAAGTCAAAAGGAGCCCCTGGGAATAATAGGAAGGAGAAAAGAGGGAAAGAAGACAGCAAAGTCGTTAGAACTAACAGTGTGTTTTCATTATTTAAGCTCTTGCTTGTGCAGAAGGCCCTGTACATCAGGTGATTAAAGGTTCCCTGAGGGTAGATGGTGGCTCATGAATATATTCCCAGTTTGGGAATCTGAAGACAATAATTTGAGGAGAAATAAAACTAATAATGTAGCATGATCAGTCCGAGACTTTGCGGTTTTAGCTCTGAGATTTAACTTTATAAAGACACTCTTTGTTCTGGGAGGAATTTCAGAAGCACTTGAGGTTATATGTGGGGAACTTGCCTGACAGGTTTGCCATAAAAGGAATGAGGAGATGCTGCTAATTGAACCACATCAAGGACCTAGTAGTCAGAAAAGCCAGCTCTCTAGTGTCAGCAGTTGCTGAGTAGAGTTAAATTCTGGCTAGACTCCCTGTGGATCTGAACACGCAGTACTAACACCACCTGCAGAATTTATCCACCAATATCTGTAGGCAGAAAATAAATGACCTGGAGACTGGAGGGGGGCAGATGACGTCATGCTCCAGACCCCTCACTTTTTCCAGCTACTTCCCATAAATATGCCTCTACCTTCAACCTCTGTTTCAATTTATAAAGAGCACAGTAGAGGGAAGGAGCTGGCTCAGCAGTCGATCTCCAGGGAGATGGAGGTTCATCTCCATATTATGACCAAGAGGTCTGTTTACATTAGTTCATCACTGAACTTAAATTATATTTATCATTTGACAAAACTATTTCTCCAACTAATCAATCAGTGGGTTTTGTGAAGAAAGCTATACTACCTAAAGTGAAATAATTGTATTTCATCTCTTATCTAATGTAAGATGTGAGGTAAATCTATGCCACAATATTTATATATACTCCTACACATGCGCGCGCACACACACACACTCTTACTTATAAATACTGAGATAAGATTTTAAGAGATTCATATATACACTGAAATTTAAGCAATATATTATAACTCAGAAGTTTTCACAGTCAGAATCAATCTTTCTCCGAATTTAAAGAAAAGACAAGGAGTCTCTTATGTGAAAGAGAGAATAGCAAAAGGCAATATTTGTCCATTAAGAATGCTGTAAATTCAAATATTTTCTTCTAGGTCCAAATTATAAAACCATCTTGCTCAAAGGTACACATGCATTTGTGAGTGTGTGGGTTTGTATACATGCACACATACTACGTATTAAATTAGTATTCTATGAAGGCATTTAATAAATAATCTTTAAAATTCCAAATTGGAAGTTTATTGGGAACAAAGGCACAGGATCTGCGTGCTACTTATATTTTCTCATCAAAAATAAACTTAATAGTATAAACTATAAAAAGGGAGAGTAAAGGGTCTATATTCAATGAGAAGCATGATTTCTGTACAGCATCCAACGTGTGTGTTAGCATGTATGCAAGTATATTTACATATACATACAAATGCATACCCTGACACCATCTTCGCTTCAGGTTTTGATATTTAAATCCTGCTGATTGGAAATTATTATAATTGCTCTTTACTTTCTTATACACACCAGAGCAATTGCCAACATGTGCTTTCTTTACATTGGCCTGACTTCCCTGAGTCTGTTTTTTCCCCCTGTACATAATGTTAAAGTAAATTCACACATTTTTTATTATATTGTTCTTCAAGTCAAGTGACTTCTTATATTACAGTATTTAAAACAAAACTCTCGAGCTTGCATGACCTCTGATAACTGATCTTTCCATAGTTCTATAATCTTCAACAATATTTCTGAAGACAGGTATGGTCAGAAGGCCAAGATAATCTGCACATGATTATTTTATCTCACCTGTTGTCTCTTACCTGTCTCTTTCTATGTCTTTTTTCCACCAACACATTTTTGTATGATTTGTTACCTTTAAATCCTTCATCAAAAACTAAAAAGCACAAAGTTTTTACAAAGTTTTCCCATAGGCTTTATAATCTCTCTCTGTGTAGTTAATAATAAATCATTTTGCTCTATATTATTATGTAGATTCACATACAGCTGTGCAATATTTTGATATTGTTATATAAACAACCATTTCCAACAGACTAAAATTCCCTTTTATAGGTTAAATCCTGTTCCCTCAAATTTATATGTTGAGAATCTAACCCATGTACCTCAGAATGTAACCTCATTTGAAAATAGGATTTTAACAGAGATAATTAAGTTAAAATGAGGTCATTAAGTTGGGACTCAAGCCAACACGACTAGTGTCTTTATTGTAAATGGAAGCCTTATGTAAAGCATACAGGAAGAACTCAGTGTAAAATGAAGGCAGAGATTAGTAAATGCTTCTACAAACCAGAAACTCCTAAATCGCCAGCAAACCAATAAAATCTAGGTAAGAGGTATGGAACAGATTCTCTCAAAGTTCTCAGAAAGAATCAACCCTGCCAACACCTTGATATTAAACATCAATCCTCTGAACTTTGAAACACTACATTTGTTGTTTAAATTGCCCAGTTACTGGATTATAGTAACCACAGCAAAGTAATACACTGCTCAAGTGAGGAAAAAAGGTTTTCTACATAGGAAAACAGTACTACCTACACAGGGCGAGCAGTAGGCAGAGGAAAAAAGGATATTTTTGGACTCATTTGAGCCTTAATTTTATTTAAATAACATAGTATATTTTTTTGATTTTAGATGTATATAAAGAAAATAAGTAGAAAAAAAAAAGTTTGTTACACTGAACAAAGGCTAAGAAATGTATTGCCTTCTATTCTGGATATATAGCCTAATTCATAATATTTTCATTGTCACAAATTTTACAAGTTAAGTACATTCTTTCACTGGGATATTTTATTTATAATCCATTTGACTTTGCAAAGTTGATATAAATATTTTATTTTCTTTATGGAAATAGTCATGCCATTTTGATTTGTATGATGACCGAATACAATTTTTATTTTTTTTACTTTTGAACTTTTTTTCACAGTACTATCCATGTAAGAGTTGAGACAATAAAAGTTAATGACTCAGAATTTTATAGTAACCAAAAGTGTATATTGCTGTTACCAGTTTCTTTAGAAATTGTGCCCATATTTTACGTAAAAGGTCACAGATTGTGTATGTATGATAAAGATTGTTTCAGTCCTAAATAAAGTTTCAAACTTTTAAATGACATCATCCATGTGACACATACACTCAAATTTCTAACTCCTTATTGATGTTCCAACATATTCATAAAGAAATATCTTGGATATGCCAAGTATATTATATCGATTGATTCAGTCCTGGCTGAAAAATTATAGCATACAACCCTGTAAATAGTAAGTACAAATAAATATAATAATTCATTTTTTTTCATCTGAACTTTGAGTCATACTAGTATTTTAAATCTATGGTTATCCTTTAGTATATGTACAAAAGTGCAATATGAATGGATGTTTCTTCAGTTAAAAATATTATTTGATTAAATATAGCTTGATAGTCAAAGGTACTAAGTTGAGTGCCTTGATACTACAAAAGGGGAAGCATTAAGAAACAATCAAATAACATTTTTTAAATAAAATGAGTATATACGTGTGTACATATATATATATATATACACATACATATACATATACACAAACACACAATGTAGAGATGCAAAAAAACATATATGAACAGCATACAATTGTCCCTATTAGTTTTCATGGGGACAATATTTAATCATCTATGCTAGAAATAAGTAATTTTGTTCTTTCTCTTTAAAAAAAATTAAGTTTTCTTCACAAACTGAAAATTAAATTGCTCAGTCAGCTGACCTGAGAGATCTTCCCATAATTAAATTTTATTCAGTTTGTATCCTACCTGCCCAATTTCAGCACCATTACCATCAATAAACTCTTCATCCATATAGAATATTTGAATAAATCTCACAGTTGCTTTAATATAAGAAAGGAAGAAAGAAAGAATTCTAACTTTTAAGAGTTTATGAAAATTAGTTACTTGTCTTCTTGTATATAACTGAATAGTCCAGATTTTTTAACCTTATATTGCATCATACACCTTAAATTACATATTTTGCTCCTTTCTCTGTTTTCTAAAAGCATATAATTGAAACCTTTACAGAAAATTATAGTTAGCATATCATTAATAACTTACTTTTGAAATCTTTGTATTAGACTACTGTAAACATATATTAATAATTTTTATTGTTTTATTCTTAAGCCTTGTACTTTGCTATGCTATGACTCACCTTTGATCAATCAGAATTCCCTGAATAGCATTTTCTCACTGTGTTTTTCACTGGGGGTGCCAATTTATTAAGTTTACAGTAAAAAACACATGAATTAAGAAAACAATCTTCAATAACAAGCACTTGTATTACTATATTTCAACAAAAATATACCATAAAGAACCATTTCCTTGTTCATTTTGTTAGCTGAATTCTGTTTCTTGTAGTTGTAAGACTAAAGTTCTGGTTCGCTTACTGTGTACCAGCTGAGGACTGTTTCTAGCTTTCAGAAGCCATCTTTCTTCCTTGACTCATGGATGGTTACCTTGCTTTATATTCAAAGCCATCATTGGCAGCTCAAAGTCTCTCAGGCTTCAAATCTCTCCTGCTTTTCCTCTGCTGCCAAATCTCTCTGACTGATTTTTCTGATATCCTCCACTTTTAAGGGCCCTTGTGATTATATTTGGCCCACCTGGATACTTGGAATAACTCTCTATTTTAAAGTCTGTGATCTTAATTCTATCTGTAAAGTCCCTTTTGCCATGAAACACTATCAACACCAGGGATTAGAGTGTGAAAGTTAGATTGAGGGAGTAGGGGGCTGGTGATTTTACTCTGCCCATCACCTAAAGTCTTTCTGTGGGATTCTCCCCAATTCCCCTGTTCTGAGTGAGGCCTCTTCCTCTGACCTCTGGGATTATAAACTATTTGCAGCTCTGAGAAATTTTTGACTACTGATTTCTGATGGTTCCTTCCTCACCCTTCAGTCATTTCCTCTTAGACCAAAGTAGATATTTTTGAAAGTGTCTGTACGCATCTCCCTCCAGAAATCTGGCCGATAAATTTAAGCCTTCTTCACCTCTTCGAATTCTAATTTCAGTCTCCTTAATTCATCCTTAAGATTGAATTGTATTTGCTTTCTACTCCTAGACTGAATCCGGAAAAATATGTTACCTCATGCAGTTTCTCTTTTCTCAGGGACTACAGTCCAGTGCTGGTTATTCAAAGTCTAAAATCATCTTCACATATTTTGTTATTTATCTAGTTTTATGTATTTGTTTTTTTACCACATGAACACAATTCTAGTAGCAGTTAATCTATATAAGCAGAAACAGAAAACCTTCAATACATGCTAATTAAAAAATATTTTCCTAAGGCAATTTCCAAATTACATTTTCTATAACATAATAAGCAATTGATTTACATTAGTCTGATTTTTTTTTAATTACTGTTGTAAAACCTAGAGGATTTGGGATCAGTTTGGGTTTAGAGGGTAAAAATGATGCTTGGGCAAAATTAGCTTCCAATTTGAATGGCTTTCTCCTGTTTTAACGAAAATAGGTACTGAGAATGTCATCATTGAATTTGTCAAAGACCTACAATACTAGGGAGAAAAAATAAAATCCCATCACAGTTTCAAATAAGGGAAAATATTTGCTCAAATACTTACTCAAATATTGTGCAAATATTGGATTTGTACAGTTATGTTTAGGTTTTAAGCTTTGTATTTGTAGCTTAGAAAATCCTTTTTCATTTAAACTCTTTCAGGAAATAATGTATATTGTGATCTGAAGTCATCTGGTGCCTAAACTCCAGGCATCCATCATTTCATAAAGTAACAAACTGTATTTCAAAGAGGACATACCTGTCCTACATTGAATGGGTACAGTTGATTTTTTAATGGATTCTGAATTAACTGGGTTACTGGGTTGATGGAGGATATAATTCAGCACGCATTGAACATTTTTTCTAAGCACTGAAACATGGAAGGATTGTCACAGATATTATTCACAATTGGAGGAATAAAGCTAATCACCAATTTATTGTAGAGAGGTGTTTTGTCTGCCTTTTGATGGCCTCCCTCCTAACACAATGTTTTTCAACATGCTTGTGTATTAGTGCCACCTGTAAAGAAATACTGATCTTTAAGCTAATGAGAATAAACAATTTCAGTAATTAAAAATTTCTTGCATGATACTAATATATCCTCAGTGTTACAAACACTTCCAAGTAAGGAAAATATCCAAGTAATTGCTATCTAAAAATGTACATATATATGTGTATGTATGTGTGTATATATATGTGTGTGTATATATAGTGTGTATGTGTGTTTGTGTGTGTGTGTGTGTATATATATACATATATGTATGATTTATCCACATATAGACAGATCCATTACTTCACAATTTTGTGGCTTTGTTTAAAAAATAAATTGTTTTCTGTAAAGACCATGAAAACTATCTAAATTTATTGTCTCCTATCATTTTATAATTTAATAAAATAATACATATCTGATCCCTTCAAAAGAACATATAATATACATGGTTTCCTTTTTATTAAAAAAACACAATGCCATTTAATTGGTTTTAAGATAATATGCTCTTCTTGAATAAAAAATTACCAATTATTAATCTTTAAATTTTAGTGAGGAAAAAGGACAAATAAATTACAAAAAAAAATCATCAGAGTTAAATTATATTTTCTAATTGAAAAAAATATCTACCTTTTCTTTTCTGCCTTTAAAGAATAACTAAAACTGTGTCAGTCAAACCATTCTCAGAAAGAACCCTGTGACAACAGTTCTCTGCCCGCCTTCAGACCTCACGGTTGTCCACAAAATACGTCCATCCACTTATCAAGATTTAATGAACACATTCACTGGTACCGGAAAGAGTTGAGAATTCAGTGAATGCCAAGAGCAAACAGCTAAAGAATACAGTGAGAGGCGTGCTGCGTGAGAATGTGCTTTCCTGATGCTTCTGAGGTGCCGACCTCCATGGTACCTGGAGATCAGGACTGGTGCTCGGAGGAGCAGCCAGGAAATGGTGACCATGGCAGTCCGACGAGGAGTTCGCTGCGACTGAGTTAGCCGATGACACTGCAGATGATTATGGGATGTGGCAAGATGGAGAGAAGGCTTCAGCTGAGAGGAAGTTGACAAGGCAGAACCCTCAAAAGTGTGACAGAGTAACTGGGTCGTGATAACGTAGCAGGGGGAAGCTCCAGTGGCCCTGCTTTCATTCTGTTGCAAATGAATATGGCATTTTTGATCATTAGAGCTATAGACGTTATTAGGGAGGGGAAAAGATGGGGAAGATGTCTACTGCATAAAAGCAAGGAGGTGGAGCCTCGGGTGCTCTAACCCGGTCTAATACGCAGATGGCCACCTGAACCGGGGAGAGCCACTTACCTCTCCCTTCTGCTCAGGCACACTCTGTGTGGGAGGGCGGGCTTGCTGTCCTCCCTCTTGTCCTTTGTCTTGTCACTGGCCTCTCTCAGAACCTGCTGCAAGCCAGGCTTTAGTCCACCTCATAAATTTCTCTTTTTCTAAGATAATGTTATAGCAAAGCTTAATAGTACTGATCATTATAAGTATGGTTTTGATTAAAAACACACACACACACACACACATATATAATTTTTTACACGTGTATATTATAGCTGCAAATTCTTAGAACAAGATGGTACAATGTTTCATTCTCCACCTTACCACCTAGCACAATGCATTAGGAAGCCTAGGTGGTTTCCTAAAGATCATTTGCTAATGAATCACCACTAACCTATTTTTAGTATATGCGTTAGCTTTGTATCCACTACCCATGGGATATTCATACTCCATCATTCCCCATGGATTCAGCCATGCACCATTTCACTCACTTGTGGTCTGAACACTGTAGGTACAAGGAACTATTGAATTACTATCAAATTAAAATTACAATGAATGGAGAGAAAAATATACATGAGATTTAACCATACCTGATTCTTGGTTAGAGAAATGGAATAAAAATAAAGTGTGCCCACTCTAATTATAATTACCTCTCTCTTCAACCTAGCATTTTGAATGCCTTCTTTAGCTGTATTTTCTGATTTGTTTTAGAGGGTGTACATGCATATGGGTATGATTCTACTGGACAGCTAGTAGTAAATATTTAATTAAAAATATTGATAATGTCTATAAATAAATGTAAAATCAAACTCTTATAGCAAATGTGAACACTGAGAAATATCTCATTTTATAATCAACGTTTGCTGTGTGTTGTTTTGTTTTGTTTTGTTTTGTTTTAACAGCCCCACTATGGCTCCATTACTGGCATCAGGTGGTTCTATGCAAAGATATTTTACACTATTTACCTTAGCCCAGTTTGTATTGCAAAGCCCTATGAAATGATCCTTTAGATGATATTTACAACTAAGTCTATGACATTTTGAATAGCTTAGGAATTACTCTGTCAAGTTTTCCACAAATATTCAGACTTTGAAACTTTTCAGTAAATTCCAGTTTTACTTTTCACTCAAACTCTTTGAGTGTTAATTGTTCCCTCAGGACAAAAAGTAATGATTCACATGTAATATTCAATCATCCCAGGTCTCAGTTTCTGCTTGTAATCAGTAACTTTGAGACTAAAGTGATAGGGAGTCAAATAGCATTGTATTATGTTTCCAAAAATGTATGTATTTATATTAAGTTGCAACAATATGTTTATGACTGCAATATAATAATGGTTATAGAACAAAAGTATATTTCCATAACTATATTATTAATTCTTAGAACAATGTTAGCATCTTTTTAACACTGATTTTTTTTTTTTATTGTGGAAAGCACCGAGATCTGTTGATTAAACTTTCCACATATAATGAAACC
Source organism: Eonycteris spelaea (assembly GCA_003508835.1). Classification (NCBI taxonomy): domain Eukaryota; kingdom Metazoa; phylum Chordata; class Mammalia; order Chiroptera; family Pteropodidae; genus Eonycteris; species Eonycteris spelaea. The sequence continues at coordinate 11,660,833 of PUFA01000021.1, forward strand.
ATATTGTTCTACATGAATTAGCAGTACTTTAACACATTTAAAATATTTGACAAAATATATTGTCCTATAAATGATGATTTTATAAAATCGGAGAATAAAGGGGAACTAAAATAAATAGAAAACTTACTGACACAACTTTGAGGATTAAGCTCTTAGGGTGTAAATATATTATAGCTGTAAGCCATAAAAAATCAAATGCCTTGTAATTCAAATACTGAAAATTTATAATTACAGTGGCACTTAAGCCAACAAGTAAAATGAAACAAATGCAAAATATTATTTTCGGCGTGTTAAAAATTAAAGTATTTTTGTAAAAAATGAAAGCATATTAGAAAATTTGTTCATTTCAACCTTTGTGAAACATTTATATAATCTTCTGTGGCATCAAAAGCTGCCTACATTTGGCTACAACCACTTAAAGTTGTAATATCCCAATCCCATCACATCCATACATCTGAGGAATATGAAGAAATATTTAGTGACAATTCGTTAGGAGAATTTGGAAAAGTTTAGGAACAAGCTTATTTTAAATTTATCCACATTTCTCATTAGAACACAGAAATTAATTTTCTTTGTGAGTTTAAGAGAATTTAGCTTGAGAACTATTCTATTTTGTAATAGAAAACACTTTTTTTGACTAAAAAAACCTTGCAGAGTTATGACTTGTCAATAAAAAGAAAAGTAGAGAGACACTCATGAACCAAATGCCCCATTCTCCTAAAATATAGAACAAATGATTGTGAGTGAAAGAAACAGGCAAAAATTCAAAATTCACAATTCATAAAACAGAACAATCTAACATTAGAATGAAGGCATAGCATGACCGAGCTGATTTCAAAACTATTCCTAATTACATTGGTCAGAGCTCGTTGTCTAATACATTCATCGTGTGCTGGATGCTTGAAAAAGAAACAGTGCTTTCATTTATTCTTCACAATGAACTATACGGCATAACCCAACGTATCTATGTTAATATTTTAATGACATAACTGGAGTGGTTTTTGCTGGGAGCACACATGCCAGAATGAGGAACTGTCAAGCTACTGGGTAGCTTGACCTTTTAGTCTTGTCTGGCTTGGTGGCTGAAAGCATATGTGGCCCTAGTAGTGTCTCCTGCAGAACAATGACAGACTAATCACTGGGACATGAAGCCACAACCTGTAGGAAACTAATCATGACCATTCATCTCTGCTCCATTCTTCTATTCTTTGAGGGAACGTGGACAGAAAGAGATTTCCTTTTTCTTTAGTGGCTGCAAATGAATCTCAAATAGGCTTCTCAGCTTCTTGGTAAAAGTAGAGGAAAACAGTATTTCATTTTAGCTAAATTGAAATTGCATTTTGTGTGAAACTGATATTCACTTCTGCGGTGGAACATTTGATCTTTGCGCTGTGGTGGCCTCACTCTAGGACTCAGTAGATGTAGGGCTACATTGCCAAGATCTTATAAAAAGTTCTCAGCATAGATATCTGAGAACTTTATAAAAATAATTTTTCCTGATATCTATCCTCATTGAAAATAAGTTTTATCATAAAACTAAAGAGAAAATACTTTTTTTTTGAACCTCAGGCTGCATTATGATATTGTGTCAACCCTGAGATTATTGCCCGTATCTATGCAGAATTGATGTTAATTTGCAGCTTCTAAAATACCATTAACAATATTTTTTTGCAAAAAATTCAAAAGAGCTTCAAATGTAAATCAGAAATCATAAGACCTTATGACAATTGTTTTATTAATAATAAAACAGTGATAATTTGTTCTTATATTTGAATCTAATGAAAGTTGATGGTTAGGGCTTTTGAGCATTTGGGGAAAACGCAGAAGTACATTTTTAAGAACCTAACAAGGAGTTCGACTCTGTTAGTGTCTAATAAAAGATGTGTGTTAGGAAAAGTAGTTTTTAAAAACTGTATAATACATATTACTCTCCACCATTATCACCAAATATAACACATTCACTAGAAAAGAAAAAACACAATGACAAAACAATTTTTTTGTGGAAAGAAAACTGACTTTAGCTTGAAAATTTCCTAATTGGAGACCTGACTCTGTCCCTTAAAACTGATGTGAGTGCAGCTAATTCTTAACCTGCATAAGCCTCAGTTTCCTCATCCAAATGTGAAAGACTTGAAGATTCATTTTAATAGCTAAATTGTCTCAATGTTTATGTTTCATATAACTAACAAACTGCTGAAATGTCTAAGTTCTAAGGTTTAATGTTTGAACTAATTATATCAATATTGATTTCTACTCCAAAATAGTATGAACAAATCCATCTGATTTCACTAAAGCTTTAGTATTGTCTCACATTGCTTTGAATATATTAGGTGGTGGACCTATTAGAGTAGCTATTTCCATAAATTGCAGATAGATATATCAAATAGACTCATCAAATTTCAGGTAGTACTAAATTATTAAAAAAAAAAAGAGTAATATGGAAATGTAGTGATCATAATTACATGTGAACACAAAACAAAGAGCCAATGCAACCATCAACATCAACATCAACATCATCAACATCATCATCACTTTTTATTATTGAACACTATGCACCAGGCATAGTTTTAAGATTCATGTATACCATGTCATATGTAATGTCTTAAAACTCTATATTAGCCCTTTTTAACACATGTGTTCCAATATAGTAGTCACATTTTGAAATAGTAATCTGTCTCCATTAAGCTGAATATTTGAAATTGAGGAAGGCATTACTACTTATGTTTTATAGAAAAGTAAGACTCAGGCTGATAAGAAAAAAAAAATCAGGTTAAAGTACAATAAAAAATAAAAACCTTCTGCTACATATAAAATTTTTGACTGACTGCAAAAATGAGGAAATAAAAAACCTGTAGTGTCACAGTTATGCTCAAGTGGGAACACAATTAAATGTGTCACAGCATCGCCTGTCAAAACTATGAACATCAAGGATAGTCAGTAAGAAGAATCAACTCTAGGTTCCTTCTACCAGAAACTAGGCTGTCAAATCATTCAGCCAAACTTTAGAGCTATATTAAGTCTGAGGATAACCTCAATATCAGGGCTGTTGACCTAGGTTAAATACATTCCACTAAAAACAATTGATGGTGGAAAATATGGCACTTGATAGTCCTAGTATATTGCCAATCAGAGTCTCCTTATGAAAGCCTCTAATACTAAAGACATGAGTTGTGATGGAGTGAGCCCTGTTCTCACAGTCTTGATTCTAAGTTATAGCTATTTGTTGTGGGACTAGGTGTTATTTGGTACATGGCACATAATCTCTCTACTGCATTAAAAACAATTCTCTTACAAGAAGTTCAAAACCAAGAATAATAGTCTATTCAATGTCAGAACAAGGTAGGAATTTATAAATACAACAGTGAAGATTTCGACAATACTATCAAAGAACCTAATAAAATTTTTGGAGCCTTGAGTTTCATTTGAGACCAAAAGAATTTTTTTAATACTTCACGTACATCTTTCAAGTGAATCATTCAGTGATTAGCAAATTTGACTAGTCAGCAAGCTTGATGTTAATTGACTCAGAGTATTTGCTAAATAAGAAGAATTTACCTCCCTAAATAAGTAAGATATTGCAGCTGAACCAATATATTTAAGCACCTTCTCTTTGGAATAAGTTTTAAGAGAAAATAAGCCAGAGAGGAATATATCTCTTATACCACGGTAAAATCATTAAAAGAATAAATTGGCTGGGGAGTGTTATACTAGACCTTATATGAGATTCATATTAGAGATAACTATGTGGAGTGATTAAGTGCAGAGTCAATATCTTAGCTTCAAACCCAAGATTTAACATTTACTAGTTTTGTATCCCTGACGAGGTTATTAATATCTCAAAACCCAGTTCTCACAGTATCTCTTGCACTATTGGTTTGTTGGTTGTGAAAATTTAGCAAACACTAGGCAAACAGTGTCAAATGATATCAACTGTTATTATTAGTAGTAGTAGTGGTAGTATAGTAGTAGCAATAAATAATAAATGCTAAACAAATATCAATTATCATTGTTATTAGTGTTAATAATAAGAGATGGGAAGAAAATGGGGAGGAGTTTTCATAATGTGGTGAGAATTTTTATTAGCATTATAATTTATATAATTACAATTATATAAATATATGCCATATAAAACCATCGTGATTGCCTTTTTATGCAAATATTTAATCCATCTGAATTTCAACCTATTATATGCTGTAGGATATTCATTCAACATTACCATTCTCCAGAGAAGATTTTTTTCCCTATAGTATCTACCAAATAGTTCATGCTTTCCTTGTTGATTTATTTTGCCACCAATATTATATTAACTATTTACATATTTCTAGTTTGGAGCCCTTTAATTTGTTCCACTGGCTTATTTTTACATTATTATACCAATTCCACAACCTTAATAGTATAAATTTGTAGTATGTCTTGATATTTGTTAAGAATATCTACACTCTCCTCATCTATCTTAAACATATTTCACAGTTCCGATATCATATTTGTGGTATCATCTCTTCTGGTAGACAAGAAGCTAGTTACTTAATGCAAGATAATTTAACAATTTTTGGCCTTTAAAGGATCCAATCACTGATGGAAAATATAGGTTTACCTGCTGAAAAACTTAGTTCTTTGTTTTAATAATGTAAACTCTTTTGATACTGTAAACAATTGTTCAAAATAGAGAACAAGTTGTTAAGGAAATAACACAATCTATATAACATGTGAAATAAATATTACATAAACGTGCTTCAAAAATGATTGCATTGATATTTAATAGTTCTTGTAATAGAACAACAAAGTAACTTTATTCTATAATTGATTTTATTCTCAGAAGTTTTAATTTTATATATTTGCTATTTTCCCATAATGATAACAGTGTTTTCTCAATTTAAAGTCAACCTTTCTAGTTTCATGTCAGTTATGTGACAATATTCATGTCTATGAAAACAATTTTTGTGCTGAACTATAAATTATTTTTACATATCTTTTCCAGTATTTTCTCTTATTTTGCCACTGAGTCTCCAAAATCATGGATGTAACCATTAATCTGAAGACTCTTTCGTGTTTTTTGACTTGAAAATTGTATTTTGCCAGAACAGAAAGATTTTATGTCACTTTCTAACAGAATGTCCTTCATATAAAGCTGCCTAGAAATGTCAGATTCATATTTTATCCTCACCACAGTTCCTATTTCAGACGACTATCTCTTGGTTATTACTAAATGTGGTCAAAAGTGTACTCTGTAAGGGAAAGGAATTAAAAGAAATGTCTTCTACAAACTTTGTCCTCCAGTTACTTTGAGCTTTCTACTTTCCTTGGTTTAGCATTTATCCTCTCAGGAATAAAAATATAACAACTAAGTTCAACTCATATAGACAAATATAATTTTATGTTTTAAATATTTGCCATGATTCTACTATAAATTATGGTAAACAATATAAAAGAGAACTTAAGTACAGTGAGATTTTCCAGAGGAAGCTATTCTTAGGATGAGAAAGCTAGTTTTTATTTTATTTTTCCTGCAGTCTAGGAATATGAGTATGTTTTTTTTTCTTTCAAATGTTTATGAAATGAGTCCTTAAAACTTTAGTTAATATGCATTAATACTGCATTCTGAATGATTAAGATCAACCATGTGCAAGGCTTCTCAGTTCACGAGTGAGGAGATTTGTTGCTGAAACTATTTCCCTCTTTGTCCTACCAGGTTTGATTGTGGTCAAACATATTACAAACAGAGAGATGTTCATTCAAAGAGACATTTACACATTGGAGAAGTAGTCACAAGTGCACAGCATAGTTGGGAAAGATTATGTATGGATAGGTTTTGAAAAAGAAGCTAGAACTCACATGCAAAATAACCTAAGAGTTTAAAAGAATGACATTATAGAAAACAAGATAAAGGTTTGCCATCAGACCTTTCAACTGAATATATTGAGGAAATATTTTATTTGTTTTAAACTTTCCTTCCTCCTGCAAGTATAAAACCCACTTGGCCAGTACTAGGAACTTGAAATTGATAAACTGTTGGAATAAAGTATTAGGTCTTGGTGGCTAGATTTTCTGACATGATTTGCCATTGCTTGACAGAGGGCAGGGTCTTTGGTAATCCCATTAAATACCTTCTATCAAAAGACAGATGACTCTGACATAAGGACAAACAAAACAAGTGAATCAAACATATAACCCAACTTTATCCAAGGGAGAAAAAATGTCGTCATACTTCAAAATGATATTTGAGGATTATGAATTTATACTCATTGACTTGATTCCTAATAGAAATCAAGATTTTAAATGCTCGATAAAGGGAAAATAATGATGTATAAAATGCCAAGCCACAAACACTGTAATCTTAAAAATAAATATAAATCCAAGAGAGTCAAGGAACCAACCAATATATAAAAGGTTTCATTATTAACCATGAAATGGGTATATAATTTGGTAAATGTTTGTGTTTAATATTAGAACATTGTAGTTAAGACACCTGGTTTAAAACACGCCAAGAGAATGTAGACAATTTTTCCAAGTAAAATATAATGGCACCTTCTATAAACAAAGATTCCCTCAAATTATTCTTAGATTGACAGAAAGATTAAAAAGGATTCAGTAAAATTTCAGTGTGTGATCTCATATCTATTCTATTCGTTAGCATTTAATTTCCTTCTTAGGATTCCAAACATTTTTATCAATGCTTACCTATATTCAATCCCTCTATAATGGATCTAAAATAGGAAAAAGTTAAAAGAATGCTGCAATTTTAAATAAACGTAAAAGAATAAGAAGAAAAAGGATAAAATTTTATGTATATGGGGATATAGTGACACTGTAAAATAAACATTTTAAATACATACTAATTAAAATAGGCAACACCAATTTAATGCACGCTGTATAGCTGGAGAACAAAAATGAATAAATATTTACAAATATATTGGAAGTCATTAGCTTTTCTTTTTAATTAGGTGTTCAACAAATGATCTACAATATTACATTACCTACTATTTCTTAAAATAACCAGCTTAAAATTCAAAATATATGTCTCATACTTATCTAGATATAGAAGTTATATGATTTCTTATTTCCCAAACTGATTTTAAAAATTCAAAATACCTATATTTTTGAAAATTATTTCACTTGATAATAAACATGGGTATTAAAAACTTCTCTTAAAGACAGATTGCATTTCATATATAATAAAAATGATATTCAAGTAACTTCCAGTTCCTTTTCTAAAGTAATTTTATATACTGAAGATAAACCTGTCAATAATAAATCTAATATTTTGAGGGTGTGTGTGTGTGTGTGTGTGTGTGTGTGTGTGTGTGTGTGTGTGAGTGTGTATGAAGACATTCAGGGATACTTTTTAAGGAAAAATTTTTCTGTATAGGGTGAAAAATGTTATAGAATATGTTGTAAATGTATACACCCAACTATTTTGTTTAATTATTTAAAAGGTACAAGAATCATGTTCTATGACAGTGTCAATAGTTATTGGTTTATCAGTTTCTTATAACAATGCCCATCTCAGTATGAATTTTTTCTTTCCAAATATGCCAAGAAAACCATAACTGGGGCTTGTCCCATGAGGATAAAATAAAAAAAGGAAAAAACAAGTGTCTCTGTTCATGACTGAAAAATTCTGGAGTTCAGCAAACCAGCCTTCTACGCAACTAACTATACTTCACCAGTTGAAATTGTGATATAGTCACTGATATACAGACTCTGCCTTTGACTACACTGTGCCTCGGCCTGAGCAAGACAAGCACCAGTCAGCCTATCTTGGGGATGAAAATTCAAGTCCTGATCTTGAGAATCTTAAGAATACTGGAGGAAAAGAGACAAATAACAAATGGAAGTATGTCAGATCCACAGTGTTATGAAACATACGGAACTAAAAACCATTCAGCTCATGAGAGTTTAGGAAAAGCTGAGCAGAGAAATAAAACCACAACTAAAATGTAATGGTCAAATGGGAGGAAAGACATCTCATACTGTATGTAATGGGGTGGCAATGTGAGGAAAATGAAAATTCAGGCAGAAGAAACAGTTCGTACCAAACATGTGTAGTGATTCTCAGATACACATCCATGGCCTGCTCTAACTAAGTCCATGCTGAATTTTCAGAACATGCACAATGAAATATGAAAAACAAAGAAAATAAAAGAGTTCATAAATTTAAATATATCTATACTTAGCCATTAAAAATATGAAATCCTACCATTTGAACAACATGGATGGACCCAGAGGTTATTATGCTAAGTGAGATAAATCAGACAGAGAGAGATAAATATCATATGATTTCACATATATGCAGAATCTAAGAAACAAAAAGAACACACTCATCAAAAACAGACTCACAAATATAGAGGATAATCTGGTGATGAACAGAAGGGAGGAAGGTCGGGGGCTGGAATAGTGGGGTGAAGGGTTAAAAAAGCACAAATTAATAGTTGATAGATGGTCATGGGGATGGGTTGGGGAACAGGGCATAGGGAATGCAGTCAGCAGTAATACATCGGCTAGGTGGAGAGCCAGAGGAGAGAAGGAGCAGTTAGGGGGATCATTTTATAAACTATGTAAATGTCTAACCAATGTACTGTATTCTTGAAACTAATATAAAATGTAAAATATATACATATTTAGATGCTTTTTAAACTGAGTTTGTGTAACCTTTGTGTTATTTTTGATATAAAATAATTATTTTATACACATACACACACGTATATAATTATTTAACAGCCTTACCCAGAAAAATACAAAGTTTATAAGATTGGCTGCCTCTGTGTCTTATAATTTTTATTTTCTTTCCAGGCAATGACAGCAGAACATCTACCAGCTACTGCTTTAGAAGAACAGCAGGGAGATCAGTATGTGTGGAACACTCAGAGATACAATTGAGAATGATTAAAGACAGTGAGTGGGATGTAGAGGTATGCATGAGCCAAATAACAGAGAATCTAATGTATTTAAAATTAAAGAGTTTGTACTTTATCTTGAGCCTATGGAGAAGCATTAAAGAATTTTAAGCAAGAAAGTAAACAGATTAAATGTGTTCTTTTGGAGTATTAACTAAGTTACCACATAAAGAAAAAAGTATTGTGGAGCAAGACGCTGAGACCTGAAAAAGTTGTAAAATGGACTGTTACAGTAATTCAGGGGACAGCTGAAGTTGTTTTAATCTAAGATACTAGCAGTGGGGTTGGAGGTCTAATAAATCTATAGACATGTAAAAAATGTGTAGAAGAGCCTTCCGTGTTTATTACTTATTTATGTTCTAACATATCATATGTGAAGAATTTCTATTTAAAGAAAAGTAGCAATCCAATTTTTTTCAACATATGTATAGGAGGTGACTATAAAGTAACGATGACACTTTTTAGTGTATCTTTGATCTGAAAATCTGATGCATCTACACTCAAAAATGAACAGAAATTTTCCTCCATTTAAAATGTCCTTTAGAGTCCATTCACTCAGCAAAAAATTTAGAAGACAATGACTCTCTCATAGAAAATGATTTGTTCAATTTCGAGAATTATTATACTTCTCATGTTTAAAGACAAGTTAAAGATACCTAGCTGGGTATCATTAAGTTTAGGCAGAAGGAACTGGCTAATGTTGATATGCATTCAAAAAGCAACTGTAAATAGCTATGTTTTTGCAACAATAATAAAACCAACACTGGGCATATTTGGTAAACTGCTAATGTGTGCTAATGTTCAATTGAAAACACAACCTAAAAAACTAGAGTCTTATCATATATGTAAAGTGATTTAAACACACAGTTTTAGTAGACTTTATGTGGCAGCTTGGGTTGTGATCTATACAATTTTATAACAATTAACTAGAAGTTAAAATCATAAAGATCTTTTAATGTCATAGTGTAACCAATAGAATTGTTCCTTTCTAGTTCTAAATTTTAACTTTGATTTAACCAATATCTCTAGCTAATACTGTTATCTATCCAAGAAATACTCTTAAACACATGCATTGCATACACAATGCTAGACCTTAAATGCAGTTTTAACAGAAGAATCTGCCATTATGAAGTACATGATTTAGGGCCCCGAGAAGAATACTTGGATGATTTGATTTGTGTTTAATAAAGTATTATTTATAATGCCATGGAACAGTATAGCAGCCATTAGGCAAGGTTAGTACTTTTAAGCCATTATCTCCCATTGCTTTGAAGAGATGAGGAGAGGGCCTGTCACTGGAACCCGGTAAGAAGCATTCTGAAGATGGGGTGATCTTGAGAGGGGCAGTGCCTTTTGGTTAAAAGACACTTCCAGTGACAGGTGGATATTTAAGTAGGAAAACAAAAAATAAATACATTGAATTCCCTGTCTTCCCTCTCCCTGCTCTTACTGGGGCTTTCTATTGGCCAAACCTAACCAGAAAGCAGAGAGTATTAGGGTATGTTGTTGACAACCATCCTTATCAGCATTTCATAGAAGAGAGTAGAGAGCATGGAGACAGATTTAATGAGCAAATGGACAGTACTGTAAAGAATATAAATAATAACACTGCCTCAGTCATTAAGGCTACTATACTAAGTGCCATGGAATAAGTGACTTAGAAATAACAAAAATTTATTTCATGATTGTGGAGGCTGGAAGCCTGACATCAGGGTACCAGCATTGTCGGGCTCCTGAGACACATGTCCTCCAAGTTGCAGACTGTCAACCTCCCTTTGCATCTCATATGGGGTGTGGGTGGAGGTAGTGCTAGCTAGCTAGTCTCCTGGCCTCTTCTATAAAGGGTATTAATCCCGCTTGTGAATATTCTACTTTCATAACCTAATTGCCTTTCCCCATCCCACCACCTATTCCCACCATAGTAGGCTTAGATTTCAACATATGAATTTTGTGGGGACAAAACATTCAGTCCATAATAAACACTTAAGAAGAACTGCATGGGAGTTCTTGACTTAGGTTGTCTTCAGATGTTTGGAATGTGATCATATTAATCTTCTTTAGTCCATTATCAAAGTAAGTTAAAAAGTATACATCTGTTCACATGTTTGGACTCCAGATAAAAAACTGTTCGTTACCCCAAAAGCAATCATGAAAATATTTTGTAGATTTCAGAAGTGTGTTTTATGATATACCAGCATTTCTAAAAACTTACAGTGAAACAAGTCCATTGGAAGGCTTCCTAAAATTTTGACATTTTAATCCAATTCTAAACACTGATTGGCTGGGATTATACATTTTAATGAGCAGCCAGGTGATTTTGACATAGGCGATTCACTAATGAGACTTTAGAAAATATCAATTAAAGATTTTTTTTAATTTATTAAAAATATCTCAAATTATTTTTCAAAATATTGGGAGAGCAGTGATTAAGTGTATTTAATTAGGATTTGCTTTTGGTTAGGATTTTTTTAAAACTAGATGAACATATTAACATAATATTATTTGTAATATTTCTTATAAATACAAATCTTTATTATGAAACACTAGGTTTTCTACGACAGCTAGAATAACTTTCAGATGCCCTGCCACCCAGAAACTCTGAACATGTCCTTTCTCACAGCTTCTACTTCTTCCTGTCAGGCTTTCTCTCTTAAACTTCTACTCATGCTTTGGCCTCAGTTAAAAAAAGAAAAAAAAAAATCACTCATCAGGGAAGCTTCTCTTACATTTCAAATTAGGTAAGTGCCCCTAAAAAATCCTCTCCTAGCAACATGGACCTTCCCTCTTCAGCATTTACTTACACCTATTTAGTAATAATTCATGATGGCCTCTGGATATTTGTTTCTCCTCCCAGACACACAGTAAGATTGTAGCTTTCCTATCGAGTTGGAGTTAGGTGTAGATATTTGACTCAGTCAACCAGTGAAAGGTGAATAGAAGCGCAGGTATTACCCTAGATAGACACTTTAAGAGCCAATATGTAATTCTCTATTCTCACTTTACCAACAAGCTCAGATGGTGTCTGCTACTTAGGCTTGGATCGCAGAGTGAGAATTTTGTGGCACAGCCCCTAGCTGACCAATGAGAACACGCAGCATGAGGAAGAAATAAACTTGTTATTTTACCCCCTAATATTGGGGGTAGGTTATTAGAGAAAAATGTAACGTAGCCCATCCTGTCTGACACACCACAGGTGTTATTTTATATTTATAGGACTGATTATTGATTATCTGCCTACTATACCTAATTATGTTCCCAGGGATAATCTCATTTTTCATCACACTTGATATCTTTGATACCTAGCAAAGCACCTGGCATGTAACAGGGACTTGGGTTAGGCAGAACAATGATCTCCCAAAGATGTCCACATTCAAGTGTCTAGAATTTGTAAATAATCACTTTAAATGGAAAAAGGTCATTTGCAGATGGACGGGTGGGGGGGAAGGTAACAAACATTAAAAGAAGATTATCTATGATACCAAAATGTGCTTAGTTTAAATTAGTGCACTCTTCAAAGTTCAAGAGGAATACAGAAGGGTGAGATGTGACAACGGAAGGAAGAAGAAAGAGTCATGGTGGGAAAAGGCCATACCTGCCACTGCCGCCTTTGAAAATGGAGGAAGGTGGCAATGTGGGACGGTATGCGCACGGGCTCTCGGTGGTAATTAAGTGCCGTCGGCTAACGGACAGAAAAGAGGTAGGAGCTCCCGTCCTACAACCACAAGGAACTGAGCTCTGCTAAAGCCTAAATAAGCTACAAAACCAATTGTCCCCCAGAGCCTCCTGAAAGAAATCCACCCTGTTCTCACTTGGATTTTAATCTTGTGAGGCCCATGTTGCAATGATAAACTACTGCATTTGTGCTGTTTTAAGATCCACAGCTTCTGGTAATAAGTTAAAGCAACAAGTGATTCTAATATATGCCTTAATCAATTCATACTGAAAGAATAAAGAATGAAACACCATTAACATGATAATCTCTTTCTTACATCACACTTTAGAAAAGAGATAATATAATCTAAATAGAATTCTTAATAAAAATCCTCTTTCATTTTTTAATCTTTAAAGATAAAACTTTACTTTTGTTCAGGAAATCTGGGTTAGAAGAAAGCTTTTTCAGGGATAATCTTTGGTGCTTCTCAGCTCCGGATTTTTGGAGAGGTGTCAAATCTGCTAACTAGGCTTTTACTTCTTTGAAGGAAGGCCTTTACGTGCCTCCTTATCACATTTCTCCTATTTTTGCCAGGGGAAAAAAAAAATGGTTCTAATGACTCCAAGTTAAGGTCGTATTTGACCTTCTACATTTTATGCCACGAGCCCTGTCTTATTTCTACTCACTGTTAATCAAAACAAAAAGACAGAGACACACACCCTTGGTTCGGCAGCTTTCCCTGGCAGCCGTCTTCATCTCTAACCTGGAGTGCCTCTGCTCCCACATGACGGTAACAGACCGACCACTCACTCAGTGCTTCCTCCTCAGTATCTCACTCCTAGTATACAGCTGACTTGACTGCGGTGGCCAAAAGTGACATCTTAAGCAAATCTCCAAACTTCCAGTCGTTTTAATTTAAGAACTTTGCTCAGTTTTTCTTGAGGTCACAAAATGTGAAAGTAAATGAGTAAATGGAGCTAAATGAGATTTCTTCAAAATATTCTACTGAATCTTCAAGGAACATCAGACAAGAGCAAATATGTTTGTCAAAGATTTGCTGGCAAAATATGAAAAAAATATATAATCACATGGATACCTATTTATACCACCCACACACACACCCCAAGGAAAGAAAACAAAGACAGAAAATAAAAATCCCCTCCAAATACAGTCTTACTTTTTTCTCCACTGACAGTAACTTTATATTTAGGGTTTACGAATAGCAAAATAAAAGAAAAACATTGATAATCTCAAATGTTGTCAAGGTTTGTAATGACTCACAAAAAAAGACAGAGATAAGGAGTAAACAGATTAAAAATTGGCTCAAAATATCTTTGAGTCAATTAATAATCATAGCTTTCTGCATAGAAATTTCATTAACTCGAAATTCTATTTTTTCAAAAAAAAAAGGCTTTGCCTTAATATTATTTTAGGATTTGTTTTCATTTTTCCTACAGATAAATTTTATTTGTTAATATACTCTGTTACTTTTAAAATACATATTGCATTTGCAGGGATTAACAAAACAACTATCTTTATTCTATAGAACTATTACAAATTACACGGTGATTTTGAAAATACTCAAAATTAATCTAGGCATATCTCCTTTTCATTTAAAAGAAAGCTTTGTATCATGTTAATATTTATTATTATTGGTGCTAAACAATCTTTAAAAAATTCTTTTGTCAGGATAATTCTTAATTTTACAGTACTGATCGAGGCACTGCAGGATGTTTAGTATTCTTTGGCCTTGCCACAAAATGTCACTAGCACTCTAATGTCATTGTGACAGAAACAAGATGCCCATACATTTTCAATCCCTTCTTCCCATGTAGTGAGTGGTCCAGTCTCAGTTTGATAATCATTGCAATAATATCTAGTATTACTGAGGGACATAGTTTCGACATGGAAAAAAATCAGGCATTTCTTTCCATGTTATAATAATAAAACATAAAAGTAAAATTACCCTACATCTATTACATATCAGTGATACCTTTGCCAAATGATTTATTTTTATTAAATAATGTCATATATATATATATATATATATATATATATATATATATATATATATATATTACCTCTTACATGATTGTGATGTTCTTATTTGGAACAGAATCATCATTTCTAATAAGTGCTTAATGGTTCCTTGTGCAGGCATTTCCACTGAATCCATATCCTCAACATGTTGCTCTTTCAAATCCTGTTCTCATGATCTTTATAACTAAGAATTACTCCACTTTTTACCCTCTCTTCCATGCTAAACAAGTCATAACCATTATTTATTTAGAATATCATCAGTGATATTCTTTTCATTATGTTGACAATCCCATTGTCAAAATCTTCATTGTCATACTCTTCTACCTACCATATCGACTATTTCCAAAACAAACAAACAGAAACAGTGGCTAATATTTATTGGGCATGTCACAGAATTACAGCATTGAATTATGAGACTATACTGTGAAGACCTATTTGCGATACTACAGATAAAGAATCTTCATTCATCTTGAACTGCTTTGATCAGGTTCATAGGAATATGTATTAAAGATTAAAATGTCTCAGGTAGCATCATGATACTCATTACAGGTCATAATTCCACTAAAGGAACAAAGTCAACTCTTGCATTTTTCAGAAAAACTCATAAATCTCCTTGTTTTCACGTTGTAAATCACATAAGCCTGACCCACAGTCTCCACTCACACCTAAATATGATAAAATTACTTATACTACATTACAGGGAAAATAGAGATAATAATAACATAGTAACTTTCTTATTTTGATACCGTTATCTTCCTCTACACCACACTTCACTGGAAAAGGAATCTGGATCAGTAGTTTTTCTTCTGTCTTGTACTCCGAGAGCACGTTTGAGTTGTCAGTATCACTGTCGTTTTATTCATACAATTACTATTTCAACAAAAATTTCCAGTGCCTCCTACCATATGCCGGTTACTACCCTAGTATAATTTGGACAAATAGTTGGACCCTACAGATTTCAGCTCACTCCACCAAGTGTGTACTTTCAACTGTTTTCTCTGCTAGATCAGGGTTTAGATTTTTTTTTTCTGTAAAGGGTTACATAATAAATATTTGAAGCTATGTAGGCCAATTCTATTATTGAAGCTCAAACGTATAACTATGTTTCAATAAAACTTTATTTACCAAAACAGGTGATGGGCCGGACTTGAGCACAGAGTCATAACTTGCCAACGCATGTTCTATATAATTCCCTTCAGCATATAAACAGGTTCAAGTCTTTCCTTCTCATATAAAGAAGCCAATCTTAAAAAAAACTTAATCTTCTGAATTGTCTACCATATAAACTTTACGTTCAATATGCATAAATGAAGTTGTTACATTCTTTCCTTTCTCACCTCCCATTTAATTCTTAAGTCGCTGAAATGTTGCTTTTGTCTTTATCTTGGCTATGTAATGCCCATTGTCTGGGCTACACCTAATGGGGATAGTTTAGTGATTGCCATATTGTATATTCCCATCACATATGACATTTTGAGCCCCCTTTTCAGATTGCATGCTGATTTTTCAAAAGATAGCAACAGTTTCTACCATTTCATGGCAGCTCGCTTCATGGTGGCTCTTTTACAGCCTTGCTATTTCTTCATCAAGAGGTAGAATCTCTTCTTCACATTAATCCACATGGGCCCATAACTGATAGAGCCCAGTGGACGTGCAGTATATGACTTCCAAAGTTAGATCATTAAAAGATGTAATACATGAAACTTACTAGCTGGACAATTGCACTGGAGCTCTGTGCCTCCATGTAAGCAGCCCCACTGTTCTGAAGCTGCCTTGTAGTAAGAAAGCCCACATTGCTCATGTGGAGAGATTCTATGGAGAAGCCTTGAGTCTAAATGAAGAGAGAGACATGCACGGGCATCTCCCAGATGGTGCACCTTCAGGCACTATGAGTCTGCAACTGCCTCAGAGACCATTAGCCAGAACTACCAAGCCAAGACTTTTCTAATTCATGATGGACAGAAACCTTAAGAAGTAGTGGAGGATGATGGGTGCCATTTAAAGCACCCAAATTTTGGACTAATTTTGTTACAAAGCAATAAATAATCGAAACACTCCTTCAAATTCTCTACTTTCTTGAGTCTGGATATTGATTACTCTAAATGTCCATGCGGTTTTCTAACATTCTTTCTAGTCTACATTACTTTATTATTCTTAAACAATTTGATTTTCCATTGTGGTGTTCCCTGTGGTTCTATATTCAGTTAATAGCAGTCAGTGTTTTTATTATTATTATTATTATTATTATTATTATTATTATTATTATTATATTGATTATATATTGATAATTACTACCCAATCTCTCCTGAGATTTCAGACTTAATTCCCAAGGGTCTATTGAATTCACATTTATATTCCCCCATATATCTCAAATTCATAATAGCCCATACCAAAGCCATCATCTCCACTGCTTTTTAAACTCTTCCACCCTTCTTCATATGTAATTTCTGTGCATGATTCTGCCATTTATCCAATATCCAGAGGCAGAAAATAGGGAATCATCTTGTCTCTCTTATTTCTTTTATCTCATTACCCCACATGATAGCCAGTCACTGATTCCTTGTGTTTTTCTAAGTGCTCTTGCCACCTTTAGTCATCTTTCATATCATTAACATAATAATACCTACCAAAGGAATATCTGATCCTCTCGTTTTCTGTAGGAAAACCATAAAAGTACTTAGCAATTAAACTCACCTCATCCTTCCCTCAAAAACTGCAAACTAAATATGTATAACTACCCATCAAAGTGTTCAGAAGACCTAAAACATCTTACATTTAATTAGACAACCCTTCCTTAAGAGGCAAATGTATCGGAGGGACCATTGCATGATAGTCTATACAACACCCAAAGTGTCAAGAGCCTAAACACATCGAAAAGCAAATTTTAGAGACTCTATTCCCTGCCGAAAGGTCACTCTCCTCTTTATTAAAGACTATAATATAAAACACCTTTTCCAAAGAGACCTCATCCTATATTTTATTGCTTTATCCTTGTGCCCATTGCATATGCTCCAATATCACCTTTTATAGAATCCTAGCCCGAGATTCATCACTCAGTACTCAAGTCATCATTATAGTTAAATATCTTTTTTTTTTTTTCACTAGACTTTTGCCTCCTTGAAAGCATCAGAGCGTCACTTTCTGTATCCCATTCTATTTTGTGTTTGGTAACAAATTTAGAGCTTAAATCTTAAAAGGTAAGTGGTTTTTGAACAAGAATTAATGGAAATGTGCATTCTTTTTCGGATAGTTAGTAAAAAAAAATTTCTAAAATAGCTAGAGATTTTGTTTTTCTTAAATGTGATAATTTTAGGTAAACAGTGACAATTTTCTGGTTATTATTCTGGTTTGGGACTATCAAGAAGAGATATTATCTAATAATTTAAAGAGAAATTATCATAAATAATATATCTCAGAATTAGAAAGACAAGTCTTAAAAAACAGTATTCTCTGACACTTCAGAGGGAAAGAACATTCCTTGGAATTTCAAAATTAAAATATGAGAAAGATAAAAGAAAAGATTTTGAGTAACTGCTCTTATGAATGTTCTTATTCTTGATAGTAGTAGACACAAAATAAAAACTGGTTACTATCAGTTTCATGAGAAATATTCTACTGTTTTTTTCTTTGTTTACAAACAATGAAAAACATTTTATATAAAATAAAAAATAACATAGACTGAAGTTTGAAAGTAAAGAAATCCAAAACAATGTCTGCTAAACAATTAGTTAAATGAAGACAATGAAGATTGAAATCTGAGAGTAGAAGATAACAAGAATGAAAATTTGATATTGTAATAGCTATATAAAAACATGGCAGGCGAGATATTTATTAGCAACAACATATGTAAAGAATAAGATATTTGTATTGTCAATAAATTCAATAAATTGTTTGGTAACCATGAAAATTCAGTATTTGTCATTATTAACAAAAATGTTATATTTAAATTAGAGAGATGCTAGATCCTTTATCCTTCACTCATAAGACCAAACCTGGACTATTGTATTCAGTTATAGTCACCATATTTTAATAGCAGCATAGGGAAACAAGTTTAAAGGTGAGTTACTAGATGGTGAAGGTTTACATGGAGAAAATTCAAGTGAATGAGGAAATCATAAATGGAACCATCAGACATTTGCTGCAAGACCCAGGGAACAGTCTAAAGCCAAGGAATGGAAATTACAGGGACATCAACTTCAGCTCTATATCAATAAATTTCATAACAATCAGCTATGCTTTATTCACTTTACAATGCCTTTAATTGTTCAAAGAAAAGGAAAGATCATGACTTGGTAGAAGATTTGACATGTTTACAATTCAGTTGAGGGCACAAAGAAAAAAAGATGATTGATTGATAGACAGATAAATAGATAGATAGATAGATAGATAGATAGATAGACAGACAGACAGACAGACAGACATAAAATGCAAGTGCCTTCTAAGGAGAGTGTATGTTGTTTTATAGAAGAGTTTTCGGCCTTCTAAAAACCTTTGTAGGTTAGCCTGGAGCTTGAAAGGAGGAGTAAGGAAGAAATGAATAGCTCCAGACTACAAAGTGAAAAGAACATGATATTCTTTTAAATAAGTTAGGAAGTAAGGAGTGAGTTAGAGAATTTATAGGGGAAAGATGAGAACAGCCTCTGAGCTGCCATAAACCTAAGTATTACACGTAATGAAAGGGCCAGAATAAAATCTCTGGTGGTTTGGTGGTTGAAAACATCACAGACAAGAGTGTCTATGATTCAGTGCTTAGTTTGTAGTGTTTCCTTCAATGAATCATTCATCCCTTTTCCAGTCTCTCCCTCAAGTTTGAATTAAACACTGCTGCTCACACAAAGTGACATAAGAGAATGTTGTTACATTTGTATTATATGTGTGAAATTTGTGAAGGAGCTGCATAGTACTTAAAATGAGATAAATAAAGATTAGGTCCTGCCTGACCCATGCAGTTTAGAAGAAAAAACGTTTGAGAGCTGGAGAGATTTTTCATAAACCAAGAGGGGCCTATACATGAGCCTGATGTTTTTCCAGGAATTCATAGAACTCTTAGGGAAGACATTGGGTCTCTCATTGCTTGAAACTGTGGAAAGAGGGCTGATTTCAAATGAATTCAATTTTGATAGGGAACAGGACACTTCGGTTGACATCTGCTTTATGTATAGTCCATCTGTTCTGCCTGTTACAGCGTTATCGAAGTACATTAGCCCTAAGTGATCCCTCTCCGCTCTGAACTCAATTCACTCAACATGCATCATGCACTAATTCGGGTTGCACTTTGCCATCATAAATGCTCGTTTAATTAGGACTGTGTTACTTTCATTTGCAAGTGCTTACATCATGTCTCAGGAAATATTTATGAACTCAAGGCTCATTTTATAAAACATTTTGACTTTACATAACACCAACCTCATGCTTTATCCAAGTAGGCGCTGAACAAAAAACTTGAGTTGATGAATCACTATATGAAGTCAGAAACACTGTTTATGAGCAAATTAGATTCATACTGACAAAGGAACCCAAAACTCCAATGTCCTAACCATCTCAGAAGTCATTCACAAATTTTCCTAAATGCAAAATAATTTGGCAATGTAAAACAAAAAGTAATCAGGGTTGTATTAATATGTTGGATTTTCACTCAGAAATACCACATAATTCTGTTTATATTTGTCTCTATTCAGACTTAAGGAGATTATTTGTTAGATGTCAACTCATCATGGTTTGATGACCCCCTGCTTCCCCAGTGTTAATAAAGGATTGATTCATATCACACCAGTAAGCAGTTAGCATGGTATCACATACCCTGAACTCAAGATATGTTAACTGTTGTTAAATAAGTGTCATTTTTTTATAAATAAAGCATAACAACTTTTTTATTTTATTCATACATCAATTGTGAAGTATCATATGGAATATAATCTACCAATTTTTTTCAGGTTAAAAAGTGCTAGTGTCAGAAATTTTACATTAATTGTATGAAAACCAGTTTCTAAATAAATGTTGTGTCATTATTTGCTTATAATGTAGCAATTAGAAACATGAACTTTGACTCTGAGAAACCTATATTTGAGTTTTTAATTGACCCACCTATGATCTCTAGAACTCTGAGAACATTATTTACCCTTGTTATCAGTATAAGTGTGACTAAAAACATCCTCTGCTTCACAGCTTCTTGGGAAGATTAAATGAGGCACTAAGAGTAAGGCCTGTGATTAGTGCACATAGTATTCACTCAAAAAATTATGATCTTACTGAAGTAATAATGCCATTTTTACAACAGTCGCAAACATCAGATTTTTCTTAGTTCAAACTAACAGGAAAATATCACATAGACATGCGAAGGATATGAAAGCTAATACTGGATTCAAATCTGATAATAGAAAAATCAAGAAATCACACTCTAAATACTTAGAAAGTCAAGGTTTAAAAGCTTTCTGCATAGTTTGTTTAATATTACAATAACATCCCTAATAAAGGAGAAAAGCATTTAAAAGTTTGTTGCATGCTTTCTCCAAAGGTAGTAAACTTAATTAGGGAGATGTGCAGGCTGCTGATTCATTTAATTATATGTTACTACCTAAAGTGCAAAGCTCTCCTGCTAGGTCTGTTGCCTAAAGGGGTTTTGGTTGATTCATCACCTCTTTCACTCAGAGGGTTGATCATTGTAAATGACTTTATTGACCCGTGGCTTGGTTCAGCATCATATGCTCCAGTGAACCAAGCAATAAACAGCTGCTAAGTGCAGGAGAGAAGTTGTCATAGAAAATTCAAGGACTGAATCAGCATTTTCTCTACTATCAGACTCCAGCGTTGTCACAGGTTTCTGAATATCTTGTTTGACAGGCATGATTTTTTAAAGGGACTTGCCCTAGAAAAACAGATCTTCCTATAGTTTCATGACTTTTAGCTAGTCTTTGAGGGCACTCTATTTTCAGAATCTGTATTTCAAATTCCTGGATTTATAGCCATAACTATATTATATTTTTAATGGTTTATTCGGTGTCAATGGGAATCTCAAGCCAAATACAGTTTGATAAAATAACATATAATATTTAATGATTAAAATAACATTTTAAGAACCATCTAATGATTTTAAATCCTATAAAAAAATATCTATTTAAAAGAGAGCCAAAGGTAATTCAATAGCAATGCGATCCAGAACAGAGAAATCTCAGCAGCTACCAGCTCCGTTCACCTAGTTTCCTTAATAGATCCCCCAGTTAGAAATAGCCTGATCTTCAGGTCACTGCTTCTATTTAGAGCTGATTTTTTTTTTTTTTTTAAGTCTGTCTCCTCCATTAAACTAAGTTTGGGATGAATTAGGAATTAAGTTTTAATGTTGTCAAGGATACATAATGAATGTTTCTCAAGTTGGTGAATGAATTAAAGAATACATACTAAAATTATATTCACTCCCAAGAGAATAAGAAGACAAGTCACAGCTTGGGAGAAAATATTTGCAAACTGCATATCTGATAAAGGACTGTTATCTCAACTATATAAAAAAAATCTGAAAAATTAGGAAACAAAAGACTGATTAAAAAGCAAGCCCAATACCTCACCAAGGAAAATATACAGTTGACAAATAAGCATATAAAAATGATCCACATCATATGTCATTAGGAAAATACAAATTAAAACAACGATATACTACTACACCCTATTAGAAAGGCTAAAATCTAGAACACTGAAAACATCAGATGCTGGCGAGGATATGCAGCAATAGGAACTGCCATTCATTGCTGGTGGAGATGCAGAATAGTATAGCCAGTCGAAGACAGTTTGGAGGTTTCTTACAAAACTAAACTGCTCTTACCATATGAGCAAAGGAATTGACAATATGCGTAAAAACTTGCACATGGGTGTTTATAGTAGTTTTATTAATAATTGCAAAACTTGGAAACAATCAAGGTATCCTTCAGTAGGAGAATGGATAAATAAGTTGTGGTATATCCAGAAAATCAATATTTTATTTATTACTAAATGTTATTTAGTACCAAAATAAATCAGCTACCAAGCCATGAAAAGTCACGGAAAAAATCTTAAAGGCATATTGTTAAGTTAAAGAAGCCAGTGTAAAAAAAAATATATATATATATATATATATATATATATATATATATATATATATAATCTACTGCATGATTTCAACTGTATGACACTCTTGAAAAGGCAAAAGTGTGGAGGCAATGAAAAGGTCAGTGGCTGCCAGGAGCTGGGGGAAGGAAGAGGTGAAGAGGTGGGGCAGAGAGGATTTAAAAGTAAAAGACGATTCTCTTCATCTAAATAAGTGTGTAAAGTTGAATAAGATTACATATGCAACTCATTTGCTCATTATCTTGTAATACCTTTATTACAAATATATTTCAGTTAACAAAAAGAAGTCCATCTTTTTTCTCCAAAACTTCAGAACAAGGTGACACTGAATTATTTTGGAAGCATGAATTCTATGATATATGCTAAATCTATATCACAAGTCTCATATCGGAATCTATAATGTACAAAAAAGGAATGCAATGATTTTTACAATAGTCAAAGGTTTTATGATAAAATTTTTAAAATGGTAATTATAAAATCCATAGATAAAAAACATAGGTGTATAAAACTAGAGCTCTGTAATAGAAAATAGGTGACCTACATTCAACATTCACAAATCCAAAGAATAAAGGAATTTGGTGATAATTGATTTTTCACTCAAAATACTTAATATATGTAATAAACTCTTGAAAGGAAAAATAGTAGTATCGAGTGTTTTAAAATTGCTTGGGGACAAGGAGCAGTATAGGATTATTGCTATATATAATGAATGCTAGATATTATTGTTCAATAATGCTTGAGGAATCTTGTTAGAATCAGAGTAGAAGAATATTTGAGGAAATACTTTAGAGCAGTCTTATATACCTCAGTTATGAAGCAAAATGTGAAACAGGGTTATTACTTAACATTTTAATAATATAAAACACTTTAAAAACATTGTTACATAAAATTAATTTAGGCCAGAATATCTGTATAAAAATATTGATAGACATACTAGTACCACCTCATAAAAAAATAAAATTAAGTTTAAATCATAGGAAAACTAATTTTGTTTAGTAGTTTTCCATTTTAATACACCTATTAATCACCTGGGAATATTGTTAAAATGCAGGTACTAATTCAGTCAACTCCAGAGTATTTCTAACATTTCTAACAAGCTCCTAGTTAATGTCAGTTCTACTGGTACATGGATCATACTTCGAGTAGCAAGTTTTTATCATAATCTACTAACTTACTCTACCCTAAAACATTCTTTCTACAACACATAGGAAACCTAACTTCAAAAGTGGCAAGGTCTGATTTCACACTGAGTTGATCATTATTATAAAACTTAGCACAAGAGACAACTGCGTGTGGCTCTGTAGTTGTCTCTTATGCTAAGTTTTATATTAATGATATATAATAATAAATAAATAAATAAATAAATATATATATATATATATATATATATATATATATATATATATTTTTTTTTTTTTTTTTACAATATCATACAGCCAAAAACTACGGGTCAGGGTGGAGTGGGTAAAAGCATATTTATTGGTGTTAATAGGAAGTGTCTCCTCACATTATGTTTGTCAGATCACATACATGAAGGTATAATTGAAATACAATTAACAGTCTAAAACGCACAATTTAAAAAGTTCTAGGTGCATGACTTTTCCTTGTTTAATGAGCATTCGGAGCCCTGTTTTGATCTTTAACAGGATATGCTCTTTTATACTTTCCACATATAATGTATCTTCGATATTCTTTCATTTAATTATTGATGATAAGCTCAACTTGTTTTTCTAATAAATAAAATCAAAAGAAAAAATACTTAAATGATAGGAAATATTTTCGGAATTAGTGTTCATTGGGTTTGAAAATCTTTTGTTGCTCAATTCGGATCCACAGTCACAAGCTGAAATTGGACAGCTGGTTGTGACAGATCTAAAGTATGCTTAGTATGCATAAAATACTAACTGGGATGCTGAGAAAGTTCTATTGCTATAGGCAACTCATTTATTTATATTAGAACTAGTATAGTAGAGGTCCCGACAGAGCCCCTCAAACTATTGTTATTAACCAAAACAAAATGAAATTCTAACCTAACTTGGCTAAAACTTAAAATGTGATAGTTAGTAGAGAAGCTTATTTCTAATATATTTGCTCCACACTCTCCAATTACAGAAAGGACCTAGAGCACGTGTATTCTATTATTAATAGAAAATAATAATGTTCTATTATTATTTAATAATGTTTAAGATAACTACTCATATATTTGAGGAAGTCAGATCATTAATAGATTAAAAACATTTAAAGACAGCATTCAAAAGGTATATGTACCTTAGCATAATATATAATATATGCATTAATCTGTTTGCCTATTTCTCCAAGGATTTTAGTTCTCAGAGAGACCCTACATCCCACTATGCTGGGTTTCATGTACTTTTCCCAAGCCTACATGGTCATTCTGAAAATCCTATTTCTCCCCATAATTATTTAGCACAAGCTTCTCATTATTTAGAGACAACACAAATATCAAACTGTCTAGGGTCCCTTTATAGACTGAATAACAAAAATAAGTAACTGATTTCTTTATTATCTCTTGCATTACAAAGCATCTTGCATATATATATATGCAACATAATATAGCATAATATAGCATATAATATATATAGCAATTATTATATGCTATATTATGCTATATTATGTTGCGTATATATATTATATGCAAGATTCCTATATATATATATGTGTATATATATACACATATATATATACACACATATATATATAGCAATTATTATATATGCAAGATTCCTATATATATGTATATATATACACACACATATATATACATATATATATAGCAATTATTATGCTATATTATGTTTGCCATTTTGCATTCTGGAGGGGAAAAATTATCCAAAACTTTCACTTAGCTGTTGGTTCCATGATATCTGTACATTAAGGGTCAGAAATCTAAAGCAAGAATGTTGCCATTAGCCAATTAATTTTTATATTAAATATACTTTCAGGAATTTGGGACAGAACCACAGAGTGGGTTAACAGAAATGTCATATATCACCATAATTTCCAACTTTGGTAAAGTTATCATGTATTTTGAGTCTCCAGAAACAAGCATCACTTCAGAACGCATGAGTAATTTTTCAGGAATTGATATTTTTTTCAGCTCCATGTATGGTCACCCTAGTGACTGCAGAGTTCTTTGAAAAAGGTGTGGAGGAAAAGTTACAGGGTATACCTGATGCAGTGTGGCTGGTTTTTACTCAAGGGAACTCACCATACCTGTCAAACAAGCTGTTCCCGGTATGTGAACTGTCCTAGTTTTGGGAACTGGATGAGAGGCCATGACTCTCCATATTGAAAATTCAAGTTACGTTTCTAGTCACAGACAATAAATGTGTTCTTTTTGTTGCTGCATATGTTGAGTAAAATTTTAGCGGGAACAGAGTGATCAATTATCTAACAGCAAAGATCTCTGCAAATGAAAACACCTGATTAGTAATCCATTTGTGCTATTTATTCGGGGCATCATCTTAGCCTTGGCAGTTATCTACTTGACATCTATTACTCTGGAATCGCCCCATCTGATACAGTGACATCAGGGAGTTCATCTCAATGGTGACATCCACCACCACCATGTCTGAACGGCTGTGGATAGCACCACAAACATTTCTCAGTACCTTTACGAAGAGAGTATCCTCTGAGTCCATTAGGAGGGAGTGAAGTGGAAAGACAGTTTGCACATAATATGGAGGCAGTTTGCACATGAAAAACCTGCTAAAACATTCTTACTGCTATAGTAAGACTTTGTATTCTTTCTTCTAAGTCATGATAAATAAATTATGGCATTTCAGCCTCTGAATGTAGGTCACTGTTGAATATACACATTTCAGTCAACCCACCAAATAAACTCAGTTGTTACTTTCAGATGGGCAATCAAATCTATTAAATATAGATTTTCTGTCAGATACACCTATATCAATAAATTCAGCCCAACTTATTATATTTTGGCATCCACTGTCCAATTCTCTTTGAATCCAATACTTTATATATTCCCCAGTTTTTGCTGATATCAATTAGCAAAATCTTGCAATTATTTTGAAGTATAAATTACTTCTTCCTACATCAGATTGTGTATGTATTCTTCTAGAGCATGTTGAACTCTAGAACGATCTGACTCTAATTATAGTCAGGTGAGTCTTGAGGAAAATGGACGACCTTGGCTGGGCAAGTCCATCAGGTGAGTTATTACAGGATCTTCAAGCAAGAGAAGGCTAGTCTCCTTAGACAGAGGAAGGATGACCTGCTGATGAGAGAAGTTTACAGAAATGCAGGGTTTCAAGTTTCTCAGCATAAACCAATCCCAGATGGCCTTAGAAACTTCCTGATCTTCTTGCAATGATTTGACATAACAGCTTAAAGTCACGGAGCTTTTGTGTGTGGCATGTTTGTTTTGTTTATCTGTAATCTCTCAAGTTCAGTTAAAACAATTACTTTATCTTACAATCTTGTTATCACCATTACAAACGAATAGTAAAACAGTCATAGCCTGGCATCTAGAGCTTTGCTTCAGCAGGTTCTTCATCACAAGTAAACATGGCTCTTTACTTGATTAATTGGGAGGTCACTGTATGCTATCCATGACTACCATTAACAAATCTCGACTATCAACAAATATTGTAATACTGAACCCATGGACAAAAACATGACCAAAACAATTCCCTGGACCCAACGTTGGTATCCCACTCCTTTTCTGACATCCACTCCCAAGTATCAGCGTTAACAATACTCTCTTTATTCGGTCAGTAGTGAGCCAGGACAACATAACCACAACAGTTATTTTAACAGAAAGTTGAATATACATCTCAGAAGACTAAGCACGCACCAAGGAGTGAGGTAAGAAAAAAGTAGGAAATGCCAAAAGCAGTTATATCCTTAAGATTTGGAGAGCAAAGAATGTCTTGGTTCTTTTCCTATAATCTTTTATATTCAAATAAATGCTTTTTAAAAAGATGACATGAAAAATATTTAATTTACACTCCCTGTCTGAAGTATTTTTCCACCTTTTTTTTTAAACAAAGGACTTGGAAATATTTTGTCAATGACAGCTAGTTGTTAAGAATATACAAGCCTAAAAGAAGGAGAAGGAGGCCTCTGGTATGAGGGGCAGGGCACAGCTTGCCTGATGCTCTAAGCAGTGAGGATGCACAGTGAGGCCAGTCCTGTGAGTACCACAGTGAGCTGAACACAGGAAAGCCAATGTCAATTCAGCCAACTGCTGCTAAGTTGAAGACCACTGACCAAAGTAGCAAGCAAAAAGGAAAGGAAAAGCTCTTTTTCCATCCTCCTGCCATCCACCTCCCTCTATCACTTCCTTGTCAGAACCCCACAGGAAGCATGTTGGTGAATGGAAGGGCATGTTTGCAGTTAAGAAACAGAAGTTTAATTAGTAGCATGATTTTCTTCCTTTTCTCCTAGATTGGGAAGCCCTAACCTATTCTGTATTAATCTTTGAAGCCACTCAAATAATTAAGAGTAAAATTTCATACCTGTTAGCTACCCGGCAAACATTTCTTGAATGACTGAAGGAATGCTAACAGGAAGACATGTTAGATGAGTTTTTCCAGCACTGCGGATTCAGAAGCATTTAATGTAAATATCACCCAGCTGTGGTTTTTATGCCTGTGTTTATGTCAGCCACTCTTCTAACCTTTTTACCTGCATGAGCTCATGAAACCCTGGAATCATCTCCATAAAATAAATAGCATTATTTCTTCATCAGAAAGTGAATGAAACAGGCTAACAAATGTTAAACAAAACAAAAGAAACATAGATAACTACCACCACCACCAAGAAACCTTCTCTAAGGTTTTAGAGAGAATACAACATAATATTCATAAAATATTCTTCAGAGACAGAAGGACATGGATTTGACATTCGACTCTCTGTTCTCTTTTTACTTCTATCAAATGAATTTCAAAATTGGGCTACAGAGATTTGTTTTGGAAAACTAGTGTTCTCAGTGATAATTTTGCTGCTATGGGTCAAAGTTCTGTCCTCAGCAGATTTAAGAAACAGTTCATCAAGCAATATTCTTGGCAATGACCTGGTCAGTTCTCTAGTTCCAGCCAAGAAGTTAAAGTTATATTGATTTATGACAGAAGCATTCAATAACTAGATGGTAGAAATTATACCCTGGGTACCTCTACCAGCCAAGAACTAAACTTAAAAAAAAAAAAAGAATATTAAAAGCACATATAAATTATTAAATTAATGTCAAGAAAGGGCATTTTAGTATATAAGCCAATTTACACACACACACACACAAATAGTACTCATACCCATACACAGAGAAGGAGGCAGTGAGAGAAAACAAAATGGCATTTTAAATACTTTCCTATCTGTTCTTTTGCAGGACCTCTAAACATCTTCAGACATTGGGGGTTTTATTTAAGCTTCAAATACACCTTTGTGCATTGTTTCAAGAGACTTTCCAAATTTAATTAGCTTGTTTGCGAAATAGTTCAATCCTCTGGCTCTCATTTCAACCTTTTTAAAAATTCAAGCCAATGCCCTGAAAGGGAGAATAAACAAACCTCTACCTTGTACTTTCTGCCTGAAAGTGCTTTCACAAAATACTTTAAATTTTGTTTTCTAAGGACTATTTAATAATATGCACTGCATAATGAACCTGTACTCATCTATAGCATTATCTTCAAAATATAGATAGATGATAATTAGATAGATGATAATTAGATAGATGATAGACAGATAGATGATAGATAATTAGATAGATACATAGATGATAGATGATAGATAGATAGATGATTGATAGATAAAAGATAGATAGATAGATAGATGGTAGATAGATAGATAATTAGCTTACCAACCACAATACAACAGCACGTTGTTCCATTGTAGACAGGAAAGAGGTGCACAGCTTAAGTAGCA
Source organism: Eonycteris spelaea (assembly GCA_003508835.1). Taxonomy (NCBI): domain Eukaryota; kingdom Metazoa; phylum Chordata; class Mammalia; order Chiroptera; family Pteropodidae; genus Eonycteris; species Eonycteris spelaea. The sequence continues at coordinate 11,690,416 of PUFA01000021.1, forward strand.
TGGCTACAAGCTGTATAAATACCTACACTTCATGTCAGGATTTGAACACAAGACCTTTCACCAACTCAATTGCCACTCTTTTAAATGAAAAGTAATAGGACAGGAAAGGAAAAGAAATTTGAATATGACGAAATTTTCAAAAATCACTTACACATTTTATACTAATAAAAACCAATGTTTTGATTTAGTCATTCAATGAATAATCATTAATAATCACCATTAACATAGTACTTTGAGGACTAAAAAAACAAATGCTAAAATTTTTCTTTACCTTTCCAAATTACATGGTTTGAATAGAAGGATATAATAATGGCATTCTAAATGTTTAGTTAACAGTGCAAGCCCCTAAGTGATTAAAAGCAGGGGAATTCTCAATAATGATTTGTAAAAAAGATTGGTAATGTTTAAATTAGTGGAGAAGATAAACACCAATCAAATCAGGAAGATTATCATAAGTAAAAGTTGAGATCTGAGAGAAAGCACTTTGGGTGACAGAAAACAACTTAGCTTGAGCTAAGAGTAATCAGCAATGTCAGAAACTCTGGTCAAGCCCAGATTCTAAAGAATCTCAATCTGCCTGAGGATTTTTGATTTTCTCTGATAAGCAATATAAAGCAGATTTTTTTGTCCACCAGGGAAATATGCCAAGAAAGTATAATATGTAACTGAATATATTATGTCCCTTAATTCAGTCTTTAAAAATAGAAGATTGATGTTAACACTTGATAATTAAAATATGTGAGATAGAATTATTTAATTGCTCTAATTTATATATTCATTTCACCAGTCCTAAATTATAAATAGCAAATGTATGTTACAGGTAATGGACCATCTTACTCCTCATACACATCCTGTCCTATAAAGAGGAAAAAAACAACAACAGTTGGGCAAGATGACATTGCCCTCTGATTATAGACATGTTTCCTAAGATCTATGATGTGCCTTAAAATTATTATCAGCATGGCATAAGAAGCTATTACCAATCAAATGTACGCATCAAAATAAGATATACTACACACCTGCTTTAAAAAAGTTAAAATCCAAAACACTGACAACAAGAAACTCTGCTGAGGATGTGGGGCAACATGAACTCTCATTCACTACTGGTGGGACTGAAAAATGCTACAGCCAGTTTGTAAGACAGTTTGGCAATTTCTTATTAAACACACCCTTACCACATGAATATGCAATCACATCCATTGGTATTTGCCTATATGAATTAAAAACTTATACCCTCACAAAAACCTGTACATCGATGTTTACAGCAGCTTTATTTATAATTGTCAAAATTTGGAAGCAACCAAGATGTCCCTCAGTAGATAAATGAATAAGCAAATTGTGGTCAGTCTATACAATGGAATACTACTCAGCACTGACAACAAATGAGATATCAAGCACCTAAAAGAAATAGAGAATCTTTAAATGCATATTGCTAAGTGAGAAAAGCAATTCTGAAAAGACTTAACACTGTATGACTTGTACTATATCACATTCATGTAAAGGCAAAACTAATGAGACAGTAAAAAAAAAATCAGAAGTTCAGAGAGAGAGGAAGAAAAAAAAAAAGGTGATCCAATTAAAAAATGGCCTGAAAAGACACTTCTCCCTAGAAGACAAACATATAAAAAGATGCTCAACATTGCTAGCTGTTAGAGAAATGCAAATCAAAACCACAATGAGATACCACTGTACACTTCTTAGAATAGTTGTTATCAATAGGACAAGTGATAACAAGTGTTCGTGCAGAAAAAGGAGCCCTCATACACTGCTGGTGAAATTGCAAATTGGTACAGACACTATAGAAAAACAGTATGGAGTTTCCTCAAAAAACTAAGAATTGATCTACTGTATGATCCAGTAATCCCTCTACTAGGTGTTTACCTCAGAGAATTGAAAACTCATACCTGAAAAGATATTTGCACACCGATGTTCATAGCAGCTTATTCACGGTGGCCAGGACATGTCCTATGATAGATGATTAACTAAAGAAGCTGTGGTGTATACACACACACACACACACACACACACACACACACACATGGAATATCACTTCGCCATAAGAAAAGATGCAATACCGCCATTTGCGACAACCTGGATGGACCTCAAGATAATCATGCCAAGCGAAATAAGCCAGACAGAGAAAGCTGAAAATCACATCACTTATGTGTGGGATATAAGCTTAAAAGCAACAAGTGAATAGGAAAAACAAACAGAGACTCATGAACATGGACAATGGACTAGTGGTTACCAGAGGGTAGGGAGTAGGGAGAGGGGAAAGGTAGACAGGGTAAAGGGGATCAAATATGTGGTGACAGAAGAAATATAATCATGGGCTGTAATGTATATATATGCCTTACTGTTGAATTATACACCTAAACTTACTGGATTTCATTAACCAATGTCACCATAATAAAAATAAAAAGTAAACAAATTTTAAAAAGGAAAATCTATTCAAATGGAGCACAGGGAGATTTTAAGGTGGTGACACTATTCTGCATTTAACTATAGTGGTGAATATATGTCACTTATACATTTATCAAAACACATATAATATACAAGGAGTGAACCCTAATGTAAACTGTTGATGTTAGTTAATAATAATTTAACAATAATAGCTTATCTATCATAAGAATTCTACCACATTAATGCAAGATGTTAATAATAGGGCAACTGGCAGGGTGGGGGATATGGAGGTGAGGGAGAATATTTCCTCTTATTATTCAGTGAACCTAAAACTTCTCTAAAATTTTAAATTATTTATTTAAAAAATGCATACGCCATAGACGTCCGAAACCTATTTCCCATGCCTGCTTTCAAATGTTATGTGCTATGCACTAAGGTTCACGGTTGTATCTTCCCCCACTTTGTTGCCAACCATGGTTGAGCAAAGGTACGATGAGACATGTGGCAGTTTATACCTAATAGCCAAGTATTGACACTCACCCTTATTTCTACTTTCATCTTATCCAGTCTATGATGAATGAAATGTATATATTGGTCTAATACATTATATTCCATTAGAGTCAGTAACGGTGCGCCATATTCCTCTCATTTATAAAACAGAGTTCAGTAAACAATAAGGTTGGAGGATTCAGTTACATGACTCCAGACACAGTTCTAAAGGACAGGAAACAATGCCCATTAGAAGCAGCACAATGTGGACCAATCTAGGGTTCTATCTAAAATAATCCTAATATAAATAACTAGAAATAATCATAGTTTCCGTGTTATGTGTGCGTTGGTTGGGAGGGGAGTTATTGCACACAGTGAGAATAATGTATTAAGTAGAAAATAGAAGCTATAGAACACATCATGTCATGCAGTAAAAGTGACTTTTACATTTTCACGTTTTTCAAACTCTATAAAAACATCTAGACCCATATATACACACATATTCTCATTCAACCATATACACACATTGTTTCACAAAGACCAACATGTGTAGGAGTGATTTTATAGAAAGCACAATTCAGTTCACTGGTAATAATGACAACCACAATAAATATAGACATATTTGTGCTTTCCGGTTGTTAGCATCCTCTACCTCAACCCATTCAACCAAACTCAATGGGAATGAGCTATCTTGTTTCCTTTGAACATTTATTAGCCCAGTCACATACAGTGACCTAAGAAATGCTACAGGTCAGTTGTATTTCCACTTCTTTATCATTATATTCAGAACATGAATATTTAACTTACATTGTGATGTTTATGTGTTGGTTCTGGGAAAACTTTTGCAACATTAAAGTTTATGTGCAGTCACTGCATTTTCATTCCTTTATTTTCTGTTTTAGCCACTTTCTCCATCTTCAGTGCTTTGTTATTTGAACATAAAAAAGTCTTTTTAGAAGGAATTTAAAGTTCTTAAAATATAGCCATGTAGATTAAATCAAATTTGTAGCATTGCTATTCCCACTCAAATGTTATTATTCAAGAACTTATATTACCAAAACTTAATTTTGTTAAAAGACCTGCATTGGAGTGCATGCCCCCCTATTTCTGGTAGACTTGAAATGATCCCCACACAATTATATATATATTCTACTATATATATTATACTAGTTGTGTTCAATATTCAGTCCTGTTAAGGTATGCAAATTTTTAAACAAATAAGAAAACACGTTTACTTTCCAAACACCAGTAAAGGAAATATCTGTACTATTTCCATCTCTTATTTTATTTAAGTGAACATTCCTCTACCCTGATAAGTCCATGACCCCTCCAATAAAAGGTTGGAATTCTATGATTCATCGCTCAGGACCTCTCCCCTTCTCTCACTTCCCCAAATAAATCTCTCTCAGGTGACCCTTCTTTCTCGTTCCATGGAGCTGGCATCATTTCAATCCTAGGCCCACTAAATGGATTGCTTTTGCGTTGGGACATTACTAAACGTTGACTAATCTCCAAACAAGTCGCACAGTCAGGGAACATCTTTAGCTGCTATGGAGATGGTAGAGATGTGGTTCCTTTTGTTTAAAAACGCTACAGCGGCATTCGATATGCATGGCTATCAAAAGAGATTCAGGACACCCCCCCCATCATAATCAGCCCTGGCATCGCTTCTGTGTATATTTGTGAAAACTTCATAGATTATGTTAAAAGAAGAAAATTGGAATTTAAAAATATATTTTGCACCTGTGTATGGATAGAGAAATTATCCTATCATTTTCAATCTTCCATGTCTCGTTTTGTTGGAAACAAGTAATGTTCTCTTTTACCTGCCTGCTGTTCTCTACTGAAAATAAACTGCACGTAAGCTCAGAGCCATTCATTCTCAATGTGCTGTTCACAGATACTTGCGGACAATTGCAAAGGACATTTTTTTCTTTCAGTTTTTCTCTTTAATATTTCTTATGATGATAGTTGCATAACATATAATCTCTAAAATTTGCCTAACATCAGTCATTTTAATATTACCAGTCATTGTTATTTTAAAAAATTAATCGTTTTATATACACAGTTTATAAAGATGCAAAATTTAGAAAGCATAAAATAAATTCATCTTTCTATAAAAATAGACTTCTTGACACCTGAAACTAATACGAAATTTGATGTCAGTTTTATTTTAATAAAAAATCTTTAAAAAATTAAAATTAAAAGGCAGCCACTTTGAAAAAAATAATAAAGACTTCTTGGTGATCTGAAATGTTTCTTTTTGTGGGAAGTAGAGAAAGCTACTTCAAACAGTACTACACATTGTAAAAACAGGGGAAATACTTTCAGAAAGTAGGATAACCTTTCTCAGTGGTTTTCTGAGTATAACACAGGAAGAAAGAGCCCCCTAATGGTTCAGATATCTATAAAAACAGAAGAGAGTGTACTTTCTAAATTCTTGTTGATTCACTATAGCTAAAATGAGTGATCAGTACAGACATCTGATAGTGTGGAAGTGAACGGAAGGCTGAATAAAAGAACGGACCCCTCTAAAAATGTTAAGAAAAGTAAGAATTTCTACTTGAATTGACTAAGTGGCTAGAATTCAGACTCAGACTGATGCTTATGTCCGTGAGTGCTAGGACATTTGTCTTCCTCAATCATGTCTGCAGAGGAGTACAGATCTAGAATGCAGGAGGCATGTTAATTACATAGTTTTTAAGTGCCAAGTGTTATTTAAAGATCTTGCTTTTTTCCAATAATGAGACTATTTTCCTACTAAGAAAATAAAAAAATCAAATCTCTCATAGGAATAATTACAGACTTTGTAAGGTAACAATAGAAAATCAAAGTAATGTTGAGGTAAGCAAAGAAGTATGTCTAAGCGCCAGAAATGCATAGTCTAAGAAATTCTTTTTAAAATAATTTTTAAAAATGCCCATACATAGAAAAAATTAAGGATGGATGTTTACATCTACACAAGATAAAATATCAGGTCTCATAAAAAACTCATAACAACAGAAATTAATTTTCTCTAATGTATATGCCTTATATAAACCATAAATATTTTAAGAAAATTGTATTGTATAAATAGGTTAGACACAAGTTTGCTGCAACAAAAATTATGGAATTTTAATTAATTAAACCTTAATTATATCCTTTGAATCAGATACGTCAAATTGTTCGCACAAACAATAAAATGAAAAGTTTAAAAACACAGTCTCGGATAAGTTTTACAAAAATTAGCATAGTTAATATAATACATGCTAATCAATAATGAAATCAGATTACATAGATTTGCTGTGTATAGATTTCATATACTATTATTTTATACACATAAATATATGGTTTATATTACCTGCCTCTTCATTAGTTTGGCATTAGTTTCTCAGACAAAATACTCAAAAGTGATGTACATAAACTATTTTTTTTAGGCTACTCAATTCAAAGACAAAAATAAATCAATGTTCTCTAATACACATTTATATTCCTTTAGAGAGACTGTACTTTAAAACGTTAAAACAATATAATTACTCCCTTTGGTATGGCTATTACAAATGGAAATATCTAGGCAACTATAATATTTATATTATTGTGAAACATTAAAACATTACATTCAGAAAAAAATGGACTTTATGAAAAATTGAGCTCTTTAAACATGTAGTTATGTTTGAAATACAACCAAGGGCGAAACACACACACAGAAATACAACAATTCAGAGTATGTAATATTCCTAACCACAGCTATATCGGCTCCCAAGGGTGTTAGCAATCATGCTCTTATTTGAAACGTTGAACAACATATTTAAAAGTTTCTCCAACATATCACCACAGATGGTAGTTTGATCTTTGGTTAGAGGAGTGACTCAGGGACTTCACTCGAAAGGACAATCAGAGGAGCTCTTAGGATAAAATGTCCCTCTTTGTTTATCCAAAAGCAAATATATGTTAAGCATGTCACAACCCATTTTAGTTTCAGTAAGAATAAAATAAATTCTTTGCGTCTGATTATCACACTATTTTCTCTTTAGCAACTGACATTTGTGATTTATAAGTTTAAGGTCAATCAACTACATCAGTACTGCATTGCCCAACTCATTATTCCAATTCCATTCTATCCCTTGACTCAAAAAAAAAAAAAAAAAACAAATAAATAAAAATAAAAACTTCCCAGCAGATAATTTAATATGTGCAAACTTTCTACTTTACCAGCATGTACCATCGCTGACACTTAAAACATTAATTAACTGAACTGCAGCTCTAGATATGAACTCTAGAATAGCTAAATATCTCTAATCAAATTTCTTTGCCTTAGCTCAGTACTTTCTTAAACCAAATGCTAGCCACCAGTAACTTAGTCCTAGGAAGATGGCAGTCTAATGTCACATTATCTAAGATATATCGTGTCTATGTTGAAGAGTTAAGAGCAGTTAAAAGACAGATTTAGAAAAATATTAATCGCTGACAATCACTTAAAAGCACATAGTAGCATCTATGTCTGCATAAAACATAGTAGACAATTAATACAGTAATGGCCTTTTCGTGATATGCTATTATTTCTCAAAGTTGTTTAAGAGCTAAGAACAATACATGTGAACGTTTTTTAATATTGTCATCAAACATGTTCTCTTTAGTATGAACTTTATTTTCTTCATATAAAGTATTTGCTATATAAACTTATAATCAAGTGGTCTTATAAAGGAAAACAAATATATATATGGAGATAAAATATTAACTGTATATGAACATGAATCAACAACACATTTCTAAATCCACATGCCTGTGTATTGCACTGCATTTACTATATCGCTGCCAACTCAGTTTTTAAATGATGCAAAGCTATGATGTATTTCACTATAAATGACTCAAAAGGAATCCAAAGAAAAACATTTAACCTCCTTACCTGGAGCATGAAACTGTTTCTGTTCAATTCTGGAACAAAGTGAGACTGGACAGAGGACTTGATTTTTGTTTCCTTTCAAAATCCTCTTTAATGATGCAGGAGTGAGATGAACTATTCCAAGGTGAAGTCTGTTATTTCTTGCTGGGGCTCAGAGCTGACATCGTCTTGCAAAAGAAAAGGCACCTCAGTAAGTTGTTGACTGAGGGAGCTGCGTAGCAGGATAATGAGCACGGTCAGTCACACGGCGAGGTACTGCCTCCCTCCCAACCTTACGTTCCCCCACCCCCCTCTCTCTGCTTTTCACCCTGCCGGTCTCAGCTCCTGCTGCTGCTGTATAATCAATCTAGCCTGTCTGAAGCTAATAGTCCTCTATTTAACCAGCCAATCAATAGCAAGGATTCCACTGCTCATCCCAAGAGTCTTTTCCAAGAGTGGTACAAACAATAAGAGTTTTACCAGCAGTTTAGCCAAGTATTTTTATTATTTTATCTCCCCTGGAGACAGGGTTTGAGAGAGCAGGGTCTCAAAACAAGCTTAGTGTTATTGAAGATTTTTCATTTTAAAAAGGTACCCCTTTTTATCCAGCTGATATTCATAATTACACACCTGTACCTCCTATCCATCATCAATTAAAAACTACTACAGAGTTGCATGTGTGATGAAATCTCTCTAATTCAAATATATAAGTAAAAAATCAGAAGTAAACTTGCAAACACTGACAAAGATTTCTGTTAGAAATAACAATGCCTTCTTCAGTAGTCTGTATGGCTTGTATCAATTAGAGAATATCTTATTATAATGAATAATATTAAAGGTTACTCATTTTATCCTCAAAAAATAGTGATTTATATTTTTGTTTCTGAGGAGGAAAAAGGGGTGATGTTTGTAGATATTTTTGAACTATAGCCTGAGTCAGACTTCAGTGTATAAAATGTTTTTCAATTTTAAAGCATAAATCTACAAAAGGATCCTCTGAATGTATCACATAGAGCATTTCACAACTGATTTGTCCCTGCAAGGTTAAAAAGATTTTCTCCTTAAAGTGACATGTTTACTGCTCAACTGCTATAAATGCATTAAAAAAGCAAAAAAAAAAAAAGCAAACTATTAAAGACAAACTTAGTTTTTTATTCCCCACATACTTCAGGGAAACACACACACACAGGTACACATAGGCATAGGCACACACACACACACACACACACACACACACACACACACATCTGGGGGCAACTTAGTGTTGCTTCTGCAAACTAACCCCAGACACAGAGGGCAAGAAGAGATAGAAGAGTTATACCACTCCAAATTAGTAGGCGGCAGGATTAATAAAAAAGAGGTTTGTCTTGATCACAGCAAAATCAGTAGATGGCCCCACCCACCCACCGGAATCTGAGAAGTTTATTAAGAGGAGTAACGTCCAGATGGTCTCAACAACACCTGCTTTCTCAACGCCACATCCTTGCTAAGGACTCCCGCTGGGAGAAAGGTGGGCAGAATGCATATTCCAAGGACAGGGAAGGGGTGAGGAGCCTGCAAATGCCTGGGTGCAACTCAAGGGTCACCCTGCATCTTCTCCATGATGATGTCTCCCAACACTCAGCAAATCTTAGAAATGCAGTCTCACTTAATTTCTAATTAGGAGGTGGTTGCTTCTCTCATTTTCGCAACGCTTGGTCAACCAACCTTGTGTTACTTCTTCTTTGTAATAATACATTACCGCGCTCATTAAAGTAAATTGTATAAGAATGTTTCACTACACCTCAATTTCCAGTTGGAATTAAATTCCAGGCAGTAGTCATTGTAGTCCCAACCTTTAATGTTACATAATACAAATAAAAGTTTGTAACATGTGCAAAGCATCTTGTAAATGAAGACAGAAAAGGCCATAAGGTTTGTATGGTTATGGAGTTACACTCAATTAAAGTCTAAATTATAAAGTGTTCTAACACTTATTAGAGGCAAACTTCCTTGACTTAGTTGACTCAGTTCAGCAAATATTTGTTGAGCGACTCTTTATATCAGGCCTTGTACTCTCAGTAATAAAAAAGTAATCAAGAAGAGAAAAAGACTTCTTTGTGTTTTTGCTGTTTTCAGTGAACAGCAGTAGGAATAGTCAGTTTTCCAGGAGATACAAACTGGTGGGTAGATAAGGAATTCTCAAGTAAGCAAAATACAAGGGAGTGTGATTAATGCCTTTTTTAACAGTAGATCAAAGAGCAACAAGTATTCAAAAGTGAGATCAGACTACCTCCAGGACAACAGAAAGATCATGTAAAAAACATGACATTTGCAACAATTCTTATCAAAGAGAATAAAATATATATGTATATAGGCAGAGTTAAAAGGCAACAGAAGGTAGAGAAACAACGTAAAACCAGGGGTCCAAAGAAGTGAGAGATGAGGAGGGGAGTCAGAAAAAGAGCTAAGTGGGTGGGGGGGGTGGGGAGCACACAGGGCCTGAAGGTATGAATGACTGAAAAGAAGGAAATACTGTGGAGGCTCCTGGAGGCTAGGCCGAGAGTGATTGGGCAATTGGGAACCTTTGAAATGTTTTTTAAACAGAAATGTTATGAAATTTGAACTGGGCTTTGGGAATCTCAATCTAACAGAATGTTATGGGTTGTGCTGAAATGGGCCCCTGGTGAAAGTGAGCAATCTCGAGGAAGACCATTGCCAAGGTCTCCCTCGGGAGTGATGAAGAGAGAACCAGTGTGCTCAGGGTGGGAATGAGCAGAATAAACCAATATTGAGGAACATTCTGAAATAAAGTCTCTCCATTCTGCGACCTACTAAGGAGAGGTGCAGCTTACGAAGATGTGACATTTTCAAATAGGATTGGTGACTACAGAAAAATGGCACACTTTTTTTTCTCCATCTATTTTTGTGTTTCTCTTATAGAACCCATTCTTCCTTAATTATGTATTATTTTTATGCGAAATTTTCGACAACAATGTGTCATGAACAAAGAAAGAAAGAAAGAAAAAGAATTGGATTTGCTCAACACTTTTTTCCTAACATTTTTCAGAATCATGCCTGATATATATATTAGTTATTCAATAAATGACAATAAAATGATGTTCAGTTTGGGAGTGATTGAGTACTCAGTGCATGATAAGTTCTAAGCTAATAATTCTGCAGACATGTTCTTATTTAACACTCTATGAAATACACATTATACCATTTTACAACTAAACAAAGTGAAACATAAAGAGGTTGATTACTTTGTCCAATTAAACACAATTAGTAAGTGTCTCAAATCTCTAAACAGTGTTGAATTTTCAGAAACCAGAAGGTAATATAATAAAAAATAATAATGATCTGCATATTGATTTTTGGACCATACTCGGAACAGGCAAAGGAGGTAAAAATAAATAAAGCTAAAACTAGAGGGTCAAGAGGATGTATATGATGGGGAGAAAACTGAAGTTTTCAAGTTTTAATAACCATATAGCCATATGCTCAGATTAGAGAGGGCTATAAGGAGGTATTGGGAGAAGGGCTGTGAAAAGGTATGAAGAACAGATAAAGCTGCAGAGGTGAATTACTGTGGGGACCTTACTAAGTGGAAGGAGAAGGTTGGCTGAGCTGCTGTAGGGCCCAGCTGAGCCTGCAAGCCATAAATTTCCAGTGGCACCAGTCTGTAAGACTGCACAGATTTCCTGAGCAGTGCTCAGCAGCTTGGATGCCTGAGAGATTGAAAGGAATAATAGAAAACAAAAATTTGGTTCCTTTTACAGGAAACTTGGCAGGAAGAAGAAAAGAGAGAAACGAGAAGGGAGGAGAGCAACAGAGTCTCATCTTACATAGTTTGAGTTGTTTTAATAATTGGTGCTGAAGAGTATATTTCTGTACATAAGTAAATAACTGGTTGAAAGAGACAACTTGAGAAAGCAAATGAGGCAGATGCTTAATTTATCAGGGTCACAAAGGAAATGAAAAGGTGGAGCCAGAAGCTTTCACGGGTGATTTCATACTACAAACGAGAAGGTGTCATTTCCTGGAAGGCAAGAGTAAAAAAATAAGCTTTATACTAAACATTATTGTGGTGAATTAATTAATTTATTCTAAAAAATAATAGCAAATTTCTTAACATTTCAAATAACCTATGAGAAGCTGATGATTGAAATATGTAAGTAGAATTTATTCTGTCTTCGAGTTGACTCAAGTAATGAAAAGATATATTTGTAATTATATAACACTTATACGATTGTAATTAATGTGAATATATTCTATAATAAAACTATGCAGAGCACTAAGAAATGGAAATAGAAAAGTCTAATAATATTGGAAGATGAGCATGAAGACAAAATAAACAGTGAAAAATTATGTGTCAGATTTCAAAAGAGAGAAGAAAAATATTAATGGAAAATTAAATGGGAGAGAATATTTGCGCTTAGTTTGGGTTCATAAGTTTTCAAAAACAGAAAATAGTGCATTGAAGCAGGTATAAAGGGATGGTTACAAGGTGGGAAATACCAATCAGGAATAATTTCGTATTCTATGTTAAGAAGAGAGAAAATGGCAAGATCAGGGTATGTTTTATTCCTGATACTATATATTTTCTTTGTAATTTCAAAAAAAACATTAAAAGTTAAAATTATTAAAATGGTATTATCATACTTTAAGAAGAATCTTTTTAGAACAAAATACTTTTAGAAAGAATGATGTTTTAAAACAATAACAATAACATAACAATAACAACAGCAACAATAACAACAACAATAAAAATAGCAATGCTTTAGAAAGAATATTCAGTGGCAATAATAGATCAGGAAAGATGTTACAAAGATACTAGCTGGGGAAAGAGATAAGGGAAAATGTTCAAGCAGTTTTTAGGTGATAAGATGTGCAGGGCTTAATGAATTGTAGAATGTTGGTAAGTGTGAAGACAAAGATTAATTATGTGTTTATTTTGATGCTGAGTGATGATGGGGCGGAAAGGTATACTTTAGTTTTGAAAATGATAATGTTGATATTTATGATGGACACACAGATATAAAGTTCACCAAGTGTTTACTACTTAAAATTTTGGCACTTAGGACAATTATTTGAACAGAAGATATAGATACGGATAATCATTTCTGATAATCAAGACTATCAAGAAAGAATATGTAGATTAAAAAGATAAAAGGACCAAAGACAGAAACATGAAGAACCTTAACATTTAAAAAATGATCCATAGAGATAATTCATTGAATGACACTGAGAACTGGCATGAGGAATTCAGAAAATAGAAGGCTAAAGACTCCTTGGTGAAAAATTCATCAGGCGTCCCCTGGTGCTTCAGAAAGAGCAGTTTTATACCGTGATGCATTAGGGTCGATTATAATAATGGAGATGACCAGTGAATGAAACACACGTAAAAGGATCAGTTTTCTGATCTTCTCCGTTTCTCAAAAGCTGGTTATTTTCTCCCATGTGTTTACTGTCATTTGAATGCTTTTGTATTGAGTTACTCTATGTATAAAACTAAATGCTAGACACAACGAGGCGTACGAATGTGAAAGGAACTATAGAGCTTAAAGAGCAAATATTATAACATGAAAATGAGCTAAACATTTCCCATGTAAGAGATCAATAGAATTCTGTGTAAATAAATAAGCGATTTTTAATGATCAGAATGTGAGGATTCACAGTCTGTATTACTTATTGAATCTAATTACTTTTTAATGATTAGAAAGTACATCAAATGTTGAGAAACATGAATTTAAATGCTTGAATTTTTGACAGCTCGTGATAATATATTTACCTTTGGAATACTGACAAGTACCTGTTTTATTAAATAATATGCACTTCTACATTTAAAAAGTATTCACTGCAGGTGTTTATGTGTTTGCATATGAACAACAAAACATTATCAAATACAACTAGTTTATTTTTAAAATACTTTTACTTTTGAAATACAATCTGTGAATATCAAACATTAACCTTTGAAGAAAGACCTTCTTCACCAATACTTTATCAGAAAATGACATACAATGGAAGAGCAAGTTAGTGAGTAAATATATTTCTTTGGTAACGAAAAACTGTTATTTTTACCATTATATTAGTATTTTTATTTTATTAAACACTAGTAGTGCATAGTATCTCTCACCCCCACATTGTTTTGGATTATTGTTACCTATCCCTATAAGTTTATTTGTTCTCATATGTATTTTAAACCTCTGAAGAGACAATAAGCAATTTTTAGTAGGAATTATATTTCATATTTTTATGTTCTACAATAAACATTTTATTATTAATACATAGAAAAGATTCAATAAGTAATTTTTTAATCATCAAATTAAATTATTTTTGACTATGAGATATTACTGTAAATTGGGAAGAACATCATTACTTTAAGATATGGGTACATAATTATTTTTTAAAAGAATGGTCTAGTTTTGGAACATATCTTGTTTTAAGTTTGGGACAGGGAATCCTCTAAGTTTATCTTAAATGATTTATGGTTATCCAAGAAGGTAGGTAAATGCTGACAAGTAAAAATTAGTGGAGATTTGAAGGTATGGTTGGGCGAGGAATAACTAGAAAAAAGGTTTGGGGAAAACGACATGGCATCAGAGACCAGCTGCGAAGAGGAGCTAGATTAAAGGAATTGATAGCCGAGGTGGCCTAAGCAAAATTTAATTTAAATTAATTATACATAAAAAATCTTTTAAAATAAATTAATTACACAATTTTCCTCCAATATACTAAAATACCAGAAGAATCTATAAAATGCAAACATAGGCTATATATGGAGTGGTTAAGACTTAAATTCAATTCTATGTCAACTCAGAGAAGGGACTCTTAGGATATGGATTGAAATAAAGATGAGATATTTAATGAAAACAGGATATCAAAACAGGGATTTTCCAAGAGAATTTTAACCCTAAGAATAAACAAAATGTTGGGCAACCATTGTATTTTTCTGAGTTGTGAGATAGGGGATCCAAGAAATTTAAAACATAAAGTATAGCTGAAATAACTGATGGATCGGTTAGTGTGGAAGTCACGAAAATCATCCTTTCAAACTCCTTTTCCAGGTCTTTGTGTATTATAATAGTGAAAGCTATATTCTGCATGGGGGGGGCTTAACTTCAGATAAATTGTTGGTGTATCTTTGTGTTGGCCAACCAAATGTGTCTCGATGAAACTTGGAAGTGGAAATGAGCAAAAGGATGTGGTTGCTGACCGGGGCTGACCTCATCCACTAGCAAGCATGACAGTGAATGCATCTGTTTTTTGAGGACAACAGAAAAGAATTCTTCGGCCTATTCCTATGGTTTTAGGTGACAAGCAAAGCACAGTGGTGTTTCAATTAGAAAGAGTGCCTATGTATGATTTTCTCACTTTCCGGGATGTGTAGTTTCTGCGTAGGTAGAATTCCAGCGTGATTCTCCCTTTTCCTAGTGAATCTGAGACAAAACTACTATCCTTAATAAGTTCCTAACTGCTAAAATAGTTAGACCTGTTTATTATCTGCAATTAACAATTTTATAGAAATAAACATAAATGAAAATACACTAAAACACACCACAGTGTAACTGCGTGTGTGTTTTAAAGTAGGAAGTGAGTTGCTCTGATGCCAAGAATCCTGGTGTAATTTTAAAATGTGATTTATAAAATATCTTCTTCACTTCTTGGGTTATTCCCCAAACTACACAAAGTCAAAGGTCATGTGACTCAACTAAATAAGAAAATCACCCAACGTCTCTGTAATAGGCTGTGACATTTTTACCAACGTTTCAGAGATTTTCACTGTTATATCAAAATTATAACGAAAAACAAAACTGAATTTCACGTTCCCAGGGCTCTCTTTCTATAAGAAGCAGTCGGGAAAGTGAGACATGGTAGATATATGATCACAAAAGACTTGATAAATGTTTTAGTATATGGGACATGACAATTTTCCCAAACCACATCTTGTCAGCTTTGGTTACAGGAACGGAGAAAGCTGGCCATAAAATCTCTTTCTACTAGGAATATGTATACTTCTGACTATTGTAGGTTCAAATAGAGAGGTGAAATCAAACAGGAAAATCAGGGAATTTTCTGCAAAGCCAGTGAATGTGGGCCAGGTGGTCCTTCCACATAATGGCCTGATCTCTGCTTCCAGCTTCTCTCTGTATAGCTGGAGTAGAGGTATCAGGTAGATTTCAAATGATACTAGGAGAGGGTACATACAACTGGAGGTGCTTATGGTGCCAAGAAGCATAATACAGTTAGACCAGATGACTCCAGAGAGGAGCATTCTATAAAGGCTGCGGCTAGCACCAGATTGAAACGCAGCTGAAGCATCTGGTTATGGTTTGCATATGTTCTGCAGTGAGTTCTGTGAATCGCTCATCTTCAATTACATGGCCTCTTTTTCTGTGGTCTGTGCTTTCACAAAATTACTTCAACACACTACTGCTCCTCCTGCTCTGGCCTTTGCATCTCCAGGAAGAAAGAAACAAACATCTTGATGTCAAAATGGATTGATTGCTAACAGGTATTAGAACCATCACAGGCTTTGTGAGATTGTTAAATATCTAGGGAATGCTTGCAGACCGTGTGTTATTATATTTAAAAGAAATAGAGTATCATGTTGTTATTTTACAGAAAAGTGGAAATTTTTTTCCCCTAAAAGACCATGTTTACTCAGATGTTTTATTTTAGTTTGCTTTTTGAAGTAGATTACAGTAATTCTGCAGTGAGAAGATTTTTCTACCATAAGAAGTGTCCTGCATTGAAAGAAAATAATAAATAAGCCACCTTACCTATCCCATCTAATAAACTGTTATAAAATGTTATAGAACTTAGAGATGAGGGGCCCATTGACATCACATTCATTTTATTAAGAATCCCTTCGAATGCACTTTGAGAGTTCACTCGACATTCCCATTTCCCTTGAATTATACATATGGAGGGGGAAAATCACAGCTTTCAAGATATAAATAGGAAAAAGTAAGACTAGAAGTTTAAAGTGGTAGTTGGAAGTTGTGAGTGAAAAGAAAGTAAGGAGAAAAATCAATACTATCACGAGGAAGAGAAAGTATCGGTAATATGAACAATGCTGTCTATCAAACTAGAAAGGAAACAAGATGTCCAACAGGGATTTAGGGAAGAAATATTTCAGGTTTGCTAGGGAAATGGCCTAAGGAGAAAAATGTACTGAGAGACAAGTGAGGCAACAGGAAACACATCACGGAACTCACATAAAATGTGGGATCCAACATTTAGTGAGTTGCTACATGCATGCATGTGTGCATATGTATGTATGCATATATACACACAGAGAGAAACAGAGTGAATTATGTTTTTAAGTAAGTATTTTGTTTAATGGGGAAACACAAGAGTACAATTAAAAGTAGAAATATCACTCTTGACAGTTTTAAAATTATAGAGTTTAGTATTAAAACCTATAAAAGGTGAAAGGAAGGAACAATGGAAATATAAAGCTGCCTGTCAGAAACACTTAAACTATGAAGAGATGCTTAAGGGAAAAAAAAGAAAAAGAAAGTGACTACTTTGCGAATTAATTCTAGAAGAGGTCAAATTTTTTGTTACTTTGAACTTCACTTCATGGGCTATGATTGTGCATGATGATTAATGTTTGTTCTAAATTTAACAATTTTAAATTAAAGGAAATAAAGGTAATTGACTGAGTTGAGGCATAAAATAAGCAAGCCAAACAACACACTAGTAGACAAAGAAACCAAATAAATAAATAGAACTGAGGTTAGATGGGAAATAATGGCGCTTAGAAGGCTTTATCTGCCCCAAAGTTAGAATTGCTTAGGTTTGAGAGCTGTAATTTAACTAAGATTGAGGGAAATTGAGATTTAAAATTGCTTACTAGAAATTTGAGCCATAACTGTCAAAACATTTTGTTTGCATAACTTTGGGAAAGGGAGTAAAAAGTTATAGATGAAAAAATAATTATACTTTTAATTAAAGATATTTTCCATAGCAGTCTCTGCATTTTTTCAATTATTTTACCTCTCATGATCTAGAATAACTAAAAATAACAGATACATAAAGAAATGTGGCTTGAAATGTAGTAAAATTTGTACACTATTTAGGTAAAGCATCTATTAAGTAAATAAAATATTAATATATTCATTAAAATAAAAAAAATTTATATTACATCAAAAAGCGAGGATTATAACAAGAAACAGTTTCTGTCATAGATGTCTTTAAGTCTGTTGTCAGAAATCTTGGCTTCCAGTGAGCAAGAGAAGATAGAGTATTCAAGTTTATTGCCAATGTTTCCCCTGCAAATTGCAATAATTCAA
Source organism: Eonycteris spelaea (assembly GCA_003508835.1). Lineage (NCBI taxonomy): Eukaryota > Metazoa > Chordata > Mammalia > Chiroptera > Pteropodidae > Eonycteris > Eonycteris spelaea. The sequence continues at coordinate 11,708,452 of PUFA01000021.1, forward strand.
TCATTTTATAAGGGTCATTCTCATTGCCCTATCCTACATCAGTTAAAATGGCAGAATACCTTTTCTATTATCATCCACCTACTAGCCAAATTTAGTTTCTGATTCCATCATTTGTGAGATTATCTTGAACTTTATATAAAATTACTTTTAGAAGAAGCTAAGGAAATGACCATGACCCAATTCTACGCGCTTCCTAAAAATTATAAGTTATCTTGTCTTAACTTTTAAGTCCTTGCCCTATCTTTTCTTGGTAGAAAGTGTTACAGAAAATAGCACTTTCCACACACCCACTTTTAACAGCTGACACTGAGAACTCAGGGGAATATGAGGGTGACTGAGATAGTTATGAGCCACATTTATTGCTGAATGTGAGGAGACATAGAGGAAGAGAGAGGAAGAGAGAGGAAAAGATGGAGAGAGAGACAGAGACAGAGAGACAGAGAGAGTCAGAGAGAGAGAGATTGAGATTCCTAAGATTACAAAACAAAATGAAAAGGAGAAATATATAAAGCGACTGGTATTATAAGGAACCCGAAGCAAAACTTTAGGTTGCTGTGGCACTTATTCACAACACAACAATGAATTAACTTCCAAAAATAGAGGAAATGAGCCTATACTCTCCAAAAAAGGTAGGAGACATCTATATCAGGACTCTCCAGAGAAAGAGAATCTATATTAAGGAATTGCCTAACATAATTGTGGGGGCTGACAAGGCCAAAATCTGTAGCACAGACCAGCAGGATAGAAAGAAACTCAGGGAGAATTTCATGTTGTGCTTTTGAGAAAGAAGTTATTCTCTTAATCCTTTCAACTGATTGGATGAGGCTCACCCGCATTATTGAGTGCAATTCCTTTAATTAAAATTAACTGATCATAGTAGTTAACCACAGCTATGAAATATCTTCATAGCACTAACTAATGGTTGACCAAATAACTAGGGACTATAGCCAGGCCACAGTGAAACATAAAATGTCGCAGCATCTAGGCTGCATTATGATTAAAGATCCCTCCAGTTCAGAATTAGTAAATAAATCTTTTAAAATAGAATGGTATATTTTGGTGCTGTACTAGAATCTCTATTGATTGGGGGAAAAAAATATGCTTCATTTATAAATTCTAGCCAGATGCTAGATGAAATTCTGTTTCAGGTCTCTTTATGAGTTTCTGGTAGAGTTCATTGGCTTCTAGAAGCATAATTCCAGCCTTTACATGGCATTCTCTTTGTGTGTCCATGTCCAAATTTTTCCTTGCTATAAGCACACGGATCACAAGAGATTATTGGCCCACCTTGCTCCTGTATGACCTCATTTTAACTAATTATGTCTACAATGATTCTATTTACAAACAAGGTTACACTATGAGACACTGGGGGTTAGGATTTCAACATATGAATTTTGGGGTTACGATTTAACTAATACAGGGATTCAAATTAATTTTGTATAAAGAGGTCTATTTCTCTATGAGCACTATATCGCACATCTTCTATTTACCCCAGAATACACAATCTTTATCCTTTACCTTGCTTTATGCCCAGGACACTGATTTAGATGCCTCTACATGCTGGTGTTTGGTAGACAGCCTGCGCATGGAAAATTCGGGAAGAAAATTGGAAGAGGGTGAGGTGAAAAGTGAGGGTAGGATGGGAATTACAGGTAGGGTATTCATTTTCCTGACTACCTTTTTGAATTGTCATCTTGAGCTTGTTGAATCACTGCTCTCCTCTGTGAAATCGTCACATTATAACTCTCCTGGGGTGTCTAATTGTTCCCTTTTCTCTTCTCAAGGGCCGTGACAGCTTCTACCTCGAAGTAACTACCCCATTCCTTTCTGTTTCCCTATGTAACACCTATACACGTTATTAGTCCCTTTTTAAAATCAACTTTCCTAATCTAACCATGTATTCTGTTTACTGTTTGTACCATGATTCATATACCTTTTAAACACAAACTATACAATATGTAACAAAATAATACACTGTCCAGATTTTGTAAACCCTCTGTTAATAAAAATTTATGTTAACTCCCTTTCTGAGCCACTATTTGATGACATTTTTCAAGCTCTGTTGGTCTGTATCCTCTTTTCCAAATTTTGGTCCTCTGGATGATGTGCTCTCATTGTGAAATGTCCTTCTTGTTCTAGGCTTTGATATAAATGAACACGTCCCAGCTGTCTTTTGACTGGCATTTGCATAGAACATCTAGTTTTATCTTTGAACTTATGTAAGTTGTCTTGAAAGAATTCATGTTGGGAACAGATAATGGGGTGTGGAAAAAGCTAAAGCAGAGCACTGCTAGGACAGGTGCACAGAACCTAAGTAGAAATATTTACTCATTTTGATTGGTTATGGGGAACGGTCCTGAAGGCTCCTACATAAGCAGGATGAGGTGGATGCTGCTGGTAGCTAGATACAGGAGGATGCAAACTGTAGCACACATTCGGGAATATGAGCAGTCTTTTCTAGTTGGTCCACAGCTATTAACTGATAAATTACTCATCACTTCTTGGGACTCAGATTTTTTTCTCTCCTCACATTGGTGTTTAAAATGAGCTTCTTGGAGACAGTCTATGGCTGCAATTTCTTTTTATCCAATCTGGCAATGTGTGCCTTTAAATTTTATCCTATCAGTATGCTTGAGTTTAAACCTACTGTCCCACATTTATTTTCTATTTGTGTCATCTGTAATTTAGTCAATTTTCATCATTGTCTGTCTTCCTTTGATTAATGTAATATATTTCATGATTCCATTTTTCTTCATTATCAGCTTATTAGAGAAGGAAGGCAAAATTTGCCACCCTGAAATATTCCTCTCTAACATAAGGATTATATTGAGCTGATTATTTTTAAGAACTGACAGACATAGGAAAAGCTTTGAAAACCTAGTAGAAGTTTTCTTTCTGTAAGGGGCATTTACATTTATAAGGAAAATTTCCATTTGTAAGTGTGTCTTCCTCTCTGTACCAGGAAGAAAAGGATGACTAAATCTGTAGAAACTTATCAATGGAGAGGCAGAGACTTAAATCTGGGTAACAACCATACCCTAATTTACTGTGCTTTGCCTGAAAACCTCTTGTAAATGCTCCCCACCCCCAAGTTTCTTTTATCTTTAGCTGGAGATGGTATTGAAGATGGTATCTTGGTCCATGGGTTTTCTCCCATGTATAAAGGAAGTATCTTGTCATTAAATATATTTTTCTCTTGTTTACCTTTTATTAGCGAGGTCTCTCAGCCAAGAACCTAGAAAGGCAGAGGGGAAATTATTTTTCCTTTCCTATATTAGTTATCATTTTTTTGCTCTGTATTTTCAAAGGTGTTCAAATTGGACAAGGGGCACTGGTTAAAGGATAGACTAACAGAATGGAGAGTTCATTTTTTTTTTTTTAAGAGTGTTTGCAATAAATATTGCTGGGTCAATATTGGGAAACCCATATAAAATGGAATTTGACCCCTTTATCACACAGTGAAGAATAACGAAGTTGCCGTGAATTATAAAAACAAATTTAAAAGTTTAAATAATAATGCTTTTACATGAGGACTATGGATTAAAAAGGGTGTTCTATAGAAAGTAACCTCACAGGGTGATCTAATCATAAATTCCTAACTGAGCAGGTCATGGTGTGGAGTCAGGACCGAGGCATATTTCTTTTGACTAAGGCTTTTGTCTGTCACAATCCTAGGGATTTTTCCTTGAATGCAGGAATCTTACTCCTTTATTATATGTTATATTATATTATATTATATTATATTATATTATATTATATTATATTATATTATATCATATCATATCATATTATATTAAACTTATGGTCTTTCATAAAAAAATGAAATGTATTTAAACATTAAGACATCTGTTTTATTAATAATTGTTTTCTTTCTCATTTTATTTTTTTATTTTGTAAGTGAATAAAGTTAGGAAAAATAGTTAATGTACTTAGAAGTACTTTTGAAGTTGTGCCTAGACAAGTTTTATTATAAGTAAATGTTATATTAATATCTTCAATGTTTTCTACAAAAAAGAGTATAGATAGAGTGAAGTGGGATTGATAGCCAACAAGGTAGTCACTGAACATAGCAGGGATTGCAATAATAATTACAGTTAACATTGAAGGAAGGTCAAGTGGAAAATTAAATAAATAAATGATTAATCGCAGATAACTCAAATAATCACAGATTTTGATAAGTGCTTTGAGATAAATAAGGTCCACTGGTCAATAACTCAGAGAGACCATGCAGACAGGATGTTTGGAGAAGGCCTCTCTAAAGATGTGACATTCTAAGTAAAGTATAACATTTGAGAAAGGGTATGCCACACAAGGGCCTAGGAAAAGAATGAATTCGATAGTCAATGGGCAGGGGAAAATTCAGCATTTTCCAGTAACAGCCAGAAGGCAATATGAGGGCCACATGCTCAGGGGCAGCTATGGCTCACGTTCTGATGGTACAGCCACCACGTGAGCGGCCACTCCTAGAGCTGAACAAACTGCCCTCTCTGGATGCTCCTGCATCCTACATCATGGCATGCATTCTCCAGATCATCTGCTCATATTCCTTGATGTCTCCCTTTTTCCCCCGGTAGATCTTAATCATTAATTCTCCTAAGAAATTATCTTTGCTCCCACAGGAATAGCTCTTTTCATCTTTGGTGGCCTTATTGATTGATCTCTTTTGCCGTTTCTAAAAGGAGAGTACTAGGAATCAATTTTCCAATCTGGTTGTGAGAGATCATGTTAGAAAAATTACTTTTGGGGGGGAAATAACAATTGCCTATAAAATATAGCTTGGAGTGCATTTCATAGGAACAGATTTTATCAAGGAACTAAATATGTCAATTAGTGAAGAATAATCATGATTTCCCCATCTTTCTCCTTCTTCTACAGAGAGACTGATGCAGGTCAGAGAACTTTGTTTCTCTCTTTTTTTTTCCGCACTCCTTATTTTAGCAATATAGGAGTGTTTTAATGGAGGAAATGGTGAACTGTGATGGGTGGGATAGTCTAGGTTTTGGGTGCTGTTTACATGAATTGCTTTTAAATCTTCTCACCCATCAATTAGAGCTTTGGGGGATACTGAGAGGTCATAACCCTTTCTGGATGTCAATGGAAAATATACACCTGCCTCAAAATGCTGGGTAAAGGGTGGGGTGGGGGAGGCATAATGATAACTCCAGACAGTCTTTTGCATCGCAAAGACAACTATAAATAAAGAGGTTTATTTGAAACTTTTATTTGAGGTTTACTCTGAAACTTACTTATTAACAGCTCCTGTAACCCTACCTCAGAAAGAAAAAAATTTCCATAGCACAGTGCATATTGTATGATGCCATATATGACATTTTTGAAATACTGAAAACTTTCATACATAAATTGTAATTTAAAACATCAGACATTTAAAAATTGTACTGACTTTAAGATATCTCTTATCTCTGAGAGAGGACCAGTAGAAGGGCACACAAATACTTAACCACTATTCATCATGCTCTATTGCTAAAAATAAAGAAATGAAGTAAACCTGATAAATTTTTAAATCCATTAAACTATGGCAGTAGATGGTTGCAATGTTGTTAAAACCCATATCTTAATATGTTTAAAGTATTCCTATATTGAAAAAAGAGCTAAACAATGTTTCTACGTAGCACCAAAAAATTCAAATATATTGTAAGCATAGAGATAGCAGTTTTATTCATTTTTAATGTCTTCCTCGGATGAATTAAAGATATTGAAAAAATGCTTGAGAAATATATAAGCCATTATTTTAAGCTTTGGTGAGCTTAATATTTGGAAAGTATTTATGCCCAACAACAATAATATCAATGTTTTTCTGCTTCAGCTCACTATCTGATAAAACTTTGGCCACACAATTGAAATAAAACAACAAAGAAAAAGATTCCAGGGAAATGTTCCAGAAATTTAGATAAATGGTTAAGAATGGAGATAATTAAGTAGAAATGTTTTATTCTATAACTTAAATGTTATTTGGCAAAGATAATAAAAGTTGTTATAAACAAAAAATGTGTATATGGGACGGATAAGACTGGTCTTTAATGTGAATATAAATCATTTTTAAAAACAGATCCCCATGTATTGCTTTTAGTAAGTAAAAATTTGCATCTAACTCAATGTGTCCTCTTTTATTTAAGAAAAGAAAAAAATATGCCAGACAATGTTATAAGAATGCCAAAGTCTTGACCATGAGCTGCTTAAATAGTACAAGGTATATCCTTGAATCTCATTATAATACTATTCTGAAGCAATACAGAGTTAATTTGATTGCGTATCGTAAATTTGTTTACTCAAATATTAAAACCAGGAAACTTTTGTTGAGTGCCTACTATGTGCTGAACAATAAGGGCTGGGGATAAAATAGTGAAAGAACAAATACCCTGTCCTCATGGATGTTCGACTTATTAGGAAGAAATACATAATGAAATACAGTAAATAAATAAAACATAGTAAGTTAGATGGTCATAATTACTATCTCACAAATTAATAATTAAATCTCACAAATGTAATATAGGACACTGGGTTTGGAAAAATTCAATTTAAAAGAACATGATCAAGGCAGCCTTGGTTAAATAGTAACTTGATAACCACTGTGAGGACCCTATAGCTCTTTCCTCTTAATCTCATCCAGAGGAGCACACATTGGGTACCAATTTATACTATCACTCCAAGAATATTTAGATAGATACATACATACATAGAAATAGACAGACAGACAAATAAATATCAGTGTGCACATACATAAAAACAGAAGTGTGGTTGTTCTAAAATAGGGCATCAAGAATAGAGGCAGATATAAAAAGATTTATGTAAAGAATAAGTCATAGGAAGGATGTAGGTAAAACTGTCATTATTCATATAAGAAGAGTCCCAGAGAAAAATTTTTAAAAAGATAATAAAATATTAATTGGATATTTCACAGAATTAAAAATATATATATATCACCACACACTAAAATGATTGTTCATTTAATATATGAAAAAATGCACCGATCTTGGCATATTACAATAAAATTTAGGAACATCAATGACAAAAGAAATGTAAATAGTATCCAAGGAGAATAAGTGATCATGCACAAAACAACAAAAGCTATTTGTGTATCCAACTTTATAGCGATAAGGCAGGAAACAGGAAGTCAAATAGGAAGTCAACGATGTTCAAATTGTTGAACAAGAGAACTTTCTAAATAAAATATTACCTTTTATGCATAAGCTGAATTTAAAAATAAACACTCTTATGCAGGTCATCAAAAGATTCTCTACCAAAATCTAGTGGAGTTAAGATTTTAGTGCCAAGATAATATTTTACCATGTTATGGAATACCTAATGTCACTCTATGGAGATAGTATGATTTTCTTCTTCATATCTATAAATATGATGAATTATGTCAATGAATTTATAATATTGAAATACATTTCCAGTTGTGGAATCTGACCTACTGATACCAGAGAAAAGCAATAAAATATATAAAGATGTATAAGCAATGACACCTGCCAAAGACTAAGACACCAATGAGAAAACATACGCACAGCCGTCCAGAATTAAACTTAAATGACAAAACTATAGTAAAATCGGTACAAAAGAATAAAGGGGGAAATAGGAACTGGATATTGTATATTTTTAAATCAATAAGTAAAATACTACTACTATTATTACTAAAGGTACAACTTTCAGACAAGAAGTCAGAACACACACACACACAACACACACACACAGGAAATACACACATCCATACATCCACGGCCTTCCCATTTTTATGGGAAACATGAATCAAAATACTTAATTAAATAATTCTTATTACATTAAAACAATTTTAGATAAATAAACATCAAATTAACCAGGTATACCACTTGATAAAAATAAATCAAGAAACTTTGAAAACAAATGAGCACTTTCAGTTAAACTCTAAACACATTTAGTTATAGCCACTCTCTCCTAATGCGCCTCTAAAAAGGAAAAAAAAAGGTCTATAAAATAAAGCTGCATTAACTGTTAAATACAAAGTAGAGAGAGGTTACAACACAACAAAAGATGGCAACAAAGTTTTAGAAAGAGGAAGGAAGTTAAATGAGGGTGAAATGATTTGGCAGAGAAGAGAAAGTTCATTGTGCGTGTGTGTCTGTGTTCGTGTTAAACAACAAATCCTGTGATGTCTCAGATATTAAAAGCAACATGTAAGCATGAAGGAGGATGCTCTAGTGGCTGACAACACGTGATGTTTTTGCAAGTTTATTTATGGAGCCCACAGACACGGGAATCTCTAGTCCAACAGCAAACAACCAGAGAGCTGCTTGTAGAAACATGGAAAAATGAAAGAGAAATTGGTTCAGACATGTGTAAGTTCAGGGATTACAGGCAAAGTCGAATGTGTTTCAACTTTAAACTGAAAGCAAGGAACTTGATTAAAATTCTGAAGCTCCTTTCTCAATAAACCACCAAGATTGGCCTAGTTTATACAACACAGATAGTAGACAAGAAGTTTACTTTGAGGAAGCTGAACGACCCTGTTGTGTGGAGAATATGGCCTTCCGAAGATGCCCTGCCCTAATCCTTAGAATCTGCTAACGTGTTACAGTACATGACACAAGGGACTTTGCATAGACTTTAAAAAAGAAGAAAGATTATTCTACATCATCCCAAATCACAAGTCCTTAAAAACACAGCACTTTCTCTGGCAAAGAACAAGGAACATGAGGCAGAAGCTGAAATCCCAGAGATCTTTAAACCAAATATTATATTAAACCAAATATTTGGAAGTGACCCAAATAAAAACAGGTAACAGCTATCATTTTATGGTGAGACCTACTATTTGACAAGCCCCATCTGAAACAGAGCTTGGAATCGATTACGTTGCGTTTCTCTATTGTTACGAGGCAGCCAAACAAAGCTAAACATTTGAAGAAACCCTCTCAGTAAAAGTCAGAGACTAAAACTAAGAAATGCAAAATAAATTACTCAGGGATACCAGAGAAATGTTGAATGGAGAAAAAGAAAACTACAAATAATATCTCTACAATTATGTAAGATGGCATTTTAATTTAGAAATAAGGCAAAGACAATGGAAAGTAGGTGCATTCAGATAAAAAATAAAATTTGAGAGAAATTAAAAATATAGTAGATAATAAAGATAAATTAAGACATTAGATTGTTAAAGAGCAAAAAAAAAATGAACTGAAAAATAAGAGGATAGAATGGAGTCATAAAATTTATAAGGAATCATATAAACAATTTTTCAGAAAATGAAGAAATACAAAGGACTCACTACAAACATTACATAATTAATGATAACTAACTCACGTAGCTTTCTGGAATTTTGGAATGGTAGAGTTCACAAAAGTTCCAAAAATCCTCAATTATTGAGAGATAAAAATAGAAGCCTGTGGTAGGCAAAATCTAAGATCGTCCCCATTATCTCTAATCTTTGGTGCTGTGCTCATGCTTAGGTTACATCATACAGCCTAAGTGATGAATGTCACATCTGTGGTTAGGTTACCTTCCCACATAGATCCACTTGAAGTCGATCAAAAGGTAAGTTATATGAAGTAAATGGCTTAATAGGTTGGAACACCTCTAAAAGTGAGTGTGAGCCTTCCCTGAGTTCAGAGACTCTCTTTCCAGCTGGCCTGCAAGAATGAGCTGCCATGAATTCTAGAGCCATGAGGAAATGAGTTTTGACAACATCTGAATGTCCTGACAAGTTGTGTCTTCCTCTCTCAAATCTCTAGATTAAATCACATGTTGATTGCATCCCTGTGAAACTCTAAGGAGAAAACAAGCTAAGCCACACATGGATTCCTGACCTAGGGAAACAAGAATAATGTTTTCTGTTTGTAAGTCAAGTTTGTGGTAATATCCAGCTAAAAGTAATGAAATCATGAATCAGAATAGCAGCTGGGTATCTCAACATAAACACTTAGAGTTACAATATAAAGGAAAAAAATTTTTCAGTTTTCAGGTTCATATTCTACTCCCCTCTTCCACTTTTAAGGATCCTGTGATGACATTGATCCCACCCAGACAATCCAGGATCATTTTCCTATTTTCAAATCATCAAATTAACAGCCTAATTTCACCTGCAATCTTACTACTCTTTTACGATGTAGCCAATAATATACATAAATTCTGGAAGAACAGAACATAGATGCCTTTGGGAAGCCATTATCCTGCCTACCACAGTCCCTATTCAGTCATTTCGCCTTCTACTACTGTTTCCACGTAATAAGCAGAGCACATCCTCACATAATGGAATAAGAGACCTATAGGACACTACAGATGACACATTCAGGACCTGAATTAATCTATCGCCCCTGCATTACCCTGAGTTCACAGCCTTGGCTCTACTTTACCCTATCAGGTCCACAGCAATCCCACTTTTAAATTCATCATACCTTAAATGGAGAAAAGTGCTTGAAACTCTTTATGATCTCCCAACATTATTTGTTATATAATCAGCATATGTTGGAATTATCACTAAATGATCCCAGAAATTCAAAAGCTTCACACAGCAAAAAATGTGTGTCTTGTTCATAAAAAGCCCTGAAGTCCCCAGTAACATTTTGAATCCGACATCTTCTACTTCGCCTGGAATACTTGTCTTCTATATTCATTTCCTTGGTTGTCTATTTGAATTTTAAATTCTGTAGTTTACAAGATCCAGTTCCCATTTATTCCCTAATATCCAACTACTTCCCTCCGCACTTTCCTCCAGCCACAATAGCCCCTTACTCTTTTTTCCTAATAATCAATAGACTCATCTGTGTTTTCTCTGCACCACCGGGAATTCTCTTCTCTGAGATACCCACATGGCTAATTCCTTACCTCATTAAAATCATGGCTGATTTTCATCTTCTCAATGAGATCTCCCCTGGACATTCTAATTAATATTATAACTGACTCCTATTTCCCCAATACTCCTGACCCTTCTTAAACTGATCGACTTTTATCTTTGTTCGTAGCACTTATTTCCAAGTCAATTTTTTTTCTATTTTTATGTATGTGCTTATTGTCAGTCTCTCCCGACTAGAAGTTACCTTTTTACTCAATAATTACTAACATATTTTGATTACTTGGAATAATCACTGGACCATAATGAATATTCATTTATTCGTGAATGAATGAATGAATGAATGAATGAATAGATTATTCGGGAGTGAAGCATTAACATTATTTTTGGAAGTACTTTATATATGGGGCTTTTCTCCTTGAAGACTTCACACAATGCTGATTGTGGATGAGGATACCCAAATGTCGGTAGATAAAATTTTCTCCCCATTTTTAGGGTTTCCAAAAAAGGATCCCAGATTTCTTATTTAGGCGAAGAGAAGAGACACAGTGTCATGGCAGAAGCTAAAGTTGGGATGTGGCTTTTTCTCAATGTCCCATTGTTTCCTTAATATTGACCAATGGCTTCCTCAGTACCTATCAATCTCACCAACCACTTTTCGTAGGTCTTTCTTTGTCTAAGAGTGTGAACCTACTGTTCTTGAGAGACTCTCCACTTACATGCTGTACATCTCACCCCTGTTTATGACTCTACCTGGTTTCCCAGCCTCATCGGACTCTCCAGGCACAGGTGACAATCATCATCTTCTCATTTCTTTGCCCTCTGCACAATCTGAAGGCAAAGCAGAGGTCTCTGCTAAGATAATTACCACATGTCTATTTTCTGCCTTTTCATCTCTAAGCATGACCTCTCATCCTCTGTATCTGAATGAATCTGTATCTTTTATACATGTTTACTTGCCTGAGGTCTCAAGAGGGAGAAGAAATGTATTAGAATTCAGTGTGCCTGTCCAGTTTGAATCTGGCTAATGTTGTATTTTCACTACAAAAGTTTATCTCTAAGAAATGTAGTATATCTGAAAGCTAACTATAGTTCTTATTATCTCATTTCTTATTTACAATATCTTAAATGTATACAACTTAGTAAAATATTTTATTTACAGAGTATTCTTACTTCCAACTTTATCAAAACTCATGTTAAATAACATATTTGATTATCCAGCTTGGTAAATTTTCTTGCAGAAGCAATAGTAAAAAAATAAATATTTTTTTAAAGGTGCCTAAAATTAAATGTGACCTATTAAAAAAATTAAACCCTTTTAAATCCAAATATATATTTTTAAATAAAATTATAAAATTAAGTGAGAGCTGCAGGACTTATCAATTTTACTCATTTAATGCATTGATGAATATTTTTGACATTCACTAGATAAAAACTTAAAGCGAAGTTTAGATTGTTTTGAAAGGAGGTATAGAATAGAAGGAATTAGGACTATGAAGACAAATAGTATAATGACATGTTTGTATAACTTTCTCTTAAGAAGCTAGTAAAGGTTGTTATTTAAAGGTATTATGTATACTTCTTGTTTCAAAAAAATCTTCTCAAAGGAGGCACAGCTTCAACATGAATGTGACAAGTTTTTGAAATGACTTGAAAAAAATAAGATGCTATTTCATCCTTTTTGGTACTGCTTCTAATCCTTCTGAAATGTTTGATTCAAACGCTCACATAAAAAATAACAGCATCAGCCTATAATTACAATCACTCTTTTCAATAATTTGACATTTCAAGATGCTAGTTCCTCATTATGTAGTGTTCTTTAGATTCATTATCACAAACCTTGATTTATTTATAATGGTAATTCCTTACTTTTAACAGCACCAATTTTAATTTTAGGAACAGTGGTTTTGATAGAAATAAAAAAGTCAAAATTAAATAAGTTACAAGTAGAATATATTTTTGTTGACTAAATGAATGTATCTCCTTGGTTTATCTGGTAATTCGACTGCTTCGAAGCCATCAGCTCTCTACTTCAGTTCCTCCTGACTGACTGCAATGATTTATGTGTATGCTAACATTAATTCCTGTCCCAAAATGACAGCTTGAGACTGTAAATGTTGCCTCGGGTGGTTGATTATCCGAAGTTACTGAAATACATGACGTTAGGTATTCAGTGAGTGGTACTAGTAGGTCAGTCACAATTTATTACACCTGATAAAAATGTCCTTGGCTAGATCTAGTTACATTGGTCACATCATCAAATGAACTACATATTAAAGTAGAGAACAGATTGAGGAAGATATTACTCTGCTTTTGACCTCGGCTATCTGCTGTCCTGGTTTCGATTTGGTGTGTATAATGTACTATTTCCTTCATTTTGTGGATAAAGTTGTCCTGGTGAAAGTTTCCAGTACGTTTCTCAATTTTTTATGATTATCAAACATTTATCAATTGAGTGATGATGTGAAAAATTGTTCTAAATAGTTGATAATTTTACTTTGATAAGATAATTAAAACCTACCTGGGCCCATGGCTACATGTTTATTAATTATTAAGAGGAATTGTATATACCTCTTCACGCAGGTATTAGGAGATGGTCCTTGCTTAACATTCGAGATTTAATAAATCAGAAGATGTTTTATTACTAAAATTTCTCAGAAATTATTTAACGCCTCTGTTCCTTCTTAAATAATAATTTTAATTTTATTCAAAGGCAAATGCTAACCATTTTCCTGTTGGTGATTGTGGACTGTGACAAAAGAAAAAAAAATATATATATATATTTCTCAGGACAAGGAAAGACCATTTTCTGCTTGCAGCTGAAGTGTATGATTGGAGCAGTGTGGCAGGCAGAATCCTAAGACGGCCTACAGGGCCTCTGCCCCACATATACAGTGCCTACACTGGAATGTAAGCTGGAGCTATAAATAAGTTGAGATACTCATGCCTATGATGATGTTATCTTATATAAGACACCATCTTAGCTGACTGAAAAGAGATTTTTCTGCTAGCTTTGGCAAGGTACGCTGCCATGTTCTGGACCACGTGGCAAAGGACAATGGGTGGCTTCAGGAGCTAAGAACATCCCCCAATAGGCCGAGCAATAAAATGGGGACCTTGGTCCCATAGCTAAAGAGAAGTGAATTCTGCCAACAACCATATGTGCCCAAAAGAGGTACCCAAGCTTTATAAAGAAAGATGACCAGTTGACATCTTGATTTTAACCTTGTGAGGCCCTGCACAGAGGGTTAGCTAAAATATTCTAGACTCCTGACCCATGACAATTGTGAGATTAAAAATAATAATGATAATAATGTGTGCTTTTTAAAGCTAAGTGTGGTAATTCGCAGAGAGGGTCGTTTGACCTAGCAACTGGAAAACTTGTGAGGTTTATGAGGGAAAAGAGTTAACAAGGTTTTTACTTCTTCTTCTGTGCTAAAAGAGTCTGAGGTCAGGCTGTCTTTCTAGATTTAAAGTTGAGGAATAAATGCATAATTTAGAAGGAAATGTTAAAGAGAAGATTGTATTTTAAAGTTAGTCATCATAAATGTGTACTAGTATGATATATATCACAGTAAAATTATTTTTGCACATTTTAATACAATTTGTAAAGGCTCATTGACCAAAATATTTTAACTGGATGCTGCAATTAAAATAATTTAAGGGCTTTGCTTGATTTAAGGCTACACTAATGAAAGTCATTAATTCTTGTAATTATGCTCAATGCCATTTTTTATTGCAACAGAGAATACATATAGCACATGCCTGTGTGTAGTTTTTTTTTTTTTAATTACTATAAAGAACATTTTAGCAATGAGAGGCTGATGTTTTATATTACTTATATAATGAACGGGGTAACAAAAAAATTGCACTATGAAATAAATCAAGAAGTCATAAAGTTAAAATGTTTGGGCCTTTTATTTTGTTTTCTATGTTTCCTTTTCTGTATATGATGCTAGAAACAGGTACTGACAGGATTTATAAGTGATAGCATTGTTAAAATTATTACCTCGATCAGAAAGGAAGGGGAACAATACATCTTAGTCCAGTTGAAGAAGGAGCTAAAATCCAGATCTTGAACTGATATTCCACATATTTTGAGAGAAAAAAATATGCTTTTCATATAAAAAATATCAAAAGTGATGGTTATACATGCATGAAAATGCTTCATTCTGACACAGTAAGCATTGTTTAGATAAATTATGAAAGTTCCAAATTTCTCAAAAAGTCTTATAAGAAGGCAAGATATACAAACCCTTTAGCAAATACTTTTCTCATTGTATAGGAATTGTATGCAAAACAAGATTTGTAACAGAAGTATAAAGTGCTAACGTAAGGAATGCCTTTGCACACATTGTCCTGCTTAATAATTGAATATACTTTCCCTTGAAGCCTCCTCCTAGCCAGTCTCTTACCTACACTATGAAGGAGTTTGTGACACTTTTTTAAAAAATAAGTTTACTGTCCAAGGCTGTGTCCTTGTACAATGCTTAATTTCGGCATATGGTTGAACTTTGTATGATTTGGGATTGTGGTCCATTTTATATTTTCAGCAGAAAGTAGGTAGGAGAACAAAAAACAGGGAGGAATTAGGTAAAATGCATAGCAAACCTTATGATCAATTATGGAGCCTTTCCACAATAGCATGCTGCCTTAGCGAGGTTAAATCCTTGAAGGCCGCCTTCCTGTCTTTGATAGAGTTGTGTTAAGAAGCCAAAGTTTACCAATTTCTCTGCTTCATCCACTTTTCATTTTTTTTCACAATTAACCTACTGAGGAAAATATTCCTTTATCAAAGGCAATAGAGTAAATTAGGCTACGCCCAGCTGCTTTGGGTGGTGCATTGCTACTCTGTTTAAAGATAACTCTTCATGATTAAATCTTGAGTTTTAGTTTCAAGCTTAGATTTTTAAGTCCAATGATATTTTTAATAAGTTCACTGAATTGGAGAAGGGGAAAGAGACAACGTCATCATTCATATCACCTATAAACACATTAAGACTTTTATTCACGTATTCTATAACTATTATCTATGTGTATACCATTGGGCATATACTTAGGTTATATTAGTTAAAAAGTGATCATCCTTGCTTTCAAGTAGATTGCAACATAGAGTAGAAGATGGTAAAGTCTGGATTCTGGGCCAAATCTAGCCCACCATCTGTTTTTGTAAATAATGCCTTATTGGAATACATCCACATTCATTTGAAAACATATTCTCTGTGGCTGCTTTGGCCCTACAATGAAAGTTGAGTATTTGTGATAGGAATGTTTAGGCCCACAAAGCGAAAATATTTATTAACTAACTGATCCTTTGCAGGAAAAATTTTCTGACCCCTACTGTCGAGAAAAATAACTAATTAAATAGATCATCGAAATTCAATTGGTCTGTTAGACTCTGTATTTGTAGGAGGTCTAACTTTCCCACAAGACGATTAGATTTCTTCAATTATCTCCCACAAAACTGCTTGTCCTCGCATTTCTGCCACAGAATTGACTATGAAAAGACCTAAACGAAGGCAGTTGGTACTAGAAAAGGGATTCCCAGCAAACGGAGTCTCATGTGATATTGGTACTGGGGCACTCTATGGCATTCGCTGCTAGTAAGTTCATGAGTGAAGACTCTTAGCCTAATAAGCATAGCAAGTATTAAAACTCTCACATGTTGTGAATTTCAGTGGAGTAAAGGTAGAAGCGCTTCTTCTGAGGTATACAATAACTTGGGTAGTTAAAAAATCTTTGGAAAATGGCAAATATAAGTAATTATAAGGGCTGGTTAAGTAATTGAAAGATCCTAATTAAAATCAAAGCCTTGAAATTAAAAAAAGAGAGAGAGAGAGAGAGAGAGGCTCAAGTAGAACAACTTTCGGGTCAAGAGAATTCTGACATCCTTTTTAAAGAGAGTTTTCTCTTATAAATTAGTCACTAACAAAGTCCATACATCCTCAGCTCTCTCAACCCTGCAGATTATTTCATGCTAAAATGTTCAATCTGACAGGAAAGAATTGAGAACCTCAGGCCTGAGACAGGGACATCTGGGTAGATGCCCTTGAGAAAACTGAAACCCCAGATTTGTTTGACCCCTCCAGGCAATGGGATTGGCCCCTCCCCTTACTGCAGAAGAGAAGCCTCCTTTTGTCTTGAAAGGATACAAAGATCTCACCTAAAATAAATGCCTTACAGAATGATGCTTGCCCTCAATATTTGTCCTTACCTGCCCAAATTACTAGAGTTGTTCTCAAACTGTAATGTGCACACAAATCACTTGTACAGATGGTTACAACTATGTCTCAGTCCCCATCCCTGGAAGTTCCAATTCGTGAAGTCAGAGTGGGTTATAAATGTGCATTTTCACAACTTTATGAGCAATGATGCTGCAGATTCAAAGACAATACTAATACTACCTTATACTGATAGCTAGGGTCACGTCTCAGCATGAATCCTTAAATTCTGTCCTTTCCATAGGAAGAAAGAAATTGTTCACCAAAGGAATTGCATATGTACTTGGAAGTGTAAGGTAAATGCAGGAGAGGCCGAGAAGTTTTAAAAGCAAGTCTTTATTGGGAGAGAGCTCCCGGGAGAGGCTCTCTATTCCTGAGAGGAGAGGAGGGCCCGAGAAGTCGCGTGCTGGGACTAGAGGGCATAGTTTTTATAGGGTTATGTGGGGTTAGGGTATAGAACTGGGAATAGCAGTTGAGCATCCGGATTAGTGTGGTGGCGGGTTAGGGTGGTTGCGCCAGGACTTTAGGGTGGGCCCTTGTCAGGATTCCCATGTCAAGCTTGGAAGCCTCCAGGCGGTCTCCTGGTCTCCTGCACTGCCCCCCGCCGCCCCCTTCCCCGCTGACCTAACAGGAGGCACTAGGAGAATCTGAAAATGGATCATGAGTGTTCTGGACCATCAAAGGGGACAGAGGAGATTTAAAACTGATTAAGACAGCTTAATGACCTTAGGGAAACTCTTCTATAATTCAAAATTCCACATCTTGTCAAGGACACTTGAAGCTGGTTCTAATATGCTGCCGAAGCTAACCAAGGGAGCCCAGCATTCCGCCACCACCTTTTCTCTTCGTAAACCATTTTATTGAAGTATAATTGACATACAAAAACTGTACGTATTTAAGGTATACAACCCAAGGGTTTTCAAGATAGGTGTATTTCTGTGAAAGTGTCACCATAATCTATACTACACACATTTCCATCACCTCCAAAAGTTTTCCAGTAAAAAAGTATTTAAACAAAATTTGACCCTCTTTCTTGATAAAAACTATCAACTAATTAGGTGTACAAGGAACTTATCTAGATATAATAAAGGCCATATAAAAAAAAAAGACAACTATTATCATACTCAATGATGAAAAACTGAAACAGTTTTCTCTAAGATTTGAGAAAAGGCAAGGATCCCCACTCTCACCACTTTTATTTAATATTGTACTAGAAGTCCTAGACAGAGCAAGTAAAATAAATAAAAGGCATCATAATAATAATAATAATAATAATAATAATAATAATAATAATAATAAAATAACTAAATTACGTCTGCCTGCAGATGTCATAATCTTCCATGTAAAAAAAATCTTAAACCTCAAGCAAAAACAAAAACATCTTTTTGAACTAATAATTAAAGTTGCCAGATACCAAGCAACATAAAAAATCAACTATGTTTCTGTACACAAACCATGAACTCTCCAAATTTAAAAAAACAATCCTATTTACAATAGCATCAGAAATAAAATATTTAGGAATAAATTTAATCCCTACTCCTGATTTAATATTGGGCAAACTTCTTCCTGACTCTAGGCCTCTGACCTCCCTTTTCTTACAGTATTTACGTTTAAAAGCCAGTTGATTTTTTTTTCTCTTTGCTCCTTTGAGATGTAAATATTTTTAAAAGCTTCATGCCAGTTTAATCCAGGACTGCCTTTCTCAAGGATCTAGGAGCCTCACCTTTGCCAGGTTATCAAAGAAGGTTAAGGGCTTTTCTTGCAGTCTCTATGGAAATGTATGAACCTAATTTCCTTCAGTGAGTGCCTTGACCAAGTTATGGAACTACCTCCCTTTATTCACAATACAAGCCTATCCCTTGGGTAAGACCAGCACAGATGGCCTAAGATCCTCAATCTTAAATACATCTGCAAAGTCCCTTTCTCTAAGTATTGTGGTTCCAGGGAGGAGGAGGCAGACATCCAGTTCACCACACGGAGAAACTTTACCAAAACAGACAGACATACAGACCCTTTTCAAATGGAGGTTGAGTGGCATCCTTGCGACCCAAGAAGTGATGTCCTCAGTATCACTCATTCACGCAAAACCCACTTTCTTTGGCAAGTGTTATTTACCAACCAATCTGATTTCAATCTTGCCTTGATGAAAATGTTTGGTCAAGGCAAGGGTAGCATGGAGCCTTGAAGAAGAAAACTGTCTCAAGATGTAGATATATGGGATACATAGTCTTTAGACAATAATCCTGAAATACTATTTTCTGCAACTAATGTTTTGGTAGACGCTAAAATTAGGTACTTTTCTTTAAAAGTCTCTAATAAGAGACTGGAATCATGGTAATTCTGAGATAGGACATCATTTGTAAAATTCTTGATATTTTAGCAGGAAATGAAATGGGACATCTCTTATTGAGTTAGTCATTTTAGTAAACCCTCCTTCCTATGGAAAAAGTCTCTCCCTCAAATCCTGATGTTTGCTCTGGTAACTCAAATCCTCTGGCTATAGATAGAAGGGTGATCAGCCAATTATTGTTAGCAGAAATGGTGTTAAACCAGGCTAGGCCCTCAGAGTCTGAGGGGGAGGGGAATTTAAGCCAAAGGTCTTTTTTTACTCTTTAAGAAATATATTAACCAAGCCTGTTTTCCTTTACTTAATAGGCAAACCAATAATAGAAATTAATAGATGTATGATTTAAATAACGAGTTTGTACTTTCTTTTCCTTGTCTAGAGACTGAGGTGGCACTTCGGCAGGAAACCCAAGACTTTACCCTGAGGCAGAAAGGGAAAGAGTTCCATGAAACCCCTGTAGGCAGGGACTATGGCCATTTTCAGCAGGAAGCAGATAAGGAAGAAGAGATCTCCAGTCCCTCAACATCCATACTAATAATAAAGGGGGTCATGGCTCTTAGAAAAGAGATAGGCAGGAAAGTTAGTTAGGGGGTTTCGGGTCAGCCTGCAAAGGTACTGAGGTCATCCTACCCTAGAAGGGATTCAGGGTAACTTGCCCATAATTAAGCAAGCCAGAAGGCATTTTTTTTAACTCACAAAGAAACCAGTATGCAGAGAATTAGGTACCAGTTTAGGCCATTCACTAGCACCTGCACAATGAAAACCCCAAGGACCTGCAACTCACCTGAGCCTCATTATATCACATTATAATATGATGCATATGCTCGGAAGTTCATTAATATCATTATAACAGACTGAATTCTGGGAACAAACATGCACAGAAAACAAAATGAATCACTGAGTCCTGACAATCTTAGTTGTCAATCAAGGAAGCCCACTCCTCTAAGAAAAGTCACCACCCACAGCAAAAAGGGATTAAAACCCCCAAAGTCTGTGTTACCAGGCCTTTTGAGCCACACATCTCTTGCCCAGCCCCACATCCATGTCTGAAAGCGGACTTTCCCTTCTTATAAAACTTGTCTTGCTCAATTTTGTTTGAGACACCAAGAACCTGGACAACGCGCGGGAGAGGACCCCACTCCACTTGCCGGTAACAATTCTACATTGTATATTGAAAGATTTGTACACTGCCAATTAGGTAAATGGCAGATGAGCTAAACATTAGTTATTTTCTTGTCTTCATTTGTCAACAGAATTGTGTATGTACTGTCCTTCAAATATCAGATGAACAGAAAACAATGTCTTCTACATTTAAATTGATTGCATAAATGCACAAATATAAAGCACTTAAAAATAGCTAATTTTTTTTTGAAATAATGAAGCTGCTTCATTTTCATTTTTTCTAAATGGACTTTAGTTTATGAGAGAGTGTTATACTTCTGATATTTCTAGCTTTTTTGGTAAATCAGGCATATCTTGAATATAATGATAATTCCTACCCAGCAGGTATTTCTAAGTAAATACAAAAATTAACTGTACACAAATATTCATGTAATTATGGATTGAGATGATGTGAGATGGCACTTTATTTTCCTGCAGATTGCAGACTAATTTACTGACTCTAAAGACATAAGTAACTAATTGTTTAAGCACAAACAAATGAAAAAAAGGAAAAACACTACTAAATCAATGTTAAGACCATATCTTGACAGATTTTGTTAGGAAATCTTTATTTGCCTACTTATTTTACATACTAACATACATTTTAAAATAGTCTCCTTTTTAAATATGTATTATAATCTATATTTCTCTTTAAAATAAGAAAACAATCAAGTATTTCCTATGAAATGTTACATCAAATTAACATATGTATGCAAATATAATGTTATTTTCAGTATTTTCTGATGCTCCACAGACTAAATTTTAAAAACTTAATTAATATGATTCATTAATTCTATTTGCAAATTTGTAAACTGCAAATTCTCGAACACTTATTGTCTCCAAGAATGAATAAATACAGAATATTAACCTCCTGTAACTCTACGTCTCAACCACCCACAAGCAGCCATCTGTTACTCATAACTAGAGAATTCTAGCATAAGGTCTCTGAACTGGATGCTTGTGTTTTATAAAATAAATGGTGGAACGAGCCCAGAAATGGTAATTCAAACATGTTAGCATCTCATCTCCATCACTGACATATAGGCTTCATTTCCCTTTCCACACTGCAAATAACAAAAGTATCCTTCAGAGACTTGGATTAAATGTTACCTATGGTCATACATTGCTTTGGTGTGTGTAGGGAGCAACATCATTATTTGCAGATATGATTTCAAGTTTTAATGTGTTCATTTCTTATTCATGTGTGCTAAGTAACATTTGCACTGAATAGAATACAGATCTTTAGTTATTACAAAGAATATTGAGGGATAGAAGCAGGTATTTTGGATTTAGATATATAACAAGGAGGCAGGAGTAAGGTCAGAATTTAAAGTGAGAATTTTAATAACTAGAAATATATTTAGGAATGTAGAAGTCAAAATTTGGACTTGAAGTGAAAGATATTTAGATTACCTGGATTTGATATGAAGAAAGTGTCGATCAAGGCTGTTGTTTGCTTGATCACCTCTCAGCAGGTATCCGCTTCACATCCACGAGTATCACTTGGGTCTATTGGTACATATGCCTCCTATTAACAATTTAAAAATGATGGTTATTAAAGCTTTGAATTTAATAAGTTAGTAACCTGAGTCATAAATCACAATAAATTACATATTACTAATTAGTTGAAATACAAGATATACATACACGTATACACATATAGAATTTATATATATATATATAATTATATTATATATGTACACATATTCACCAAAATATAGGGCCACACTCCAATTAATTTTCACTAATATATCTGGGGAACTTCTTGATCGGAGTGCAACTCTGCTATAAAGTTTCCCTCTCACGTTTCCCACATTCTTTTATTTGTATTTCCACCCTGGTCCAGAGAGTATACTGATCCTGTAGGTTATTAGATAAAACAAATCTTTATCTCAAAGCTACCCTTTAATTGTGTAGAGTTTCCATGCCACCTGCAATTTGTAGACTTTCACTCCACAAAGCATGAAGGATTCATATCTACTTTGATCTAGTACTTTCCATCTCTATGATACTGAGTAAACATAAAATTGTAAGTTTTTAAAGATATGATCTTAAATTATGAATGCATCCTTCTAAACACTGTGAACACGACATTTCCCTTAGCATTTTTTTCCTGATGAATATAGTGTATACATCTCCCTGATTTAAAATAGAAAACTAACTGTAAGTATTACCTAAAGGAAATCCTTTAGTTTATGATTTCTAGGCTTAAAGTTTGTTGTGATGTCCTGGCATTTCAATATCTAATTCTGAGCCACATAAGAGTAACAGGGCAGAGAACTCTGATGTACTTACTGGCAATGTTGTATAGGGCAGGGGAGATCTCATCCATTACTTTTCTAATTTCCCCCAAATCTTTAAGGTAAATACAGAGTTCCATTTAATTTAACTCAGCAAAAACAAATCATTGAGTTTACCCAATCAGTCAGGTGGTTAATAATTGGAAGAGAATATAGGAGAAATTAGCTATACTTGTAAGTTTTAGAAAGTCCATTTATAGTTGTGAAGTGGAAATGTAGCAACATAAATAGGATACATAGCTCACTTTAAGGTAGTACTTGCAAAGTGTTATAGTAATAGATACAATGTACAGAAGCTATACTTTGTATAATATATAGCTTCTGTACATGGTGTCCTAGGAGTTGAGGACATATTAGCATTAGTTTTTGAATAATGACCATGAAGCTTCTCAAGAGACATGGCAAAGGTAATGCAGGCAGTAAAAATAGTACCCACCAGAGAGCTGTATAAATAATCTGGGAATGTGTATATCAGAGGAACAAGATAACTCTGGAGCCAAACTCAGATGTTTGTGTGCTGCCTGGATAGAGTTTTTAAGGAGAGGCAAAACAATGTGATTTATTTAAGAAAGAATATTAGATTTTGAATTAGAGGATAAATACTTTGGATTAGAAGAATATTGAAATAGTTCAGCATAGGTATAATAAAGACTTGAGAAAAGAAAAGATATATGTATGTGCATACATATATGTACAGATACACACACTTTTTCGATAAGATTTAAACATTCTTTTGATGGTAAGACCCAACACACTGGCACTCACATAGATGGAAGGCAAACTCTGTATTACAGCTCTAAAGGAAAGAAGGTTGTCAGGCAGGGCCACACTGTTGGTTGTGTCTGGACACAAGGTAACAGCAAGCTGGAGCCTAGGAAATACATCTCATGTATGTCAGGTAAAGTTTGGAGTTGGCTGCTTTGAATAATTTCTTGAGCTCCAGGGCATCAGGGCTGTCCCCAGTTGTTCAGTATCTGGCTCAGGAGAGGTTAGGGTGAGTGCAAAGGGCCCAGAATGGGAGAGCTAGCTAGATAAGTGATTTAGGTGTGTTCTTCATAGGCTGCTCAAGAAAGACCTGCCTCTAGGCAGTCTTTCCAGACTGGGTCAAAACAGCATTGAAAACAAACTGTATGATGCTCTTCATAAATACGCCCCATCACTACTTCTTCTTGCTTCTCCTTTGTGTTACCTCTTCCAAGTTTCTACGGCCATCTTTACTCCTAGAACCATGTTTTATAGACAATATTTCTGAAATTCTGGCATTAAGAAAGTTAAACTGTATTTTGTTGGAATTCACAGATACTATACCCACTAAATCATACGTAACTTTATATTTTCACACACAAAAAAATGTATGCATGTTTATGATGCAAAGTTTAGAAAAATCACACTAGCATGAAGAAAAATAAAAATGACCACTAATTGTAATATCAAAAAATGATTCTTATTAGAATTTGCCTGTGTATCTTTTTTATATTTAAATATAATTTGTATGTAATATAATTCCTTAATTCTACCCCAAATGAGAATCTTACTTAGGGTTTTATATTTACTTTTATCATGTAATGATATATCATAGTATTTCATATCTACTCATGTTATTTTTCTACATTATTTTAATGGGTGTTTAGTACATGAATAGGTCCTGAATTTTATATCATCTTGTAAATTATTTTGAGTATCTTTGACATACTGTTCACATAAACATTTGGTCTACCTTAAATTGGTTTTTGAAAATGAATCACTGATTTAAAAAGTATGATATATTAAAGGTTTGGTAAGTATTAGCAAATTTACACCCAAAATAGACTATCATATTAGACATTCTCCAATTTGGAGAACATTATTTAATGTTTTCCACTGAATGTATGACAAAGGATATGATTTTTGTTTCCTTGGTTTATTGGCTACTAACTAGTTTCAACAATGCTTCATAATTTATAGTTTTGTAGTTTTGTTTTTGTCAAGGGTATTTTTTTTTCTTTCTAATGATTAATTAATTGTTCAATATACCAATTGATCAATTTATTCTACTGCTTTGAAATAGTGCTTTTCTTGTTTGCTAATCACATACATACATTTGACTATGTTTCTAAATTTTAAATTTCATATTGATTTGTCTTTTCAGCCATGGCTCTGAATCTTATTATTTTAATAAATATAATGTCTTAATAGACTTTAATATCTAGAATTTTTTTTTGGCCTTATTTCACCATTCTTTCTTCCATTTTGTGCATTCTGGTTTCAAATAAATATTAACCCGTCCCTTTAGATAGCAAAGCTTGAGATGAGGCAAAAGTGATGACATTTGATCTTTGAGCTGCAAACTCCCAGCTACGGTAGTGATGGAGACAGAAGAAATGAGGCGTGGAAAGGTATGAAATAAAGCAAAATAGTCCATTTCACTAGAAGCCTGAAAGAGCACAATGGACCTTTTGGTGATCTTGTTTACTCAGCCTTTGTGTCTCAATTGTCCTATTGGGCTTTTAATTTGTAGAGGTGACTGAGTGAGGACACACAGGTCAATGCCATTAAAACAAGACTGTATCGCTCACATTTCTCCAGAGAAAGGGCACGCCATGCTGCGCGAGGCCATGTGGGGAAAACCCAGATTTTTGTCAAGAAGCAGGAAGAGCAAGGGGAAAGCAGAGACCACAGCCTTTATTGAGGTTTCTGTGGGAAAAGCATGATAGAGCAGAGTAAATATTTTAGGATTCGGCTAGTTTGAATAATTTTGGTGGGTTTGGGGGCATAGGAGTTGGTCCTAGTTATCAAATATTTGGTCCCTCTGTTGATTCAAGGCAGGAACAATGTGGCTTGGTGTGTAAAGATAATCTGGGGTACAGATCCAGAATCAGGAGGTTCGTAAATGTAAGGTGGACTCACCAATCAGATGTTTACTACTTCTAGGAATTAGCTAGATCTGGGAGAGCAATCTTTCCCCAGCTGCTCAGCTCCCTGAAGATATTGCAACATTATAAAATATAAAAGTCATGATTAATGCAACAGAGTAATTCTCTCTCAAGTTTGAAAGAAAAAATTCCATCTCAAAGCAATCCTAGCACAGGTATCTTCCCAGTTTTTTTCCTATGTTATAGATTGAACTGTATACCCCCAAAAGATGTTGAAATCCCAACCCCCAGTACCTCTGAATGTGAACTTGTTTGGAGACAGGGCTTTTGTAGACCAAGTTAAAATGATGTAATTAGCGTGAAGACTAAATCAATGAAGGGAAATCTGGACACAGAGACAGAGAGACAGGGAACACAGATGAAGAAACACTGTCATAAGCCAAGGAACACGCCGGACACTGTGGGCAACCCACAGACTAGGAGAAAGGTGTGGAACATTCTCCTTCACAGCCCTCAGAAAGAAGCAACTCTGCAAGCACTTTGATTAAAACTGTGAGAAAGTAAGTTTCTGTTTAAGCCACTCAGTTTGTGGTATTTTGTTTACAGCAGCCCTATGAAACCAAGGCACCTTATTTTCCATGTTTTCAGGTATTGGTGCTCTCTGCAAAGGTGAGCAACTCCCTAACATGTCTGGGTCCCATCACTGGCGCCCATGGAGGCTGCTCAGGAAGCCAACCTTCGTGGCATGACGTGGAGCCTTTCATCTGAGACTAGCAGTTGTGAGGACACTTTGCCAGGCCAGGCACAGACTGATAAAAGAGATAAATAAAGACATCTAATTGAAGAAGATGCCTAAAATCTGTGTCTAGTACAAAGTCAAAATATAGCTGACAAGTGAACAGAAACACTATTTTATTTAAGAATATTTTAGGTTATACCAATATTGTTTTCATTGTCCTCTTCCATTTTTTTCTTTCAGTAATCATGTGTAAGCAAAGCTAACTTTTATATATTAAAAGATGACAAAAATGAGAAATCAGTTTTCTAATTTTAATAATTTCCCTTACATTTAACCTCATATACATAAGGAAATTATTGACAATTTTGCCCAATGAAAAATAATTTAAGCTAGATTTTAAAAACCATTTTAAAAGTCTATATTAACAAATTTGTCTAAACTGTCATAAGGTAAAGATGAAAATAATTTTATTATTTAGAAGAATAGAAATAATATATAAAGAAAATCATTACTTAAAATATAACAATTCATTTATCAAATACTTTCTTTTATTTTTGAGTCTATCAGTGTGGGAAATCTAGTGTTCTGCATCTCAGAAGGTAATTCTCTTGGAGGAATATGTAATCTTTCAAATGCTTCCACTATTTTATAACATGGTGTATTTTTTTTTTTAATTTGATAACAAAATTGAAGTAAAATACAAAAGAACACATGTAAATTTATCTTTAGGTAGTCTTAGTACTTTATATATTTTAGATTTCATATGTAAGAATATTTGCTTTCATCATATTGTTTGTTTCCTTATTATTTATATTATTGTACCACAGAATAGAGAACTTACAGAATTTATTATCTATCTGGAAAACATAATATTGATTATCCAACTTGATTAATTTTCTAGTTTTCATGATTATAATGGGTGCAACCTCTAACTCAAAAAGGAAGAAATATAATTTTAAAAATATACTTTTCTCCTATGAAAGCAGTGGCTACATTACATTTAATTTTACTATTTTACTTAGTGATGTTTTGTTACATAGCTTATTTGTGCCATTTCTTTAAACCAACTCCATATTATTAATGTTACATTTTAAGTCAATAATCTTATTTTGCTAATATTGGTTTATTTCTAACAGCATTCATCATTGTTTAACAGTCTATTGGAGTGTTACAAATTTATAAATTTATATTACAGCAGCTCCTTTTGGAAACGGATAATTCTTAAAGTGATGTTTTGTTAACTACCATAGAGTAAGGTTTATGCTTTCTTGTTTCAGCAATGATTTGTGCTTTTGATGGAAAATAATAAATCATAAAATATTATATTTATTTATGTAAATGTTATCATAATTAAGGATGATGTTTCTACAGCGATTCTTACCAGAAGTTTGAAATTCATTGATCTTTATACAGCATCGCATTTTACCATGTGTGTGTGAGAGAGATTTACCATGAGTACATGTCCTATAGTTGTAAAGATAGTATCAAAATGCATAAATTACAATTTGAAGCACGAAGGGAGTAAAATTGTGATAGTAATTAATGTTGTCATTAAATATTCAAATATCTTCTCTCTGACTTCTAAACACATGATAGAATTATAATTCCTAGGATAGAACATTTACTGGATAAATCAAGATCTTCCAGAGCTTTCTTTTCTAATACCCGACTATCTATATAAGCCTAGACCCTAAATGACTACAATGAGCAGAACTACCAGCTTGAGGAAGAAATAAACTTTTGTCATGTTTAAGATAGTGTTATTTGACTTGGAGATTGTTTATGATTACAGAAAAACTTCTCCTATTCTGATTATTTAACCATTTCCATATGCGTATAATACACATCATACATATAATACACTATTTACTATGAAAAATGTAGTTCAAGTTTTAATGTGGTAACTTTAAGTCCTAAAAAAACAAACAAACAAACAAAAAAAAAACAAAAACGGAATTTAAAACTACACATTTGCCTAACAAAGTATTACTCTCTTTTTTGTTTACAACGGGGATAACTTACTTCATTTCCCAAAATAGCTGTGTAAGAATGGATGGGTACCTCTGCAATTATTACCTCAGGAAAAATGTTGAGTGTAAGGTTTACATGGAATAGGATACTATTATTATAAAATTTTACACAAACAAAATGAGTTCAGGTAGTATAATAATGTAAATAATAACAATGAAACCTTTAAAATTTATATTTATTGAATATTTAATATGTGTCTATCACTCTATGAAGTGATTATATGCTGTATCCCATTTAATAATCTTATATAATATGACGATTATCCTCATTCTTCGGATAATAAAACTGGGTTTAGAGAGGTGTTATGGACTGCACTGCATTTTTTCAAATTCTTATGTTGCCATTGCAAGCCCTAGTACCTCAGAACATAACCATATTTAGAGATACTGTTTTACAAAGGTGATTACGTTGACATGAGGCAGTCAGTGTGAGGTCCTAATACAATATGACTGGCGTCCTGTCAAGAAAAGGAGGAGACACCAGGGATGTAGGTGCAAAGAAAAAGGCATCGATCTACAGGCTGAGGAGAGAGGCCTCAGGAGAAACCAAACCTGCTGACACCTTGACCTTGGGCTTCTACCCTCCAGAACGAAAATAAATTAAATCTTGTTTAAGCTACCCAGTGTGGTGTTTCGTTATGGCAGTCCTGGCAAACTAATATAAGAAATAAAGATAATTTACTCAAAGTTACAAAAATCATGAGTGATGCAGACAGTATTTCCACGAGGAATGTTTATGACATCAGTTTGTACCTGTATCATCAATACTCCCTGCAGTCTGAACACTTCTTTGTGATAGCACCTCTTTTTTGTTGTGTTCTTTCTTGCTTCCGTAACAATTATTGTTCAACAATAAATGCCATAAGCCTATTTCCCATATTACAATTTTGATTTAGATTACAATCTCCTAAACATCTGTTGAGAATACATTGGATATCTGAATTAAAATGACTTCAGTAATGGCTTTATCTGGTATGTGATCATCCGACTTGTACTTCCAGATGGATAGAAATTCCTCTGAAAACTCAAATATCATACATGGGAAATTTCCAAAGGATTAAATTTTTATGTAAATTTTTATAATTGGGACATTAGTATTTCTGTTTCTAGCCAAGACTCATTTCTAGGCATCAGAATGTGAAGACTTAAAGAAGTATTAGAACTGCTTACTCCACAATACCAAAATTAAGATGACCAAATTAGTACATATGAGCAGTTAACACAGATTGTTATATTTAGTATCATTGTTTTAATTCCCATATAATGTTAGCAAATCTGCAATAATTTGAAAGTCTTTGATTACATGAAATATTAATAGTAAAGGATGTTCTAAAACTCAAATGACAAATATAAATATTTCAAATTTTTATTCTAACTTTGTATTACAAATTGCTATCTATTTTGAATTTATTTGTTATTTATGTTTGGCTCATCATTATTATAAAGTAGAAGTAAAGGAAAATAAGAATAGAAACACTCTCTGTGAAAATATAATTTAACTTTATAATTGAAGGTCTATTAAAGCTGATTGTGTATATAGCAAACATCTATAATACGAGTTTACTTTTGGTTATGCATACTTAAGCCACTATTCCAATATAATAGATACAGCAATTTCCCATAATGGAGATATATTGCAAATCGAGATATTGAAAACTGTTAAGAATATTAGATTATCAATTCACTTAGACTGCCAGCCATCTTGCAATAAATTTTAATAATAGTTATTTGCCATACAGTTATTTGTCACTCATTTTAAGACATTTATTTTTTGAACTAAAGCAGCAGAGGAGGGAGAGGGGAACTTATTTTATCCTTCTTTTCTACTCTTCCTTTTATTTGACTTTGTACCTCAATAGAGAAAAGAGATTCACACTCTATTCATGCCACCTCATCGCCTCATCGTTTAGGGGAGCAACGTTAGAGAAATTATCAAACATGTTAACAAGATTTTCTCAAATTCAAAACTGGGTTCAATTTTTTATTGGTAGTTTTTTGTCTCTTTGTTCTTGGCTTTTTCCACCTCTTCTGTAAGAATTCATACTGGAGAAAGACAAGAGTGCTATAATCCCACATATATTATACTATGAAAAAATTTTTATTCCATACATAATTTGAAGAGAAATGAAATAATATATTTGTTATCATAGTATAGCATGCTTATAAGGAAAATAAACTTTTATTTTTGGAGGGGGGGTTGTTTATCTTTGACAATTAGGTGTTTCTTTGTATTTTTATTTTTGCTAATTTCCAAATATTCATGATTAAGACATGAAAATTATCTCAAAACTATAGTAAAAGAATCAAACTAGTAATATGTAAACGTGAGATTTAAAAGACCAATTCAACTTTCTTTTCCCTCTATCTAACACTCTCTTTTCAATAAATAAGGTATTCCCGGTAGTTGGTATGTATCAGTGATCCTCAAATGGGGACAATTCTGTCCCCGAAAGTACATTTGGAGACATTTATGATTCCCACAACTTGAGGGAATGAAGGCTGCTATTGACACCCAGTGTATTGAAGCCAGAGATGATGTTGAGTATCCAGTAATTACAGGATAAGCCCATAACAAAGTATTATCCAGTCCACACCCTGGTAAATATATCCTTTCATTGTTTTCAGCTATTGCATATATATATATATATATAACACACACACACACACACACACACACACACACACACACACACACATTATATATATGTATATATATACATATATATATTGCATATACACACATGTGTGTGTATAATTCATTCACATGCACATATATCCATGTGTATATATTGCATATGTATGCAATATACATTATGTATATATACACATATGTATACATATAATATACATATATATGTGCAATGTACACACACATGAATGTTTTGTTCACTCTTGTATGCCCAGACTTAAAGAAGTATCAGGTACATAGTAGGTGCATTATACCTATTTATATTATATCAGTATGAATGCTACTCAATCATTAAGACTGATAAAATTAACAGTGTCTGGCTATTAAAGATTTTTTAAAAATACTTATTTAGAAAATATTAAAAACTCAATAATTTTATAAAAGAGTCGTCTGGCATTTTTAGTAGTTCAGTGTAGCAAAAAGACTGAATAGGTGTTTTGATTTTCTTTTTAATAAGACTCAGCTTTGCTTATATTCTAGACTTCTCTGTATGTCAGTTCTGAGGTTTGTTAAATTTATGAGTTGTACTAGATCATTTCTGCCCCTCCAACTGTTCTAATAATATTGTTTTATTGTGATTGGAACACCTGAATTTCACAGAGTTCATCGATAACCCTCTTCACCTCAAGAACTTGTGAGAGAGAGGGCAAGGAAATCATGAAAACGTATTTCACCAAGTGAGGGTATGGTACATGGTGAATGAATACATGAAAACAAAATGGACTGTTATTTTTGGATCTAATGGATGTTCTGCCCTTATCACATATGCTTTTTAAAAACAAACTAATAAAGTTTACTTTAAAAAGCCTACGAATACAAAATTTTCACTTTTTTTTACTTTCACGGTTTTAGCTTCAATACTATAACTGCTATATTTTCAGTAAAATTTTTTTTCACACTAGAATCTTGTTTCTTTGCAGTGTAAAGAATTATAATCATTTATTTTCATTCACATACATATTTCATTGCAATATGTGTTCAATTTGACATATGGAAAATTTATTTTTTATTAATGGACTTTTTTCAAACAAAAAATTAAGAACTTTGGGTAATCATAACTTAATACTTTTATAATTTGCTATATAATGTAAATTCTTTAAAGTCTGCATCTGCTAGAAATAGAGATAAAAAGACTAGTAAAAAGCAAATGAGGAAGGAAGGAAGACAGTACTGGGGTGTAGAACAGGCCACATCAAAACACGTCACTTGACATTATTTTGAATCAAAGTTATTTGATAAACGGTGGCAAAAAGGACACTCACCCTCCTCTCTGATCCCCTGAAAGCAGAAAATAAACCTCCCACCTGAAAGTTACCCTCCTTACACCAGCAGGTGAAAGGACATCCTCATCACAAGGGATGAGAAGTTCAGGGTCAAGAGGGCCCTTAGTGAGAACAAACTGCTTAGTTTCTTCACTAATTAGTACCCATGCCTAAGTTTTTTTCTCTTCTCAGTTCTTCATAAATTGATGGTTTCTTTGTCTGAGAGGCATAAAAGCTGACTGCTTTGGAATTTCTTTGAGTCCCATTTGTATGAACTTTTACATATACAAAATTAAAATTTAATATTGTTAATCTGTCTCATGTAAACTTAATTATGAGACCAGCCAGAAAACATCTAGAATGGGTAAAGGCCCATTTTTTAGGCTTCCAACAACGTGAAGAAATGAGGAGTGGGAGGGAGGAAAGGTGGAAGGAAGAAAAGAAGAAAGGAAGAGAAATGATAAATATATATATATTTAATGAGGAATAAGAGGAAATCAAGATAAATACTTTTAAAAATCTAAATATTGGTAATATTTTGGCAGGTGAGAATGATATTCGCTCTTAAAAATGTACATTTTTTCCTCAAATAATACTAGCATTTCAGCATTTTTCACTGTTGTCTAAAGAAAAGTATTAAACATAGCTGTCTCTCACTGAATCACAACTTTGACATGTGTTTACTAATCTATTTGATAGTAATTTAGTTATTTGGTAGCCTACTAGTTCTTCTGGTGGTTATTACCTTTCCAACCACAATGGAGGTAGACCATAAAATTTTATCAGGATATCATGAAAGGAAAAAAATTAGGGTAAAATTGGAACTTTTCCATGAAACTAGTTACTTAATTTATCTTTATCTGCTCTTACACATTGCTGTTATTGTGTAAAATTTTCTTGTGTATTGCTGGTGTGTTGCAATTTTGCTCTCCTTACTTTTCCAAAAAAAAAAAAATTAAAAATCAAACCTGAATTGGTTCTTATAACTATTAATGGAAATGCCAGGGACACTACATTGTACCTCCTTCTTGTCTCAAATACATACTATGTGCAGTAGTACTGTATTTACATAGGTTTTTCAGCCATTGCAATTCTAAGATAGTACATTTTACAGCGCTCATCTTTAACACAATATGAACAAAAGCAAAGGAGAAAAATGGACCCTGTTATAATTTTATTCTGTTCATTAATGCTTACTGACAACACAATGGTATTCTGAGCATTATTTATTAACCAGATAGCTGATTTACAGGCTCAGATTTGAGTTGAAGTATGGGTAGAAGAGAAACTTTATAGATAATAGTATTAAATAATATTTATAGAAAATAAAGATTTTACTAAAGTAATTATAAAATATAACTTGTACTTCTGTAAGACACTTATTTGCTTTATTACTTTTACCACTCTAGTTCCTTTACTTTCCTGTTGAATATCTAAGTTATATTTAAAATACTTATATCATCAGATTTTTTAAAAGATTTAAAAATTGATATTCTCTTTCATTACATAAATGAACCAAAGATGGCCTCAGTGTATTGGCCCCCTGGGCTGTTTTCTTCACTGTAGGCTAGGACTCATTAGTTCAAAAGCCAAACTAAAAATTTTACACATGCAAACGTATGTTTAAAACTGTCCAAACAAGCAGATATGTAGCCACTTAGAGCATGCCTCTCTTGCATAACCTATGAAATCTCAACCAGTATCTGCTGGATATTGATCAGGCAGAGTCTTGTAGTTATAAGACCCTAATCTATGAATTTTCTCTTGACTTTCTGATCCAGAGACTCCCGAATTTGCTGCTGAGCATTTCACCTCGACATACAAGCCCATCTCTAGTACCCTCCTCCCCAGAGTTCCCTTTCTTTTTCCCCTACTGGTGGTGACTCCCCATGCCCTAGGCCTCTGTACAGTTTTGTGCTGTAAGAAATCTCTTCTCCCATGCAAATCTGTCCAAATCTCTTTCAAAAAACTTGTCATGCAATACTGCTTCTTGCAGTCATACCGTCTTTTTGTTCATTCCTAAAACTGCTTAAACTCAAACCTCTATAGCTTTATAAGTGCATTTAAGGAAAATGAAATCACCTTGTAAAATATGAGCCAGTAAAATCTAAAGAGAAACATGAGCTTTGCAGTAAGTTAGACCTTTAATTAGATTTAAAAAACTCTAAACCTCACTTGACAGATTTTTTTTAAAGGTACAAGCCATAAAATAGTGAGCTAATTGGGGCCTTGTGAGGATTAAACAAATTTGTTAGAAAATATATATATGCATGTGTTTATGCATGAAGATGTATGGCACTCAATAGTTCCCAAATGTATAATTTAATTATCTCCACCCTAGATCTGAGTCTTACATATTGAAGTTTCTATCACACATCTCTGCTCCTATGTCTAATAGGCACTTCAGACTTAAGATAGCCAAAATTAAACTCCTGATTTCCATTCCTGTTCAGTCACCTTTTCTTGTAGCTTTAATTTCTGAAAAATTATAACTCAAGCCAAAATGTTATTCTTGACTTCCTTCTCACACCACACTTCTAAACTATTAGCCAGTTTTGCTGATATTATTTCAAACGCAATCAGAATTGGATCCTTCTAAATGCATTTTTAATTAACATTCTTCTAATATAATCCTTTACATGGTTTTTAGTTTTATATCGCTACTATAACGAATTACACAAACTTAACGACTTAAAACAATGCATGTGTATTATATTATAATTCCAGAGATCAAAAGTCTGAAATGGATTCCACTGAGCTGAAACAGATGTTGGCAGGGCCTTGCTCTTTCTGGAGGCACTAGGGGATAATCTGGGTTTGTTTGTTTATTTGTTTTTTGTCTTTTCAGTTTCTAGAAAATAATTCTTGGTTCATGGCACCTTCCATCATTTTCAGTGCATATTACTCTAGCATCTGCTTTCACTGGCATACATCCTGTGGCTGAATTTGGACCTTGTGGGTCTCTTAATATAAGACCACAGTGATTAGTCGGGCCTACCCAGATAATCTATGATCACCTCCATATTTCAGCATCCTTAAATTAATCACATCAGCAAAGGTGCTTTTGTCATACAGAGTAATACTCACAGATTTTATGAATCAAGACATGAATATTTGGAGAGGCTGTTATTTGGCCTACCACACTTGGATTTAAACAATAGCCCTCGAATGTTCTTTCTGCTTCTGCCCTTGTCCCTTGCAGTCTGGTCTCTACATACAAGGAATATGATACTTTTAAAACACAAATTATTCGATGTCACTCGGTTCAAAACCTACCAATGGCTTCTCATCTAAATCAAAGTAAGCCAAAGTTCTTACCATGTTGTAGAACCTCCATCATGGCTCCTCACCATCTCCCAATATTCTATCCCTTGTGGTCCATCCACTCACTCTCCAAGCTCCCTCACTGAATTAGGATGCTTTCTGTTCTCTCTTCCCGTAGTTCTTTTCTGTATTGACAAATGATTAGATCACTCACTTCTCTCATTTGAGTGTCTGTTCAATTTTCACCATTAAAAAGGAACCTTTTCTTACCACTCTAAATAAAATAGCAATGCTCTTCTACTCTCTGAACTCTTCGTGATGACTTTGCCATGATTTATTTAACTCCATAATACGTATTACCTGTTAAGCTATAGCTAGTGTTTGTTGTTGTTGTTGTTGTTGTTGTTGTTGTTGTTGTTGTATTTACATTTGTTGGGGGTTTTTTGGTCAGTCTTTTTGGATTCCATCATCATAGGAGAAAACATTGTCAATATGTTCACTACTATATCCCAAGCTCTTAGAACAGGTTTGGCTAAGAAATGTACTTG
The DNA here is from genome assembly GCA_003508835.1 of Eonycteris spelaea. Classification (NCBI taxonomy): domain Eukaryota; kingdom Metazoa; phylum Chordata; class Mammalia; order Chiroptera; family Pteropodidae; genus Eonycteris; species Eonycteris spelaea. Next base: position 11,744,645 of record PUFA01000021.1, read on the forward strand.
ACAAATATTGCTTGAATGACTGAAGTATTATTTTTCCATTTGTAACATCTACAAATTTCCAATACTTAAATGTAATAGCAATGGTACAATGTATCCCAAATTCAATATGGTAAGTATATATGAATTATTGGAGTAATCACTTATTACTCTAATAATATCTGATATTCAATTATTTCTGGTGATTGTTAGTTTTTTTAGGGTTGCCCTAACAAAGCACCACCAACTGGCTGGTTTAAAATAATAGAAATAGATTATCTCATATTTTTGGAAGCTAGAAGTTCAAAATCAGGCAAAGTCGTGTTCCCTCTAAAACCTGTAGGGGGTTCCTCTTTTTCTCTTTCTATCTTCTGGTGGTGGCTGTCAATCTTTGATATCCCCTGGCTTGCAGCTGTATCACTCTAATCTCTACCTCTGTCATCACATGGCATTCTCCTGTGTGTCTTGATCTTCACGGAAGTATCTTCTTCTAAGAATACAAGTTATACTGGATCTGGAGCCCACCCTCCTCCAGTATAACATCATAACTTAACCGTATCTGTAATGGACCCAACTCCAAATAAAGTCACACTCTGGGGTATAGTCAGTTCAGACTATGTTTGTGGGGGTAAACAATTCAACCCACATTACAGTGATCACAGTGATTCTCTAATGTATCAATTAGTGTGTGTATGTGTGTGTGTATACATACATATGCACACATGTATATATACACATACACAGAGATATATACATATATACACACATGTATATATACATATACACAGAATATATACATATATACACACATGTATATATACATATATGTATAAAAATATATGTAACATTTGCATATTTTATCTAATTAGATTTAAAGAATTGCTTTTTTGAACTATGATTCAAATTTTTTAGAGAGGTATGTTTAGAAAAACATTCAGAGTATTGAATAGAGTTCTAAACACTTCAGTGTTTAAAGATGTTAATACTAATATTATCATGAAATAAATCTCATCTCGTGATTTTCTTATTTCCATATGTGCACTGACTTGTGCTAAAACCTGCTAGATCTTTTTAAACTTTATAACAATTTCATAGTAAAATAATCGTTTTAATGAATATACGTGAGATGTTTAGCAGTCGTAGAATTGCAGGTGTGTGATATATATATATTTTTTTTCTGCACAGGAATTTCAATAATAGAGACATTCTTTGGGGCTATATTTATTTTTTCTTTGCATTTAAATGTGATAAGTTAGTTCAATAACAATTATTATTAAAAATGTTTTCTTTCCCTTAGGGTTTCATAATCAAGAATCTCCTGGGTTCTTTGTCAAAGTGCTTGATTTTGCTCAGACAAATATCACAACCACTGGTAAAATTTTATATCAGAGTCATTGTTTAATATTTGTACATAGGTTGAGCTGCAAAAATTTTAACAAATTTTTCATAATCTTTGACTAAAATGATAATAATTCAAGTTATGAATATAAAATATTATAATAACTAGTGCTAATTATTTTATTCTACCTATAATGAATTTTAGTAATGTAAAAATAATACTATAAATATTAAAAGAATTCAACAAAATATGTCTTTGCTCTAATACTATTTGTTATGCCTAAAATTTGATTTCTCTTCTGGTGCAACAGTCTGCCTCTTGCTCTGGTCATCTGCAGTATGACGAGGCTCTGTTTCTCAACAATATTTCTGATTGACCCATTGATCAAACAGAAAGAAAAACTCCAAATTGTTCGGTGTGGGCAGCAGGGATCACAAATACTTAAAAATATGTATTGTAAAACTGTACTTTACATATATTTGCTACACATATAGTGAATTGGGAGAAGATCCAGGAGACTATATATTAGAATTGCAGAGTTACAAAACTGAGAGGTTAAAAATACTCTCTAAAAAGAATTAACCTCTCTACAAAATGTGAAAGGTTAGAATGAGGAGATAAATTTTAGCAATATGAATTACAGGTTTATGTAAAAGGCAGTGAATCTTGCCCTTGGAGTTGGAAATCCTAAAGGAGTAATTATGTTTGGAGTTGTGAAAAGATATACTTGAAAGGATCTTATAAATTAAAGTAATGAAATAATATATTTGTAATCAATACCTTCAAGTATGCTGGAAAAGCACTTAGAGAGTAATAAAACCTTGGAAGTTTCAGGAGGCTTTTTGGCCTACACACACATCCTGGACTTATATATTTAATTCTTAAGACTACAACAGCTTATTAACAGCAATATCATTAACATTATATTCTAAAATTACAGCATAGATAGCTTAAATGAATGACAACATTTTATAAGAAAGTGAGGAATTAGAAATAATATGCAACAAGGTACCTGTGCTACATGTTAAAGAAGTATAATGTTATGTGATGATAGACTTATGTTAGTTAAAAATGTATTTTGAAAATCCTAGGTAACTATAAAAAATTAATAGAAGTATCATTGGTACACTAAGAGAGCAGATAAATAGAATCATGTACAATGCTGTTAAAACTAGAGCAGTCAGAACACGAGGGGGAGCAAAATAACAAAAAAACTGTGTGATGAATAAAAAGCAATTGCAAACATGATAGATAGTGAGACAACTCCATCAATAATTACTTTAAATATGAATGGTCTAAAATATTAATTAAAATATAGAGATTGACAGAGTGAAAAGAGAAACAGGACCCAACAATATGCTGCTTGTATGATCCCCACCTGAAATAGAATGACAACGATAGATTTAAAGTAAAGGGCTGGAAGAAATATACCATGCTAACACTAATCAAAAAAGTCTTGGACTTCCTACATTAGTCTTAGACAAACATATTTTACAATAAGGAAAAAATATCAGTGATAAAGACAGGCATTATGTAATGATACAGTGGCCATTTCTCCATGAAGACATAATAACTATTCATGGGTATGCACCTAATTGTAGAGCATCAAAATACTTGAAGTAAAAAATTGATAGAATTATAAAGAGAAATAAGCAAATCCACTGTTATATGGGGAATTCAACATGTCTTTCAATAATTTGTAGATCCAACAGGCAAAAATTATTAAAGCTATATTTGAATAGCACAGCACCAATAATCAACTGGATCTGTCATTAATAGAATATTTTATCCAACAACAACATAACACTTGTTCTTCTCAAGCTAACATGGAACATTCACCAAGGTAGACCACATTTTGTGTCAGGAAGCATGCCTTAAAAATTTGAAAGTCTAGAAGTTACACAAAGTATATTCTCAGGATATAAGGAATTAAGCTAGGAATTAATAACAGAAAGATAGCTGGAAAATCTCTCAATAATTGAAAACTGAAAAAAAAAGACAATTCTAAGTGACACAGGGGTCAAAAAATTATTATAAGTTATGGTACCATTTTATAAATTATTTCAAATGGCATTATAAATCACTCTATACTTGTAATGTGCTTTAAATAGATTGACTTAGAAGTACTTAAAAATTGCAATCTGTATATCTATAATTGTATGTTCTATATAATCAAAGTTGCATTTCATCACAGCATGAACACGTATACATTTCATACATCTATGCATGTAGGCATTATGTAACATCACCTCCCAGATATTTTACTCATTCGACTTGTTTGTGCTAACCTTATCTTCACTCACTGCTCTACTTTAATTATTGGTGAAGTCTATTTTAACAAGCTTCTTATCTGATATCCCTGTCTCACTTAAAACTTTTTAAAATATTTCTAATATACAGTGCATAATGCTCTAAAAGTTAAATACATTTATATTACCACTCATTGCTTATAAAAAGAAATCCAAGTTTCTTACCATAATGTATAATAGTTAATATATGCACAGCAGTTCTAAACATGTTGCATATAGTTGTTTTTTTCCCCCAAAAAATAACTCTATAGATGAAGTACTATTATTGTCCCATTAACAGATGAAAAACTTGAGACAAGTAGAGGTTAAGCTACTTGTCTTTGATGATAGAGCTGGTCAGTGATATAGACTGGATTGAAACCCAGCAATTTAGACACAAAATCTGTACTTCGAATCGGTAACCTGTATTACCGAGGGGTCTTATAAGATTCTTAATTTGGCTATTTACTTTCCTATATTGTTAAAGAAAACTAGCAAAAGACAACCAGACACAAGCCTGTAGTGTGACAAAATCACACTTACTGACTTGCAGCAACAGAGGGCATTACAGAGGAACTTGGAACGCTATCCAAACAGAAGGTGGAGAAAAACATATTTTGTAAGGTTTTAGACAGGACTGACGGGTTCTGAGGTGAGTCTAAGTATGGATGAGCTGGGAACTGGTTACTGTTTATTAAGTAGAATTAAGAAAAGCAGAGATTAAATAGGAACTGAGTGCTGTCATGAGACAACAGTGCCCTAAAAACTGGATTTCTCCAATAATAAATGGGAATAGCAAGGCGGCCTTGGGGTGTCATTAGAAAGCAGTAGTTTCTCAAAGTGTGGATGTCGTGGCATTTCACACATGCTGTATGTTATCTTAACTCGCAGCTATCAGATTCTACTCTCCAAATCTAATTGTGTAAATAGTGCCACATTTCTGATTTTTGTACACGTCATGCTTTGTCAGGAATGCTCCCCTCTACATTCCCTTCATTCATTTCTACTAAATTTAGATAAAATTTAGTTTTTGCTTCCTTGGAGAAAGTTTCCATAACCTGTCATATGGGACTGATTATATCAACCTGAAAGCTCACTAAATGTTTGTTTTCTTCATCTGTCTGTGAGTCAATTAAAAGCAGGAACATTTTTTTTTTTTTCTCCCTGGGGTATCCCCTGTACTTTAGAAACTTTCGCAATAATATCAGCTGATTAGAAATAAATAAATGCATTTTAGTGAAAATAAACAAATAAGCAAAAATAAAAAAGTTTCATACCAACAGAACATTTCCTTCTGCCATGGCTGATAGCATCCATTATGTTGAGAAAGTGTTATTAGGTGTAAGTGTGCTACTTTCCACCAGACTACTAAACGTTGTACAAATGATCCATACAGCATTCTAATGGAAGTGCAAATTGTGGTATAAACTGTCACCCTACTCCTGTAAGTTCATAGCTGCTCCACATAATTTACAAACGGACTTCTGCCCCCTCAAGTTGTAACTGTTTGACATTTTCTGGACCAATAACAGTTTTTTTGTGTTTCCTGCTGCCATGAGTCTTTCACATATGCTGCTAAATCTGTAGCAAGCCTTCCCTAATTCAGGAGACGGTTGCAACCTAGATATTATCTACGTGTGTTCTTGTCTTGACTAGTGTATAACTTAAAAAATATGTTCAGGAAACAGATTTTCAAACTTAATTTTCTGCTTTTCAGGGGAATTAGTACTAGACCTTAGCAAAATCTTTTATGACACTTTGCCTGCCATTGTGCTACCACAGAATTGCTACATTTAGTAGCACGGAGTCTCCTTGTTTTATGTTTCTAATACTCTTTACATATATCATTTGCAGTTTTGCCTTTGGTAATAATTTTCAAATGACAGCATTCAGCCACATGAAAAATAAGTGCATGATCATTCTATATTTCATCTATTGGGTGAGTTAAGGAATCTCATGACTAATCCCATTTTAGAAGACAAGAGAAATAGGAAATACATGTGTAGTGGGTGTAGAAACTAATGGAATTTAATTTAAAATATTTATGAACCTGTACTATTCACTATGCATGAGTACGTTGCGATCTCAGATGGCAAGTGTCACCAGAAATGAATAAAATCATGAATAGAAGGAATCCATTTTCTAAAGTGCATAGCAAAGGGTACTGTGTCAGACATGTAACATCAACACAGTGCACTTTTAAAAAACAGCCAACTAGTGATAATTCAAAATTAAAAAAAAATAAACATATGCCATTTTTTAAATTTGAAAACTATTAACTTTTTTTTTTTTTTAACCAGGGAAATCTTTCTCATTTATATGGATCATCTTAGGATATGATGTTTATGACAATCATCAATAAGAACAAACTTTTTTTTTGACATTATTAACATATTTCAGATTTTAAAAAGTAAGTGTTCACTCTCTAGTTCTGATTTCCAGAATTTTCATAGGGGAAGAACAATGCATTATACTCACTGCATCATATAATAGACCAACTCCTTGGTCCCAGATTTTGTAAGCAAAAAGGTATGGTAGTAGGGTTGCAGCAATAGTGAAATTCATATGAAAATTCACCAATGAGTAAAATCTTGGTAATACTAACAATAGTCATAAAAAGAAAATGACATTTTTATTTCTATATTTGATTTTTGGATTTTCACATACTAATGTGTAATCTTTGCAAATTATCAGATATATTAAAATGTCAATTTTCTCATCTAAACAAGAGAGACTATTGTTTACCTTGCAGTGTTTCTGTGTGTATAATGAAGACTAAAATTGAAGTTGCTGATATTCATAAGACACATATGAGTAATTGCTATTGAGATTTATATATTGACATTTGGGAAAATATTGATAGGAAAATGTCTTCTCTTAGGGATTCCTTGAAATTGAAGATAGAGCTAATTGTTCCTTATGGGTTTACTTAGCACCTTGTCAAAACTTCTCTCCTTAAAACCTAATGTAACATACTTTATGACTTTCTACTGGTAATCAATAAGTGCTTGGAGGGTAGCAAATGCATTTCATTAAACATTTTACCCCCAGAACAAAGAAAGTTCCTGGAACTGTAAATGTTAAGTAAGTGTTTGTTGAACTACACTAAAATGAATAATTGAAAAATATTAAACAAAATTTAAAAAAATATATTTTTACATGTGCCTAGAGAATAATCAGTAAAAAAGGTCACAGTGTTTTCTTAATGTGTTGGAGTTTATTAATTACTATTTTGTGTTTTTTTGTAGGCTTATATTCATATTTCAGGAACATTTTAAAAATCTAGCTTTTTTAATACCCTATTCTATACTCTAAATCCCCGTGACTTTTTGTAATTACTAATTTGTACTTCTTCATCCCTTCACCTTTTTCATCCAGCCCTCCTAATCCCTGCATCTCAGTGTAAAATCTTGTTTTTAAATATAGTTTCTTTTTGTTTCTCATTGACTACAAATGTTTTAAGATATTATTTAAAATTTACACCTTATGATTATTTGTTGATACATGTCAAAACATGTAGGTTGTATTTGTACAAGTGACTGAAAATATTTAGATTATATTGGGACAAGAGTCTATTCTTCATCTCAAGAATCTAATGAAGATAATGGATTAATTGCTTTTGTGGTCTTAAATGTTAATTTTTCATTAAGAAATGGCAAAGAAACTCAAACTTCTTTTGCTTCGGTTAAATAACAGTCTCCACTAATCCAACCAGTTAATGATGTTAGAGAGATCACATGTAAACAACAACAATTTGCTCACATTCCTTCTAGAAGATAATAAGAAGTTCCAAAAAGCATCTTGAAAGCAATTTACCCAGCTTTCAAACAGCCAACAAAATTAAATTTTACTGTTAAAATAGATTAAAATTGAAGTATTTATGACTTTATATATGGTGGTAGGTATACTAATATCCTAGTCAATAAGTGCCTCAACTTAGTCGAGGAAAAAAAAAAAACAGAGTTTCTATGCTGCATAAAATTTATTAGACACATATCCTGATGTCAATTTTAAAATCGTAAAATGTTATAATAGTCAATACAAAACATTCAATAAAACAAATGCCTATAATCATCTTACTTAAAAAAAAATAAAGTCTGTCTTTAAATGAAAAATTAGACTGTTTAATCTAAAAAGAATGTTCACTATGTCTTTTACTTTGCGTATTATCAAGAGAGATAATGGAGAAATAACTCTTTAGCTATAACTAACATTTATCTGGCTTTAACTATGTGTTTGACTTTTCTTGCTATTTTTTTTTTGCGCGTACAAACTCATTTAATACTTATAACCCTATAATGTAAATATCTTCAAAGTCTTACTTTACAGATGAGAAAAGTGAGACCAAGGAAGATGTGCTAGAATTGAGAATATAGATATGTTTTTGATTTTTTAAATAAAATATGTAGTATGTTCATTAATAAATTATAATCGAGAAGGAATGTTAATTACTGAAATAAAACATGTGATTGGTTGTAAGACACACTATCTAAATTAAATTGTGTATATCCAATGATAAATGACCTTTCTACACATATACAAAATGATATGTGCAATTTTATATTGAGTGAAAATATCATCTGAGAAAAAAGTCATTTGTATGACCCCCCAAAGCCATTCAATCCAATAATTGTTTCTGTGATTGAAACCCATTAAAATAATGTTCATTAATGATGTGAGATATCAGAACACTAATATGTAATTACTGCAATTAATAAGAAATTGGTTTAGCCAAAAATTCAGTGTCTACTACAATGTATTCTGTAGAGGAGTTACTTTGTGTAATAAAAGAGCCTGGGATTTGTAAAGCTCCTTGCATTCTGTTTCCTGATAAGTAATTCTGATTACTGAAACCTCTGTGAACTTCTATATCCTTATTTCTAAAGTGACTGTACTAAGATATATAATGTAGGATTGTGAGAGGATGCAAAGGGCATGAGAAAAACACCTTCGGCAGCAATTCATGAGGCATACCACAAGCTCTGTAAATGCTGCCCTCGTTTACAGTAGGGAGCAGGAAAAGAGGAAGGCCAACTATGATGTGGAATGACTCCATAAAGGAAGCCATAGTCATGAATCTACAGAAGTTGAGCAGGGCTATTGAGGACAGGACACTGTGGACATCACTCATCCCTAAAGTCACCAGGAGTCAGAGACAACTCAAAAGCATTTAACGCACAGAGTATAGGAAGTACCTCTATTCCTAAGGGAAGAAGCCCAAATGTTCACAAATATTTTCTTCTAATATTAAACTGGTTTCTATTACATATCAGAATGTAAGCATTTTATTCATGTCACAACTACACTTTAAAATATATTAGAAGAAAAAACAATAAATTAATATATTTACAACTCTTTTGTAATTATAAATATTGTGTTTATTGGATTGCCTTTTATTATTAAAGTAATTGTGAAATTATATTTTTTAATAAACAAAATTAAAAATCTCATCAACCTAACATAGTTAATGAAAGATTACAAATGCTTATGTCAAGTAGACCTGGATTCATTTATAGGATTCCAGCACTAATTATGGGCAAACAGATCCTAGTACATAAGAAAAGTGTGGTCCCTGGAACCCTGGACTGTGTATGTTGAATCATAGCTCTGCCATTTGCTGAACAATTCTAACCAGTCGTTGCTTGAACTCTTTTCTCCCCAATCTGCCCTACTAGTATGTTGGCATAATCCAAACAACTACCTAACACACTTTGAGGATTAAATAAGCTAATATACACAAACCATATGTGTATATTATAATAAAATGAACATAAAATAAATGTAAATTAGCATCCACTGAGCATGTGTCACTGGGTAAGCTACTCATATTACCTAAGTTCCCTTTTCCTTGAAGTCCCATGACCTATGTGTGGACAGTGTGTCCCTTAAACAAAGAAGAGTCTTGTTCCACAAAAAACAAACAAACAAACAAAACACCTCAAATTTTCCTCATTATGTCTTGCTTTAGAAGAGAGACAGAGATGCAGTTGAGTGACAAATATTATATGTCTACCATCTGTAAGTACTGCTGACCCACCATGAGAGAGATAAAAAAGTTTTACTTAAGATCCCTGTCCTTAACTTGCAAAAGCAATACGTATATAGCTGATAATTAAATAGCAATATGAAAGTGTAGTAAAATGAATATATATATGACATGATACAAGCTAATAAAAATAATTGTCAAATAATTTGTATTAGAGATAAACATTTTAATATGTAGAGTAAGTTCATCATGGGTTGAAAGTAATAAGACTTGAACACTTTTGTGTCCAAGTAGTGGACAAGATGTTGATTTTTATTATTCATATAATATGAATCATCTTTGATATGAATTGTTCTGAATTCATCAAAAGTTTGTTCTTTGTTATCAATTGAAAAGATAAAAAATAAAATTTCATGTAAAAATATTTGGGGGGATTTGAGTTCAAAAGTGATCCTCAGGTTCAGAATGATTTTTAGAATTCATTGCATCTCCCGAATCAAGTGATCCAATGGGTTTACTGACTTTAACATTTGTATAAATTTTTTTTATCATAACAAAGATGTATCAAGTCATTATACTCTGAATCATAAGTAATTGAATAAAACCTATTACATTTTAAAGAAATTAAAACATGGTCACTCATTTGAGTACTTTTATGAGTAAAATAAGTAGCTGCAAACACACCTAGAGCAGAATGTCCCAATCTGGTCCTATTCAGAAATCTCTTTTCTTAAAACACTTTGATGGGCACATTACTTAGAGTTTGATGTTTTAAATCTCAAAGATACATTTGTTAAAAACCCGCTAAGTACCAAATGTAGAGTAAGGAAAAAACATTTATTTTTCTTGTCATACTTAAAATTGGTTTCCTTTCCTTTATCCTCACTTGGTTTCTTCTTGTGCTCCTTCCCACGTAAATAATCATTCATGCAAAAAAAAAAAAAAATGCTACTAGAGGCCGAAGAATATTGCATTCTGGGTGCATAATCAATTATGGTTTCCAACACCGAAAAAGGTTTTTAAAAGTGAACACATGAAAGAAGCTTTTAGAATATATATTTCTTCTTACATAGCATAAAATTTGAATTGTTTCTTGAGTAAATAAAAGGACTAAAAGTAAACAGATTTTTAAAACCATGTTGTTAGAGGAGTCCAGTGACCAATTAAAAGTTTTATCATGGTAATATATTTTTATTTGTACAAGAAGTTGCATAAAATAATATTTTATAAGTAGTGCTTGGAAAATAATTCTTATTTTAAAGGTATTAAATATTGTCCATTGTGTATTTACAAATATGTGTGATTGCAAAATATATACATATATGTTGTATATGTGCATGTATTTTATTTAAAAGAAGGTAATATTTCTTTATGACTTATTCATGAGTTGATACAACCTATGGACAATGTTTGTTTTAAACTTTTCCAAATATGTAACACATTGAAAGTGATCTAAAGAAAATTTTATACTAATTCATATAGAAACTATGAAACTGCCAATAAAAGCCAATACAATGGGGAAAGGAAGTGTAATTATCATTATAGAAAAATGGTTTATTCAGGATCTCTAGTATATGTTGTAAACCAGAAATTTTCTTGTTCTGAAGTTAATATATATATATATTTGTTATGTTCTTTTTTTTTTTTTTTTTTTTTTTTTTTTTTTTTTTTTTGTGGGTGCAAGGGAAGGGCTGAAGTAGATGTGGGAGATGTAAAGAGAAAGTATCATAGATGTAGAAGGTCAACACTTGTGTGCCCTACACTCAATAGTTGAAGTTGCTGGCTTTTTCTACTTATTGTTTTAAGATTTCTTCTTCTCTGACACAGTTTTGACCATTGAGAGAAGTATATCAAGAGTATCAGGCTTCTGTTCGTTAAAATTTATACTAGCTTAGATCTGAACTCAGAATATAGTTTATAAATATTTTAATCTCTTGAATAAAAGAGTAACTCAAGTCAAATATTTTCTATACCCAATGAATTGTTTCAAATAAATAAGAAGATATTTTGTGATTTCAAGGACAGGTTGAAAGAGGACGTGGTGGAGACAAGAAAATCAAATAAGGAAGAATTATATTAATTCCTGGTATCAAGCAATTGATTTTGAGTAGAATAGTTCCTCTTGGTTTGGGTAAAACACATAATTATAAAAGGTAAATAGTTGCCTGATAAAGGAAACAATAAGGGCAGATAAAATGAATGAACACCAAGCATTGATCCTGGGAAAACACAAGGTTAATTTTCTGCAAGCTTCTGTTCATAACATTTTCTATAATGGATTAATCAATAATCTTGTTTTATGTATTTCTGTTAAAAGAGATTTTATTGTATATATTGTTCTTACAAGTAATTAATTGCATGTACTGTTTATTATAATAAATCTGTAATACCTTTTTCTCCTAACATTTTTCTGATGCTGAGTGACATGACCTAAAATTCCTTTCACATCTAACCTTATAGCAATGCTTTTCACTGTCTTTTTTAATTGATTATCACTTGTGAGCCCACAAACGCAACTTCCTTTTCTATTTTTCCAATAGCTTTATCACGCACTATAGATGTCATTTTAGCACTTCCCAGAGCAGCCTCAGGTACAGATCAGCAAACTTCCTCCTTTTTATTTTTTCCTGGATATATCATGCTGTGATTCTTAACATTGAATTCACACCCAGAGCACTATGACTGAAGAAGCTAACACATGTATTTTCTCCATAAAGAACATCACATCCTTTTTGGTGCTTAAGAACACGAGACACCACCTTAGAACCATGTTTGGGGTCATTTAAAAACAAAAACAAAAACAAACAAACAAACAAAACCCAGAACTCTAACAAGAACCACAAAGAAGTGGAAAACACGACATCAAATAGATTGTAACAAGGACAGTTGTTTACAGGGTGAGAGTCGAAAGGTGCAGACAGAGGATTTGCACCTTGGGAACAAGGACTTCGAGTGACTTAGACTTTCTGCCACACTGTGAATGTCCTCAAAGCTCTGTGAATGCTGGTTTTGGAGTTAGATATACATTTCAGTTAGTAGGTAATTCACAAATATGAAATCCACAAATAATGAAATTTTTCTGTATATAAAGGAGGCTGAGACACCTTTGCCAAGTTATAAAATTTTATAATTTGGGGGGAGAAGTCTTCATTCTCAGTATCAAGATATCAGTACTGTCACATTTGTTATTTTAAATTTTGCCATTCTTACATTTGATTTATGAATACCCGTTCAATTTTATCTTTACAGACCTAGGTTGTTGCATATTATTTGGCAAACCACTTCATTACAGTGATGAGTAAGTATATAAAGAGCACTTTTACTGTAATTTTCCAGTAATTAGGTTTTCAGACTTTCATGTATTGCAACTCACAAATGAATGACCCATTGTTTGTGTAGTAACAATTTATTAGTTATAAGTTCTCTGGAATAATGCCATTTTAAGAGCTAGCAAGTTACTTATCAAGACAATTATTTAAAATTGATGAATTTCAGAGCATGATTTCAAGGTATAAAATTAAATGCACATAATCAATTTTTTATTTTATAAAGTGAATATGTGTTGCAAGCAACTTACTTATTGCATATTACTTTGTTTCTTTCTAATTGATACTGGGCCCCAGCTAGCTGCACTAAAATGGAAAAAAAAGGTAGAAGAATAAATATATGCACTGTCTATAGCTGATGAGAACACAACTAGATTCTTAATGCAAGTCTTGCCAATAGAAATACCATTACCTTAAATTTTAAACTAGCCATTATCCTCAAAGCAACATTGGCATGGCTATATGCATCCCAAACATATATTTTTTTTTTAAATCAGACAAAGCATACTGCAGAGAAAGATAGAAAAACAGAAAAATAATGAAATCTTGGGGATTGTCTTTATCCTATAGTTTTAAAGGAAATTCATTTTGGAATATAGTTTTAAATATCTTATAGTTTTAAAGGGAGTTAATTTTAGCAGAAGGTAGAAAACAGTACACTTTCACGAAGCATTAACAAAGTTTGCATACTTTTATTTAAAAGGAATTATGGACTATTTTTATAGAAGAAGAAATCTTTTGAACAGCTTGCTGTATTATTCTAATTATATTTGTGTTGTAAAAACTGAATAGTATAGAAAAACAATTGAATTAGCTGCATTATAATACCCTTAGGGAAGAGTCAATTTGTAGTTTAGTGATTTTTTTTTTCCTACACTACTTAATGAACAGCATGAACCCGCAATATTAAAATTTAGTGTTTCTGACAGCTGAAATCAAATACATATTCCAAGAATTTTAAATCCACTACGTTTTGTTTTTTGATAAATAAACAAGAAAAAAATCCATTATACTGTATGTAAAATGTTCAGTGAATTTATACATTAATGAGAGATAACTAATACTTCTTGATTCTGTGATCTGGCCAAATGAACCGAATTCAGTATATATGTGGATCGTCAAAGCAAAAAAATTACATTTATCTAAACTTTCCATAGATACACAACTAAAGCCTTTTATCAACTGAAGGCTGTTCATAATACAAACTTACTATTCAACCTTGCCAATGATGTTTAAAATCCAAAAACCATGTCCAAAGACACAGGATGAATAACCACTCAGTTCTTTTTTGTGCCCTATTCTGTTAGCTTTCATTCTGGAACACATATTACCTCAGATAAGTCTTCAAAATCAGCTTCGAAACTAGCTTAAGATGGTTCTTGCAACTCTTAAAATAACACCTACATTTTTTTCTATTTTATTCTTTTGCCCTTTGCTGAATTTTTTAAAAAAAAAAAAAACAAAAAAACAAAAAACAAAACAAAAACCACACACACATTAAATTTATAAACTCAAACTTCAACTTGGTTATTTCAAACACTCAAAAGTTCTATCTTCAAGTTCACTTTCCTCAGCTCTGCTCTCCCTTGGAATGCAGAAATGTTCACAGACAGGACGCTTCAGCCACATATTCTCTTATTTCCCAGACCCCTGAAGATATTGTCTTTAACCAAAACTTATTTGATGAAGCTTCGACCAAAGGTGAATTGCAGAAGATGAGAGAAATTATGTTCTTCTGATTATCACTGAATATTGTCCCAATGTCACATAAAGGGCTCTCATATGACTTAATTGGTAAATATTTGAAAAAAAAATTGAAACAATTGAAATTTCTTCAATAATTTTATTTATCCTTTTTCCTATTCAATTTATACTTTGAGAACTACTTTTCCCTGAATATGTGTTCTGTTTGTTGTGATGAATCGTTCCCTCTCAGAGAGATTTGCCTGCTTTAGAGGTTATTACTATGTTGTTTTTCCCTAAATCAGCTTAAATGGCCTTAGATGAGATGTGGCTTTTAGCATATGCCCCGTCTTCCTGGTGAGTTTCAGTTTTCTCCATGTTAGAATCAATTGGGGGTGGTGGGAGAGGGGGAGTCTTTTAAAAATTCTAACGTCTAGGCCCTACCCCATATCCATTAAATCAGAATCTCCATGGTCCAGGATGGAGAGGTAAAGAGGAATAGAAACAGACTTTTTTTTTTTTTTTTTTTTTTTTTTTAAATTCTCCAGGTAACTCCCCCATGTGGCAAAGTTTCAAAACTAGCTCCCATGTGGTCACGGTCCTATTAGTAAGTAAAGGCATATAGCCTCTTGGTCAGAACTAGTACTGCCAAAAGAAAGCAGGCTGTCAGCCCGCTGATAATTATAATTATTTAAAATGAGGTATATTTCTATAATTGTAACACATATGGCTAATTATTCACATAGAATGTAGAGTCATCGTATTTGCATTTTAGAAACATTAAATGAATGGAAGTGTTAGGGAATTCCTGGAGCGTGGGAATCCTGGAGAGAAGGACATCCCTGCAGAAAGTTCTCTAGCATTCCAGGTAAGAAAAAAGAATGACATGTAGCAAGACAAGGAGGGTTAGATTTGTGCAGGAGAAATTTGAAATTGTATTTATCTTTTTAACATCTACAGTTAACAATGCTTGAATTTGGAAGACTGTGAGAGTGAGGGTAATTGATAGGCTAGGTTGTTCAGTTGATTAGGAGGAGATTCAGCATGAGATGAAATAAAATCAAGTTCTTACATAAAGTTTTAAAGTGTTTATCCTGGTTTCTCTGCTATTCTAAGATTTTTTAAATTTTGTAGTCCAATAGAATACAAATGTCTTAAATTATTTCTCCTGTTCAAGCATAAGGGCCATTTTGTTCTACAAAGATTAATGGCTGAATGCAAATGGAAGTTAAATAAGAGATAGATTCTCTATGTATAGTGAAAATAGTTCCACTGATTGTCAAAATTTTCTGACCTTGAATGAAAATACAGACTTATACCAATTCTCCTGAAATTTCCCTAATGAACTTTTTTTCATATTTTATATCACTGCCCAGAATCTCAGATGAATAAAATATTTTCAACGACTTCTAATCCTGGTTATTATCTGCTACTCTCTTTCTAAATTAGAAATCAGAACCAATTCACTATCCTTTACATTCTTTATTCCAGCTCAATTACTTGCTCACCTCTCATTGTATTACCCTGAAAGCCAGTTCCTATAGTTCATTAACTAATATGCCTAGTAAATGGGACATTTTAAAATCTTCTCTTTGAAATTCACTCTACACAGTTGCATATAAAAGTGTAATGAGTGATTTTTTTTTATTTCCTTAAACTGTAAAATCCTTAAATTTATACAATGGCAAAAATTTACATGCGCATGTACTCATGTAACCAATACTGGACTGAGATACAGAAAACTCCCTCAATTCTAGAAAGTTCCTTAGTCTTCCTGTCAGTTAGTATTGCTTCTCCTTACTGCAACCTAAGGTTAGCTACCATTCTGCCTTCTATCACTTTAGGTTTATTTTTACTGTTTTAAATTCCATAAAAATGGAATCATACTGCTTTGTTTCTTTCATCTCTGCCCCCTTTTATTAATTTTACATTTGGAAGACTGATCCATATTATGGCAATGAAATTGCTCATTCTGTCTACTACAGACATTTGGGTTAGTTTAAATTTTGGCTATTTTGAAAAAAATATCACTATGAACATTCTTGGAATTTCGGTAGACATATGCACTAGCTTCTCTTGAATGCGCCCAGGTGTGTGATTGCTGCACGAAAGGCTAGCGATATGCTTAGGTTTGGCAAGTTCTGCAAATTGAATTTATAGATTAATTTGGAACAAGTACAAACCTTACCAATACTGACATTTTCTATGCATATAAATGGTCTATCACTCTATTTAAGTCTCCTTTTCTTAAGTTTGCAATCATCCATCTAGAGGTTCTGAACATCTTCTGTTACATGTATTTTAAGTATTGATATTGTTGATGCTATTTTATGAAACAGTGCTCATTAATTTGATTGTCAACTTGTTCCTTATTAATATATTGAAACATAATTGATTTTTATCGGGACCTTATATGTTGACGCTTTGCTATATTCACTTAATAGAACAAAATAGTAAAACAAAACACAGCTAACAATTAATGTCGTGAACCACAGAATCAAGCTCAGTTGTCTGAGAGAACAGAGTGTGAGATTTGAAAGACCTGAAGTATATTATAACGAAGGTAATATCTATGGAAGACAAATAGGCCGAATCTACGACTGATCTACATTCCAGAATGCCTTCTGGAAGGAGATTAATGAGAGAACAAAATGAAGGCTATAGTCAATACAAAAGATATAAAAACATTTCTAGATAAAGAACAGGAATCCTCTAATGAAAGACTTCAACTGGGTTCAGCAGGAATGGCAAAGAAAGAATACATATTATAGGAATTCTATGATTATTATAGAATGCTAATTTAAATTATCTAAAGTTTTAATAGCATTTTAAATATATAATATAGTCTGTATTTAAATTTGCTTTATTTTTTAATGCAACACGAGATACCAAAAGTAAACAGATAAATGTCTTCAAATCTCAGAGACAACAAATGTAATCTTAGCCTGCTATGAAAATTAAAAATTATATCTTTATCATTATTTTTAAAAGCTTCTTCTCAAAATACCATACAGAAAGATGCATGAAATAAGGGCAAAGTGTTTTCTCTAATAACAATTATATAAATTAATTTTAAAATGAGAAAGAGAAGAGATGACTGAAACTATAGAGAAAAATATAAAGTAACTAGAGTCCTCAAAGTGTCAATAGATATTTTATTTCAACTTGCTGAATGAAAATATACTTAGTGCCAAGAGATCATTAAATAAGTATCCTCAGTGGCCAATACCCAACCCATTGCAATTATATGTCCCCTTAATACAAGACCCTACACAGCCAGCTCTTTAGTCTCTGATTGATAAAATCCCCACAGAAATTTCATCATCTATTTGTTTTTTATATTAAATCTCCACCCTTCCCCAAAGGGTAGGGATTAACCTTTAGTGTGGGAATGATAGATGATAAGAAGAGAAAGGCTCACTCCATGAAGCAGATGGACAGGGTAGGAACAGTTGAGAATTGTCTTTTACCCTGAGCAGGAGTGGATAAACTCACTATAATACGCACTGTTTTTAAATGCTTTTACACTTTGGTTTTGATTTTAGCATTTTAATACATTTGAACTTTTTTGATTTTGTGCATAATATGGAGTAGAGAGCTCACATGGTTTTTTTAAGCATTTAGCTAGGTAAACCAATAAAAATATTAAATATATTTTTATTGATATGAAGTTACAATATCTATTTTAAACACAATTCCAATAAATGCAGACATTTGTTTCTGAACTATAACACTATTTGATTGCTAAGTTTTAAAATTTATTTTGAAAATAGTAGAGTCCACCCTCACTGCTTACTTTCAATAATAATGCTAAAGTAAAATTTTTTATCTCAAGTAAATTTTCCAACAGACTTCTTTATTCTATTGTTTTCAATGTTTTATTTGAAGGCCCTAAAAATCAGATAAAGCACAAGTTTAAAAGGAGAAAATAAAATGCTAGCTGGAGACTCATAGATAATTAAATTGCTTCCAGAGAATCTTAAAGACAATACTACTGAACTGTGTATCCCTCACTCTGGTTTACCTTACTGACATGTTGAAATGTAACTCATCTCTGTGGTGTCTTATCAGTGACCTAGGATGTCCTCACTGTACCTTCCATTAAGGACTGCTCTAGGGCAACTTATAACAGGTTCCTTTGGTGTAAGGCTTAGGCCATTTATGTTTTGTTTTGTTCCCCTTTAACTTACAAATGCTCAAGGGCAAAATGGAGGACCCTCTAAGAATCAGGCATACTCCGCATTCTGTCCCTGTCTCCAGCTTTGATATGTCCACATCACATCAACTTTATTTTGTACTGAAGCAATCTCAAGATAAACACCGGGATTCTTCATTCTCAAAGGACTTCAATTTCTCTCTTCTTTCATAACAGTGTATGATGCAAGAACATCTGAATCATGTCTACGTTCTTGCAGGGCATCAGAAAGTCATGAACGTCATTGTATCTTATGGTTACTCCATATTGATTTAGGGTGCTCTATCAAACATTCTTCTCAAAATAGGAAGTAGAACCAAAGTTCCTCTGCTTCCGCCATCTTTCCACCAAAACTAACAGGTATGTTTGTACTTCCCCACATCTTTCTCAACCAATGAATCATCAGTAGATAGAAGTGTTGGGTTTTTTAAAAAATAATCTTTATCTTGCCTTTCCCACTTTCTCTTCTTCACCAACTCCATCAGAAGACCTTTCATCTCCCCTTCTTCCTGATGGGAAAGACTCTTCATCATATGCTTCCCATCCCTGCTGATATCTGCCTTAAGCTTGCCTTAAGCAATAATGGCCAGAGGGCTACAGCAAACAAAACAAACAAACAAACGAAATGCCAAGACAAGAGATGTACTTGGAATTATTTCAAAATTAAATTAACATTCTGCATGAAAATAACAACCTCAATACCTTTTAGAATATGATGGCCTAAAAATGATAAATCAGTAAAATGTAAAAAAAAAAGCAGCTTAACCAGTTCAGATAACTTCACAGTGACTTTTTTTCTATTTTTTATTCTCTTTATACTTTCTCATTTTGATTTCTATTTTGTAATGTTACCTTTTTACTACTTCTGGATATTTTAAATTAATCATTTAGATTAATGTATTAAAAGCTAGGCTAACAAAGTATTTATTGCAGGCCAAATGAAGGTCATAAGTGTCACTGTAAAATGAGATAAAAGCCCATTTTTTCCAAAATTAACAAACTATTTTATGCATATGATGTATAATATGTATACTGTGAATAATCAAGTGATATGGAGTGATTTGCTTATTTGTTTTCTGTGAGGCTATTACGGTAAGTGGGAAAGAATCACAGGTTAATAATGTAGGATTTCAGACAAAATGCTTATGGAAAGATCATCTGAGATTCTCACTTCTTTACTCACATTCCAAAATATATTCTTGAAATTAAATGATAAACATTAAAGCAAATATATAGATAGAATAGTTATACGGTCTCTGAGTAGAAAGTTGTTTCTGAGCATAAGGTAACACAAATTAAGAAAGAGAATAAACTACAGATTTGAGAACTTAATACTGAAAATAGATTTTATATCATAAAGCATAATTATTAGAAACAAAATTCTAACCTGAGAAGGATTTCTAGGCTACATGTAAAGACAGGTTTAAATATATATATTTACATATATATTATGTAGACCCATATTTATATATATCTGTAAAAAATTATATCCTCCACTAAAAAATACGCATTTATAAACCAGAGATGCAAAACAAATGCAAAATTAGCTTATTAAATATATAAATATTCATCAATAATTTTAGGCAGTATGATGTGAGAGATACAGAAATTCTTTCAAAATACTGAAATATAAAAAATAAATTTTAAATTATTAAATTAAAATACTAACACATAATAGTGCCAACATTACATCTTTAAATAAATACAGAGAATAGAAAACAGTTGGACGATCCATACTGAGTATATTTAATGCATAAATAGGAGAGTGTGCTAAATGTAAGAGTGGCTATGTAGGCATTGCAGAAAAGACAAGACATCTAGAGAGGCCAATTTTGGCACTGTCAGTATAAACTCTCCCAAGAACAGAATTTTGCTCTGTGTCCCTGACATGTTCACATCATTTGCTAAGCTCAAATTACAAATATATCAGAAATAGTGCCAATAAAAGAGGAATAAATTTAGCCTCTATTAATCAGAATCCCTACTCAATCAGCAATATGCATCAAAGTAAAGGGCATGTATGGTATGTCCACATGAAAAAAATGCCTGAGAATTACATTCTGTCATATTAGTAAGTTGGCTTCTTATAAGTGGTCCTTGTGAGGCTTGTTAGCATTCCAGAATCCCACGTGTAATAAACTATGATGCTACCAAGATTGATCTTCTGAGTCAGTAGCTGGGGCTTAACCAGGTTAGGGTTGGTTTACCAAGATAAATGTAGTCTTGAGAAACTGGTCAGGATGATATGTCATCACCTCTCCTTCTCTGGAGGCTCCTTTTGGGGCAGCCAGATACCATGCTCTGGGGAACATTCCCCTGGACCTGTCTACTAGGAGAAACATATTGAAAAGGCAATTTTATACTTATCTCTGGGAAGAAAATGGTAGAAAATTTTCCACAGTGTCTATATTCCTATATGCATTGTTCAGAAGCATTGATGACCTTCGTTCTGAAATAGTCTTCAAGGATGTTTGTACAAAATACAGTCTTAGGAGATAAAGATTATGTCTCTCTCTTGGTTAGGGGACAGATTTGTTTCCTAACCAGGATAATAAAAAATAATGCTTCTCTCCTGGGTAAAGTTTGAACTGCTTTTTGGCAGACATTAGATTGTCTGCAAAGAGTATTGTAGTCATTTCTGCTCTAAAGTGACATATGTGTTCCTAAAAACCACCACATTGTGCAAGGTGATGCGCAAAAGCCACAGAGCTTACGGAAGATGGGGTTGGATGCACGATGCTCAAAATAGCCATCACTACCTCATTAACGACAGCATAGCCACCTAATAAAAACTGTAGCATGATTATATGCATGTTACATAATTAAGAAACAAAGGCTACCAACAAATATGACATTTTACCTTGAAATGAATTTCGGTTTGCTTGTGGATGTGTATGCAACACTCTACCCTCTGTACGCAAAAGGAAGAGAACAGAAGGTAAACAGAAGATGAGTGTGAGAAAGATAGCTAAAGAGAGAGAACAAAGTGGAGCAATGCATAAGAGGCAGAGAAGAAAGGAGGAAAAAAAGATGGGGGCGGTCCTGGGCCCAGATGGCTGCCAGCGAGTTGCAGCTTGTAAGTTGTTGCAAAGTGGTGGAAGGAAGATTCTCTGAAATCAGACAAATAATTGTGGCAGCAGGTGTAATTGAGTGCTGCTCCTCCGTATGTGGTGTGTTTTTGTGTGCATTGTGTGTGTGTGTGTTTTCTAGATGTCTCGGTTCTGCTGGGTATAGTTTTCTGCATTCATTTAGTGATTCTCAAAGATACAATATGCAACGCATAAGCATGCAAAATCTGTGTCATGTTCAAATTGTTCCCTGACACATCATTTGTTTAGGAAAAAAAAAATGTTTTTCAAAACCAGTGTTATAGCAGACCTGATTGCATGCATCATAAGAAAAAGGATGGGAAAGAATGTAGAAGTACTTGGACAAAACTATCACCATTGCTGGGAGGAAGAATAATCCAAGAGAATGTAAAACCTATGTGCCTTCTCCAGATAGAGTAAAACCTAGAGGACATCAAATATTGAAACCAGAAGCACATTCTAATACAATGTTGTTCACAGAGATGGGATGAAGTCAGCCACACTCAATTATTAGACGACACTCATATTTTACTCAGCTGTTATATTCAAGAGAATGTTAAGATGAACAAATTGTACCATTTTGTTTACAATATGGAGAAAATGTATGAAAAAATACTTTAACAAATTAATATAATATTATCTTTGTTTAGACCTGTCTCTGATTTTTTTTTCTTATGGAAATTTCTATTTTATTAATCCAATATAATTTTCTCAGTTATATACATGTCCAAAGAAATACCTTAATTCTGATCCTCATATTTTTTCAAAACATAAAAACAAATAGTCCCTAGGGTCATATCTGTTTCAGATTCAAAGTAAAATATAAAATCTCTGGTAACTAATTCGCTAATTTGAGGACCTTAATTTGTCATCTTAAAATCATCTACGCAACACGAAATGAAAAAAAAAAATGAATCTAATGACATGCCTCATGATAATTTCAGCTATATCTAACACTAATTGTAACCTAAAAAATTGATAGTCAACATTCCCTCATTTTCAATACCGTCAGTAACAGCCCTTCATTTTTCTCTTGGTGCCCAGTTGTCCTCAAATCACCTGTGAGAATAACAACTGCTACAGGTCTGCCAAGATGGCACAAGTGTGAAGCCTGCTGTTTCAGTCAGCAATCACTTTGAAGGAAAAATATATACATATTGGCACTGGATTCTATAGTGGACACCTTGTCCATTTCACTTAGGATTCAGCTTCATTTGGATCAGCATGAGTTTAAAACCAGGTGAAGATCATTTCATTAGGGCTCAGCAGGGACACAAAATAATTTCATTGACGTCCAGCTGGTTTGAAAAATGTGATGACTGGAAATCAGGTAGGTTTTACATGTCAGCAGCTTCAGAAATCAAAGCTTTACACATCTCTGATTACATTTAAATTAAGAATCACAGTAAGGTCACAAGTTGTACCCAATTTTAATGGTCATACTGTAATTCCAGAAACAATTCAAATTTATTGTTAGTAATACCGGTTTGCCAGGGTTACCTTTCTTCAGCCCCAGCTGGTGGGAATTATGGTGCAGGATAGAACTCTATAGTCCACAATCCTAAGCATTGACCACAAACCTAAGAGTATAATTCATTATTCACCACGTCACTTACAAATTCTCCTTCAGTATACATCTGACCATTTGATGTCTACATCCTTAACGAAATAGTAATAGTCATGAGATCGTGATTATTTTACTTGTTTTAGAAGTGTGTCTTTAGTGGTCATGACCCTTGGAACAAATGTTTTTTTTCTTATTTATCTCTTTTACTTTCTACTGTTTTTCAAGTCATATAAAAATCCAGGTGACAAAATTGAATATGCTTTTAAGATAAATATACAATTAATATGCATTATACAGTATTCAATTCCCATTGTATTAAAAGGACAATATAAAGTTCATTTAATTCGACCTATGTATCTTCTATTTGGGAGTTAGATATAGGTACATATTAATTTCATGAATTCTCTAACAGACATAATTGCTAGCTGTGTTTTGATTTCTCCAAAGCATTAAAAATAAAGATAGGATTGCAGAAACAAAAACTATCATTTTTATTTATATTGTATTTTTAATTTACATAAATTCATTAGGAAAAAAACAAGTATTTCGATTTATTTTCTACTATGTTCTTACCATACAAACCATATAAAACAATTAAGAAAACAAACTTCTATACTTAAAAATGTCAAAATAAATGCCCTATTATCTAACTATAATAAAGGTCACACTCAATTTGTTTGTATCACATTCATATCAATAAGCTAATTTAGAGTATTTCCCAGATTTTTCCATGTTGATTTTACACTTTTAAAATCTCCAAAAGGTTAAATTTCATTCTTACATAGATTCTTCTTCAAACTTACAGCAACGCATTTTCAAATGGTCTCAGTTATATCAAGTTCAAGTCTTAATTTTTTTTGAGTAATTTCTGTAAAATTCTCAACTCTTTTCTTACCTTACTGTGAATATAAATCTCCCTTTTTAATATTTACTTGTCACTTCTCCTTCAATATTAATTCAAGAAATATCTATTCAGGGTCAACCATTTTAATCAGAGTAATAATTGTTGGGTAAAAAAATGAATATGACAAGTTCCCATTTTCAAAACTTGAGAAATGCTTAGAAGAAGTTGTATGATTATTAACAGAGATTCGGATCATGGTAGAAAACATGGTTAATTCTCTCGCAGGAGAGGGAAGAAGTATGGAATCAAGCTTCACATGGAATGTAATTCGAGCATTGAATTGAAAAAAAAAGGACTGCTACCTCTAGGGTGAACTTTCTTATCTGCAGAAATGAACAGCGTTTTGCACTGGAATCTCTGAGTGGCCAGTTCCTTCGTAATTAACTCATTCAGGTTCTTGCTCTTTCCGAGAAAATGTCAGCATTTTAAAATTTGACATTTCAAAGGAACCAGAGCATTTGGACATCAAATCACATATATGTTAATTAAAATTAGTCCGTGAAATGTCACGAAGATAAGTGAGACAAAAGAGTCTACTTTTCTTCCAACAGTTGCAATGAATTGTTTAATAAATAATTAAATAAATAAATAACTGTGTGTAAGAAATTATGTCACTGTCTTTCATTTCTTAAGGAGAGGAATGGAGCAGAGTAAGGCTGCTAGGATCTCTTAATTTACTGGGCCAGTGTAATTAAAAATAAAATTTGGAATAAAAGATTCAATTACCATTTTTCACTTTCACCCAGCAAGAACATCCTAAATCACAAAGAAACACATAAACAAAAAGGCTGTCTAAAAATCAGCCTGAATTTTGAAAGAATACTGAAAGTCATAATGTCAAAATAATCAGCTCTTTCATACACAAATGGATTTATCTGTATGACAAACTCATTACATTTTCCTTATTTCATTCCAGACCCCAGAATATTCCCAGCACCACAATATTCAGCCCTGAATAACACCTGTCTAGATCATCAGACAGTCTATAATGTCAGCAGTAGAGATGGGAAATAGGAAGAGGATTATGAAAACTACCCATCTGTACAGCTGTGGTTAATTGAAGCATGGCTGTTTTTTGTGTAAGGAAATATCATTTTATGTTACTTTCACATACACTTAGAAGATCAGAAGATCAGTGCTTTCTATTCACATCTTACTTTTATATATATACACAGCACTGTTTTTGAAATATTTGAGTCATAATCTCATCAGACACTAAAACTATATGGCACCAGCTAGTAGTATAAAGTATCTGATCTCTATCAGGATATGATTACTATCCACACATTAGAATTAACCTAAAGTTTCCTATTTTTTCACAACTGACATAAATTCATTTATTCTCACTTTAAAATATTTCAGGCTAATTTTCAAAATTGTCTTGCTTTGAAAAGGAAAATTTCTTATTACTTCTTTGGGAAACTTTGGTGATAAGAAAAATAATAGGAAAATGTTATACATCTTGATAGAAAATGTGATATAAAATGACATGAATAAACATAGAAGAGATGACACTGAATATGTCTTAGTCTAACTAAATTTACAGTAAGCACAATTGGTGATCAAACTAAAAAGACACAGGAAGTCACATTAATTAGTAAAAAATAGGCTGTGTCCTACCATCATTTTCAGTGTATCCCATAATTTAACACAGTAGACCATCACAGCATGAGCCATGCAGATTGACTAAGTACTATTTTACAGACATGTCACTTGACCGTGATACAACCTCTACATTAGAAATCCACTCATGTAAGACAATGACATTTAGAAAAGGAAGAAACTAGGAGACAGGTCAAGCCCGTGAAATCTCTAGACAATGAATGGTCTTTCGTAATGTAGGAAAAACGTAGACTTTCACAAGGTATTTCATAATGAATTTATCATACAGAAAAAGTATATTGAAGAATATGGCCTCTATAGAAGACCAGAGCTATTCAAGCAAGTTAAAGCTGTTACACGTACATCTATTGGGCAAAGCAGAACATTCACTATAAAGTTCATAATCTTTCAACTTAAAAGCTGGAATAAAATCCTGAGTAAGATTCAGTATCAGTGTCATCTGGCACAGAAGATAACTCTCTGGCTATGAAACTCAATACTTGGTGTTCCCTTCTGCCCTTCTCTCTCCCATTACTGTTCTTCTTTTTTTTTTTTTTTTCATTTGTGAAAAATCATTCTCCTCATACTCCACTCTCTCCTCCAGACCCACACATCCAACAGCAGGCCCTGAATAACTCTGGGAGAGAAAATGCCCTAATAAAAGATTGGCATTGTTATTTTATTGGCATACTGGCGTATTATATTTACTATCATGGTGGGCATTGACTATAAAATGATAGTGGTATTTGAGAATGTAAGCAACAGTCCATAATCATTTCAACTACTATTTCTTAAAGGAAATATTGCTTGATAAACACAGCTATTCTTACATATGAAATTTTCTTCAGAAAATAACCATAATGCAAAACCACTTGTTATTACTCAATCACTGGCTCTGTTCAAAATCAAACAAATGACAATATCTGTGTCAGGTAGTTTATTTAATTCAAATAGATATGAGCACAAAAGGACACATTCGGTCCCATGAGGAGAAGATATATTTATGGAAATAATAGGTTTTAAAACTTGTGGAAATACTAAGAATCACAATTAAAAACGTATAGACTATTCAGAACTATTAAGAGTTTTTCATAGAATGAGTATGATCCTTAGATGATTTCATTAGAATTGCCTGAGGTGTTTATTTAATAACCAGTTTCTTGGGTCCAACTCCAGACCTATCAAATCAGAGTAATTCGAGGAGAGGCCTGGGAATCAGAATGTATAATGGTTCCTCCAGACATTCTTATGCCCACTAAACTGGAGATTACTGGATTACAAGAAGACTGTAGCTTCCTTTGTAACCCAATGTCCATTAACCCTCAGGAGGCCTGCCAGGTTCTGAAGTGGTGGTCACAGCACTACTGTTAGACCTTGCTGGTTTATGAGTCTAGGTCCTCCTTGGCCACAAGACACTTGACAAGACTAAGTGTGAAAGTTGAGGGTAACACTGACTATCTCATAAATTAGGCTGTGTCTCAGCAGGAGGGGCAATTCTTACAGCATTTATCTGGCATTATAGACAGAGTCCTATTTGTTTTCCTTGATATTTCATATTTCAGAATGAATTATAAAAGTTGCTCCCTTGAAGACATTCAAAGTATGATATATTTAGGCTTATGAATGACTAATATATTGAATGCTTAATTAATATTTGCTGAAAGAATTATAAAAAATTTAAGAATTATGTTAGAAATTTTTAAAGAAATATGCATTACATTTAGATAGGTCTTAACTCTTTATTTGACTTAATTAAAATGTGTATTTCAACACTAGATACATTTCCAGAAAATGCCCACACCATGGAAAATACATTGGAACACATAGAAATTGCACTTTTATATATATCTCAGTTTGAAAAGAAAAGATGATTTATCTAAGTCATTTTTCTCTTAAAGTGTTACCTACACTTGTCTCTCTTCTATTAAATTCAAGACTTGTGAATATTTACTACTTTCTTGGTTGTTCAGGCTAGCTTTTTTCCTTTGTAATTTTCCCCCTGCCCATGTCCCAAGTTGTATCTCCTGTAGAGGTGACCTCTGTGCAATCTTAAAGCATTTTAGGAAATTACTCCCATCTTTGACTCCTGGCCCTATTTTAATTCTCTAACTTCAATTGGATTCCCTGGTTTCTTTCTTATTTCCTCACCCTCAGTTTTTCACCCTTTTTGACTATTTTCATTGATTTCCCATGTAATGGTTTGCCAGTTTTCCAATTTTGTCAGGTTTATTTTCTAAAGTGCAGGGTATTTCTCATTGTTCCTGCACTGCCATGGGTCATGGGTCAATTTCAGTCTTGCACAGCCCAATATGAGTTCCAACTCCGGAGCACTAATGGCCTGTACTGAAGATTTGCTTTAAAGATAAAGCAGAAGGCAAGTAGAAAAAGAATGTTATAAACTTTTTTTTTTCCCCCTAGGAATATGCTACTTTTTCTTTTGAGACTTGCTAAAATACAAATATTTGTGAAAACAAATTCTGTTTTGTGGCAGTAGATCAGTGCTAAACATGTATTGTGTTGTAATGCAAATTTGGCAATCTTTCCACTATTTGTCAAAGTGGTTGGGGCTAACAAGAAATTAGCAATCCACTCTTTTCGCTCAAGCACAGAAGAATCGCTTCGCAGTGAAATGAAGACGTTTACTGCATGTTCAGTTCAGTGAGTTCAATAACAATGGCTTAAAAAACAAAAACAAAATCTTGAGAAAATGTGACTACTTCTTATACTGAAATATAGAACTTATATACTTCTAGGGTACTGTCCCCAGTTTGTGGAGTTAACATTCCTATCAGAGAATATTTATATTTAGTCTGTTTGAAAAATAAATTAAACTTTTAACAAAAATATGTTGACATTTTCTGAGTGTATACAATTTCAATGGAATTGCTTTACAAATTAATTAATTGCATAGCCTTTAATATTCCTAGTATACTTTGATTGAAAGTTACACAAAGAATCATGACTAATATAATGAATGCCTATTTAATATAAAACATGCTCTTAAATGTATTATGCAATTTTTAAATAAAGTTAATTAAATATATTCATTAGCCAATAAACATCCATTGAATTATTTCTATATAAGGAACATAACTAGGACTGAACAGTGTGTAACTTATGAAGCTCAAAGTTTGGATAGAGGGAGAAAAGTCAATTAAAGATCTTGTACAAAATGATAAATGCTGTGATAGTGAAATATCCAAGGTGACATAGAAAACATTTGTTTAAATCTGCCGGGATGTGGAGATTAGGAAACAACTAATCAGACAGTTCTGACTAAGCAAACTTGAGCTATAATTTAAAGGGTCATCATGTTGAAAGAAAAAGATAGATATTTTTCATGAAGATTCTATAGTTGACAAACTGTCAAGAAGCCATGTAGATTTTGATATATAGGAAATAAAACTTTGTGTTTTGAAGCCGACATGTAGAGTGTTAAAAGATTTCCTAGCGAGAAGTTAAGGTGGAAAAGTTGTTTGAAACTAGATTTATAAAGACTCTTTGTAACACATAAGGAAATTTAAACAGGTCAAGTAACATTCTAAAACATATTGAAATGATAATTGATTGAACAAATCTTTGTTATGGAAAACAAATCTGCAAGCAATAGGGAAGACAGTGTCAAAAGAATAATACTAGAAAAACACGTTTGTTAAGATGTTTTTGTAGTAGCACAAGCAAATTATTTTTAAAAATCATTTAAAAAAAACAGAAAAGAGGGAGGTAGATGAAACATAATTTAAAACTTAAAATAATTTTATTTCGCATTCTATAATTAAATGCTTACATGAGTGAAAAATAAACAAAAAAATAAATAAACCACTTTATTGCTAGAGAAGTTGAGAAATGTTCTGTATACTAGACAAAAGAAAATAACAGTATAGAGGACGTATTGCCAAAAATTTTGGTACTAACAATTCCTCCATCCCAATAAATTCATACTTAGTGTTCTCATCAAGAGTTAGTCTATCTTCCTTCACATTGAATGTAGTCTGAACAGGTAATTTGTATTGACCTCTATACAAATATATATTTAAGAATTTAAGTACTTAAGGATTATACAAGTTAAAGATAATGGCTGTATAGCTCAAATTATAAATACCTGTCATGATTTTGAATTTCATCTAATGTAATAACTCTTCATTTTTTGAGATGAGTTATTTACTTTTGCATCATTGATTTTATTGTATAGTAGCCTTGACTGAAAAATTATGACCTGGTGCTTAAATTTTATTGGCTTCCCTTTTCCAGAGAACTTAAAAAATACTTCTCTTTATACCATTAATGTCAGCATACTCCTGTATACTTTCTGCATTACTTGTATCTCCAGCAGTCACATAGACATTATTTCCTTGGGTTATAATTTGTTATTATTCTTTGTAACTATCCTATATGTGACATGATCCTTAAATCATGGTTACTACAGGCTTAATACATTTCTCTGCATATAGAAGTGAAGTACTCATACACAGGAAAATTATACTGGCAATTCTTTAAATGTAAAAGGAAATGATGTGTTTTTTAAATATGTTGTATGTTTCATAACACTTTAATTAAAAAAATAAGAATAGAATATTCAGTAAAGAATAATCTCATTGCATCACATCAAGTCTAGAAACATAAATTTTGAAAAATGAATTAAAGGAAAAAAATAAAACTAGATAAGAAACATCCTCTTCTACTTTCAGATGAACTACTTGTTAATTTTTAAAAATATATCAGATTTAAAACAATCATCAAAATATATATCTTTAAATATATAAATGTAATGTAACTTTCAACGTAATATAATTTTCTTAAAGTTGGTCAATCTTAACTGAGAATTAGAGCTATAAAAGGAAGAGAAAACCAAAAAGACTAATGTTATGAATGGAATTTTCAGTTCTTAAATTCGTTTATGATGTCAAATAAGCATTCACAGTCAAACTTGAAAGAAAACTCTTTTTGTCCCTTTTTTAAAGGCACTAACTCCATCACGAAGGCTCTACCCTCATGATTTTATTATCTCCCAAAGGCTTTTATTTCTAAATACCACCACAATGAGACTTAGAGTTTCAACATACACACTTTGGGGGAATACACACATTCAGTCCATGTATGTGGTAGGCAAAATTCTAAGACTTCCCCTAAGATTCCTACTCACTGTGTACGAACCCCATATAATCCCTTGGACTATAAACATGAGAGATTTCGCTCTTGAGATTAGCTTCTGTTCTATGGCACAGGTGACTTTAAAAGGGGAAAATATTACTGAGGTGATGATCTAATTAGGTGACAATGGATGAAAAAAGGATTGAATTCCAGAAAGACTCTTCATTGTTGTCTTTTAAAATGAAGGGTCTCCTTGTGGCAAGAAATGTGGGTGGCTTATAGGAACTAGCAGCAATTACCAGCTGATAGGCAATGTGGAACTGGGGGCCTCAAAAATGAATTCTGCAACAACCACATGAGGTTGGAAGAGGACCTTGAATTCTAGATGAGGACTGACAACTTGTGAGGCCCTGAGCAGAGGATCCAGCTAACCCATGCTCAAGTTCTAACCTATGCAAACCATGAGATAAGAGGTCATTGTTTTGAGCTGCTAACTTGGTAATAATTAATGTTGCAGTAATAGAAAACTAACCCACAGAGATTTATATAGTCGGTGTTTTCATTTTAGTCATAATTATTGTAGTGCAGTGGTGTATTACTATAATGTTTCTTTGAAGTTTCCTAAAAGTTAATTTTATTGAGCATTTTTCACATGAAATGTCTCTACAGAGTTCTGTACATTGTATTGGGTTGTTTCCCTTTTCTTCATTGGATTGCAAGAGTTCTTGATGTATTCTGAATACAAGTCCTTACTGAATATCACATAGGTATTTCCATGCTCTATTCTTCACATATATGAGGCAGTTCGGTCAGTCTAATAATTTTTCCTGCTTTTTAACATAAACTGGCTGTGAAGTAACTTGAATTTTGTTACAGTTATGCAGAGAATCCTGATTATAAAAGTGGGGATTAAATGATGGTAAGATTTTATAGAATTGTAAACAAAGCCTGGAAATTCAGAATGTCAGGATATGGCAGCCCTGTCCTGTTCGTAAATATTATCTCCCCCACATACACGCAATATGCTCTTCTCCCTCCCTATCTATTTATGATAGAACTGTGTTACACATCCAATTGATCTTCCTTTATTTCAGGAGTAGTTCATTACATTCTGTTGCAGAGACGTAGCAGAGAAAAAAATTCATTATAGTATATAAAGTTCTATATTTTTCAATGTTTCGCTGTCTGATTTCCCTTAGGTACAGGGAACCTATTCTAGTGAATAATTAATGGTTCTATCCCAAGTATTAAACTCCTATAGAAAAGACAATATGACTTATTTTATGTCTGGAAGTCAACAAATTCTATACTTAAATTATGGAAAATAAACAATTTACTTAAAATTATTTTAAGGTGAGGTCCTTTATATTTTTAAGATTCAAACAATATTCTGCTTTAAGGAATTTTGAAATATTACATCTATGAAGTTTAATAGTTTTCTTTTCAGACATTTTATTTAATGTTATATCTAACAGCTCAAGGAAAATCAAACTGATGTTGCTTTCAAATATACTTTGCACTGAAAAATAATCCTCTTAAAAAAAGAAAAAATCATGTGGGCTCTTAAATTGAACACTTTCTTAAATCTTGGAGTCTCATTCTTCCTCTCTTGGTGATTTTGTAATGTACATTTCTATGGAAACAAAGAATAGATAGTCTCATCAGGTCATTTTTAGCTTTGATTTTGTCATTAAGAAAATGCCATTGTGAACAGATAGCCAACATGAAGGAACAAAGTGTTAATAATTCCCTTTAGTACGGAATGTGGAATAAGAGTTGTGCTTATAAAGTCTATTATTATCATAAGATCATGTCCATAAAATGCCAAATTCAGACAATTTGACCTTAAACATACTGAGAGAGTATCTGTAGACTTTGTATTTCTAGTCAAGATTCTCATAAGCAGAATATGACTGGCGATATTACAAGTAATTTATCTAGGAAAATAGAGCCAACTGAACACACTAATAGATTTGACTTAGCTAATTTCCCAAGAGAATTTCTACTCTACATTCAGTTATCATCTGCAAGCTGTGCTCTGTTCATATAAAGATTGAAAACCTAAGTTAAGGTCTCTTCAAACACTTTGGGTAATCCCTGCCTTTATGATGATGTTCGCCCTTTAGCTTTTATGGTTCTAGGTCTCTGGTATGCATTTGTCATGATTTTGAAGCCCTTAATGCCAGTAAATATTGCCAATAGCTATTAGAGATTAGTGATCAATAATTAAATTTTTATATTGAGTGCTAATGCCGTAAAACAAAGTTATTAATAGTCTTGATAATCTACAGCTTGGGTCACATGATCCTTCTAACTACACTGCAGTTTAAAATTATGATCTTGACACAGAAAACCAGGAATGTGAATAATTATCTCTCTCCACAACATCAGCATCATATCTCAACCTTATTAACATTTATATTCAAGTATTTATGACCAGAGACTCAATCAGGGTCTTTTTAATCTCAAAGACAATGACACACCAATAATTGAAACTGCCTTTAAAAACTTCAGAGTCTGAAACACCTATTTTACACATCAGAACACAGTTACAAAACATTTAATTTTGTACCTAAGATCAATTGTACATCTAATCAGTATCTAATGGCAGAACCGTATTACAAGTCTCGAAACACTCAGGATCACAGTTCCTGCAAGACTTTTAAGTACCTGCCACATATCTTTGACCACAAAATACTGATTTTTACATCTCTCACTTTTTCAGACTTCTTTCTAATTTTTCTTTATTGTCTCTATTTTTATTATTTTAAAATATTTCCCAATATATCATTCTATTCTGGAGGACATCCTTAATTACCTTCTTAGGGATTGCTGGCAGTCCTCAATATCTATTCTTTTCTTCAACCTTAGTAATAATTCATGATATTTAGTTTGGCCATGTCCACTAAAGAAGAGTGATTGAATTCCCATGCTTCCATAGATGATCATTTGAGTCAAGAAATTAATTTCAGGGTAATGATATCAAAGTGAGGTGTTTGACTTTCAGAAAGCTTTTTTATAAGGGACCTGGGTGTGTTCTTTTGCTCTTCCTTATTCCTCATTGATGCAGTTGTGATGTAGGTACTAGGCAGATAGAAATGTCTGGACCATGGGGTAACACTTATAAATGAAAGACAGTGACATGATAGGAGGTGGGGCCTTCGATGCCAGTGGTATGTATTGCTTACAATTGCCGCACCTCTCACCGTCACACGTGAACTTCCATCTTTTTCTAACTACTGTTCTGTTTTTGTTGTTTTGTTTTGTTGATTTGTTTATCACTTGCCATGCTTTATTTTGACCCTGTTCAATTTCAACTTAGTCTTAAACATATTAAGGAATTATAGAAATAGCATGATTGGCATGCTCTAAATTCTATCAAAAACCTCACTTGATCTAGTTAGCAGTATACATACGCCTTGATTAATTTCAGAATGAGCTTTTTTTGTGTCATATGAAAGCAATTGGAAGTGAATAATATCAAGTATTGAATCAGCAGCATCAATCAACTTATAATATTATAATGTATGAGTGAGTCACTTGGATGAGCTCTCTTGCAATACAGTCCTTTATTTGTGGATGGAGTGTGGGGCTGGCCAGCTACTACTTATCTCTTGTGGAAAAATAAACCGATCTTTTAAAATATTTGCAAATTTAGACAACAATCAAAGATCTTTTGATGTCTGCTGGAAGCATTTGACTGAAAAAGAAATGTAAATGTGAGGATAAGGATGCCCCGTAGATCAAATCTTCTGTATTTTGATTGTTTATACGCATATAAAATATTGTGCTCACATTAAATAAATTTTGTAAAATACAAAATGATAACACTTAACTATGTGATCTGATATATGCATTGACTTTACAATTGTTTATTCATTTTAATTTACATTATTGCTATTTTATTATTAAATTTACTGAAGTGAGAATTTTTCTCTCATATTCCAAAGGCACCGAGTAGTAAAATGGAAATGGATATAACATCACAGATGAAAGAGGAGGCAGGATCAAGCAGGGAGCTATTTTTAGGACCTGGCTGCTAATCTAAAGTGCAGGGGAAGGAGTAAGAATATCAAGAAAATGAGAAGTGCAGAGGGGAGATTAACATCAATTTTACGATTATAATGTGGTATATTAATATATTACAATTACGTATTATATTTTATGTATGTATAATTACATATATATATAATTATAAAGTTGACGTGCACCCTTTGTTCATGAAATTTTGCTTCATGCCAAATGTAGATGAATCAAGTGAAGTATATAAGCATTGCTAGACATAGAAATAGCTCTCTTCATTTTAAAATTTTCAGTATTTGTCATCTGAGGATCAGCAGTATGAGAATTTTCAATAGAAAAATTTCTGTGGAATTAGGAAATTAGTAAATCATATTTAAGAAATGCATTATGCTTGTGATAGGCTTCTGGATATGTTTTTCTTTGGGACATAACCTTGGTTGAATGAGAATTGCACTTTTAACAATTTTCTGGATGTATGATAGAAATATATGCCATTTACATAAGTTTTATTTTTATATAAATATTTCATAATATATTCTCTTTGGATGTTGATTTTAACTGTGTACTATAAATATAGGAAAACATAAAATAAAAAAATTATTTTATGATCTTGAATCAAATAGCTGATTGTATCAAGTCAGTAAATGAGTGAACTCAACAACAAAAATTAAGTAAATATATACTGGGTGTAAAGCTAATAAAATAAAATAAAAATAATAAAAATTTTTGTTTATTTGACTTGTTTACATTCAAACCATGTTTGTTTTTGCTTGTTTTGGTTAGCAATATATAATGTCATTGTTTGTTTTATAAAATTATATGTCCTTCACTGCATAACTAAAATATTTTAATTAAAATATATTGTGCAATTATAGAGTTCCAAGTACTGTGTTGACCTCTCTGGTAAATTATAATGTTGTTCCACTAAATGCATACAGAAATTTTATAAATCTCTGAATACATAAGTGTACAAAAAACATTTATTAAGGGATTTTCAGAAATCTGGGCAATGTCAAATGCTGCAGTACAATTGTAAATTGTTACATTTTGAGAAAATAAAATGCAGATATCCATTAAACCCAACAGAGTATGTACCCTATAACACAGCAATCTAAATTGAGAATCTATCCTATATAAATAAATGTTTTGATGTGTAAATTTGAATATGTAAGAATATTTTGCTCTATTGTGGCAAAAGAGCAAAGTAAATTAGGGTGTTTCAATAAGAAATTGGCAGAATAATGTCCATCCCCGTACAATGGGAAATTTTATAGTTATTAAAAATATAACTTAATCTGCATGTATTAACCTGAAGCTATGTTAACTATTCACTTTTAAGCAAAAGAGAATTTTGCAAAATAATGCATGTGATATGATTCCATTTTCATAGATTAGCTAACAATTTCAAGCCATTTTCCCTATGGAACCATGCTAAGGGATTTACACACATTACCTAATTAATCCTCAAGTCAATCATGTAATATAGGATCTTAACCATTTCCCGAATTACTAAGGAAGCTGAGACACAGAAAGGTTGAGTGATTTGCCCGTAGTTACAGTGGTAATGAGTAGTGAAGCCACTTGAATATTAGGATTTAGAGAGCTTTGGAAAAGATCTGGAT
Organism: Eonycteris spelaea; assembly: GCA_003508835.1. Taxonomy (NCBI): domain Eukaryota; kingdom Metazoa; phylum Chordata; class Mammalia; order Chiroptera; family Pteropodidae; genus Eonycteris; species Eonycteris spelaea. The sequence continues at coordinate 11,781,336 of PUFA01000021.1, forward strand.
ATCATTGAAAAACAGCTTTTAATATATTCTCTAAGCCTCATGGCTGCTTTCTTTTAAAATAATTAAATGCCATGAGCTTTCGGCTTATTGATTTTATCAGAACATGTGGCAAAATCTCATTTTGATGCATAGAATATGAAAAATCAAACTACATTGAAGTATTAGGTGTTTTGTAGTTAGTTCAATGAATATACTAACAGTGGTTACTTAATGGATATACAGTACTTTAAATGGAAAAAAATAGCATACTTCTGGGTACTATAATTGGTGTGAACCTAAATGGGAATTTTATCATTGATGTAAATGTTAGGGCTACTCATAAATTCATCAGTTTTTCTCCCTTTATGGAAATAATAAGATGGCAGTATCCCACTCTTAAATTTAGAAGTAACTATATCATATGTTTTGACCAATGGCATTTTAACAGAAAGGATTTATTCAAGGTCCCTAAAGAAGCTCTTATAAGTTATACTGGCATGAGTCATAATGTAGTTTTCGTCAGCTGTCTCCATAGGTGACTAAGTCCCCTATATTAGACACTGATATTAGGTTTAGTGGTTGGCTTGTGTATACTGCAGTATAGTCCATTCTGATACACAACAGAACAGAACATTTAGTTTAGAAATACATGAAGATCTTACCAGAGGGGGGGGGGGAATGATAATAAACTAAATGATAAAACCAGATTTGAGGCGAGGGGTTTACAATAATATCTTTCTAATTACCTTAATTAAGACTTACAGAAAGCTCTGTGCTTGAATTGAAGAAACTTACTGTAAAGATTTAAGTTAGAAGAGGCCACTTTGGAATGTTTAATGAAAATGTCTTAGTGGAAATTTTAGGCTACAACTCGAAGCCTTCAGAATAAGACAAGAAGAACTCTGAATAGATGACCTTTCATGCAGATTTTTGTAATCAGTTATAGGTTGATAATTTGGGAATAACATTGGCAGACTGTAATCTTTATAAGAAAAGGTTGTCATGAGAGTGAGGTGACCGAAAACATTTTAAATAAAGGAAAATGAAAGGATTGGGAAGGTTGAACATTTGGAAATATCTGAGTAGGTACTGAAAACATAATTTTCATATTTCTAGTAAATAGTGTCAAACTGAATTTGAGTTTGCATTCATTTAAACAGGATATTGAAGAAAACCAAACTGAAGCAAATAACAAATTTTTGAAAGAAAACTAAGAATAACATAATCTATTGCTTGTCAAAGCAACTACTACTATATTATATTTATTGGAAGCTTTTGCTTATTTCCAAAGCACTAGTTTGGGGGAACAAGATAAGGGGTTTTCTGTCTGAGCTATAACCATGTTCTCCATCTAGAAAAACAGAACAAAGCCCTGCCATTCTGCCCCAGACTTGATGAAATCAATATGTGTGCTGAGATTCAAGGGGCCACTATTTGACTGGGTGTTGAGCAGTTTGCAAGAGAGTTCTATGTAAGAGTAGTGACAGTCTTGGTGGCCTAATCAGGGCCCTGGTGGCAAATACAGTGAAGGGAGGAAATGCTACATTGAGGGCTACATCTTTTTGGCCTTGTAAGCACGCCTGGCAAAAGTTGTGCTCTGTTGAATAACAATGAATTCTCAGTAATTCGGATGTAAGTTACAGAAAAGAGGTAGCAGTTTGTAGTAGTGACAGAAGCTGAAAAATAGATTGACACATTAAGCTTGAAACAAGAGGTAAGAGTAGCTGTCAGCTGGAGTCTGGAGCAAAAAGATTGTATGCATTAGATGAGGGAGGGGATGCAGAGAAGAGAGAGAAGTTACATTGTGGTGATCGGTATTCCAGAAACGGAAACTTGGAAGGGTCAAGATGTGATAATGATAAAGAACTAGGTTGGGGAAGAATTCTTGTGATAAGTAAATTAGCCACTTTAAAAGAATCTGCCATTACTTTTATTAAACTAGAATAGGCCCTGATGAAAAGAAAGTAAATTGAGAAACAGAGAAAATGTGAAGAGAATCTCCACAGACATCATCAATATGATTTTATGACCTTTGCTGAATTCAATTCATGAATTGCTTTTGAGCACCAAGGTCTACTGTTTTTTTCATAAGGTGATTTGGTCTTCATGGGGCTTATCTATGGGATTATTGCTTTTTGAGAGAAAATGTGAAGAGAATCTCCACAGACATCATCAATATGATTTTATGACCTTTTCTGAATTCAATTCATGAATTGCTTTTGAGCACCAAGGTCTACTGTTTTTTTCATAAGGTGATTTGGTCTTCATGGGCTTATCTATGGGATTATTGCTTTTTGTTTTAAATTTCCTATAATAATAGTAAAAGTTTCACTAATTTATGTGACATACATATTTCCAACTCCTACAGTCTCAGATAGCCATAATTATTGCTATGTCATTTGAAAGGAAAAATTATCACAGCCTGATAAAATTAGGAAATATCACTAATAGGGTATACATTGTTATTAATACAAAGTATAATTTAAAAGCAAAGTAGATAAAACTACATGAAGCATTATTTTGGAGGGAAAACACTTAAGACCTAAAAATATCTGTCTATAGAAAGTACTTTTCAATGATGATCATCTGTCTAAAATCTGAAAGGGCTAAAGTATGTTATTTTATGAACTTCACCGAACAAGAGAAGGATGCAAATAGATACTGTTACTCCATTTATTGAAGATTAGAGAAGCTCAGAAGCTTGTTCCTCTATTTTCATGTTCTATAAGTCAAGATCGAGAGCTCAGATATAACTTTTTATTTTTCAATTTCTCTGGGAATAAAGCAATAGTCTCTCGGGGTCTGAAAAGTCCATTTGCTAGTACATCTCACAGCGTCATATAAAAATGTGTTACTACCATTGGCCAAGTTAGATGTTTGCTTAATGTCAGCAATTTTCTTTCTGAAATCAATTTTGCACTCAGCATCGTGAGGAAATATTTAAGGAAGACTTTGCACCCTTTGTGCTTGAAAAATTTATATTTCTTGTGATTGAAAAAAAAACAATATTTATTTCCATGGGATCTTGAGAAGAGATAAGACACTGAAATATAGAAAGCTTTGTATTATCTGAACATTCTTGAACATGTTCTAAACCTGCTTCTTTATTTACAAAAAAAAAAAAAAATCTAGTATTTAAACACATAGATTGCCTCCTACACTAATATATGAAAAAATAAGATGTGCTACACTAAACTTTAGGAAAATTACTAACAGAAGAAATGCTGTCGTCTTTAGATTGTTGCCTTTATGGCTGGAAGGCCTGTTTTAACTAATCCATCTAAAACACATTTATGGTATTGATAGCTAGGGGTTCATAAAAGTTTTAAATACATCTTTATAACTTTTTTTATTAAGCAAACTTCAAATCTACTTTCTCATATACTCAGTAAAAATTGTTAGGAGCTAAAATTTTTCTTGTGAGCTATCCTATTTTAAGCAACCAAAGTAAATAAATTGACATCTTACATAAAAAGGTTTTTCTTTACTTAAAAGTCTATCCTTTAAAAATAAAGAATTTTACAACAGTCATCAACTCTAAGGAGAACTAGTAATTGAAATAGAAGCACAGATGACAATAGTCACAGTGACTCAATGTTGAATATATTTTTTACTATTTATTATGCTCAGCACTTTATATACATTATCTAATTTTGTACTAACAATAAATTTGCATGGTAAATGTTATTATTTATACTTTATATAGTTGAGAAAATTAAGATACAAACAAATTAAGTAAATATTGCAGTTATAAATATAAGAAACACAAAAACAGGAATAAATCCAAGTATCTCACATTAAAGCACACATCCTTTCTAAAATAATTAACATTTCTCTCTATAAAAGAGAAAATCTAGTATTTTAACTATAATTATAATTGTGTTATAGGCACTGAATTCTTGTTACTAACAATGCCAGTGAGATCCACCTCAAACATGTAACAATTACCTGGAGAAATTACATTTTAGACTTTCAAGATGATAGAACGGTTTTTTTTGAGAATAATGGAATTCGAACATAGTGATTATAAACCTGTGGTTAATATGCTGTTTTTTGAGAACGAATGCATGCAATTATAGCTACTATTTTTAATTTAAAAATATATTAGGGGCACTGTGTTGATGTGGCAAAGGCAAATGTCTGTCTGTGTCCAGCCTCCTGAGCAACTTTTGTTTTCTTACCCCTTGTCATTGTTTTACCATCAGCAATATATAAGTTGCTTCTCATTTAAAGCCTCTCTACACTTGCCAGAGTCTTTACACTGCAAATTTGGAGATTTTCTTTCTATAATATACCCTGCCATATGTTGGCTACTGGTTTAATTTGTTAAACACAGCAAAAGTCTTTCCTGCTTGCTTCACTGGCCAGCTTTCTCTAAAACCCGAATTGCTATTCTGTTTGAATGCTTGCCGAGACATCATTTTTCCTATGAGCCAGAGCAAAGAACGGCCTTCAACCCTGCTGCTTTGGTAGGAAGAGCCTCTTTATTGTTAAGTTCAAGTGGATAATATTTCATATGACTTTTTCCAGTTGATATCATTGAACGTCTTGCTAGCAACAGATTCTCAGCCTGCTTCTCAACTACCTTATTTTCTGTATGGAGGCTGGCTACTAAGTACAGCTCTCTGGGTCCATCGTTTTGCCTAAATTTCCTTAACTACCTTTGAATTCATCCAAGCACACTTGCCTGGCCCACAGTGTCCTATCCCCACCTTCAAATCAATCATTTTAATTGAGTGAACTTTTTTTAAATTTTTACTTTTTATAATCAAGCTTAATTTTTCCTTTTCAAATATTATGTTAAGACCACACCAACACTGTGATGCAAAGGTTTATGACATGTATAATTTATTTCTTTTTCAACTATCTTCCCTAAAAGTCAAATCGAGTGTTTTTTAATAAAACACCACGGATCAAAGTGTTCTCCATACTATATTTTGATCGGGAAACCTCACTGACTATGACTATATTTCACTAGCAAAGCAACTAATCTATAGATTCAGTAGTTTCAATAGTTTATTTCAATAGTTATATTTGAAATCTTTGTCATTATATATTACTTATGGAACTCTCCAGATACGTTGCTTAATACATGTTATGGAATTTTTTATTTGAGCTGGGAGTCTAAAGTGAAAGATTAAACAAATAACAACCCTCGTGGAGAGCCAAAGGAACACTATGTAGGTAAGCTGCATCCAGATGGTTCACTTGTAAAAGAATAAAATGTTTAAATGGATTCATTTACAAAATTATACTTTAAAAAACTCTTAATATGTGCAATTCATATCAAGAATGTTTTGATTAATTTCACTGGAGTTTAATGTTTTTAAATTTAATGAAAAAAGTAATTTTCTCTTACATGTATTATTTTTGAGTTTAATAATTTTATTTTATAATAATTAAAAAATTGTACCCTGGTGAATTTTCATTTGAATACTGAAATCTTCTCTAAGTGGCCTGTTAGTACATTTAAAATTTCCTTATAAACCTAATACAAGTCCTCACTTAACAGTCGTCAAAAGTTTCTGTGACTTTAGGTAAAACAACATATAAAAACCAATTTTAACCATAATGATTATAATAAACAAGAATTAAATCCTAGGCATCTCAATCAAAGTATATGATTTTAAATGAAGCAGTTAATTCGAGGACCTGTAGATATAGTTTTAGTTTTATTTAAAATTTGTTTTTCTTTATTTCAAACTTATAAAGTTTGGTTACATAAAGTATATTTCATAGGGTTAGATTCTGGAGCATAAATCTAATTACACAATTGCCTCCTATTGAGTCAAAGGTGGACAACCTGTTGTAGTCCTGGGTATGGTGAATCTAATGCCAGAAACACACGGATCTGAGCGTTGAAAGCATTCAGTGGTGACCAGTCAAGATTTTCTCTACGGGGCCAGTAACCCCATCTCCTACCGCCTAAGTGTTGGCTGATACCAGTTTACTCCTTGTTTAATAGTCTGTGCTCAATGCAATGTATGCACATGAATGAGTCTTAAACTCTGAGGAAACTCTACCTAAGGCACCCTTGATAAGAAAAATAAGCAATATTTTTATTTTCTGGAATTCCTATTCTTCTTTATCTGCTCTCAATAATACATGGGATTCGATTATAAGGTTTTGTTTGTTTCTTGGTTTTATCTTCTCTGCTACTAAATTTTGTTTAGTTTATTTTTCTTTCTCAACTAACGTTCAGATGAGAGTCAGCTCTCCTCTGTCAGGGATTATTTCATTTATCCTCACAGTGATTTTAGCAGATAGATATCATTATCATACTTTTATTGTCAATGTTAGTATATCTGGGATTTTGATGATGGAGATATTTGCCCGAGGTCATGTGTTTAGTAAATGGTAGGGCTGAGATTTTAATCTGGACAGTTTGACTTTAGAGAGGGACCAAACTCTTAACCACTAAATAACACCGCCTTCTTTCATAATTTACGGAGCCTGGTGTTGGTGAACAGCTGGACATATCATCAGCTCCCTATAGACCATTTAGATGCCGATCGAATCCCCATTTCAAATCTTCAGTCACAGAGAAGTTTGGCACATTATAATTCTATATGTGAAGATAATATGTATAAGTGTATTTTAAATTTCTGTGTAATTTAATGAAGTTCATTCATCCAGCCATGCAATGTTGGGACAATGCTTTTGCAGAGGCATTGTGGAAATGCCTTAAGGATTTTAAATTAAAAAAAAAAAAATTGAGGATGGTAATAGTTCTTTTAGACACTTATTCTCTCTTTTATGACTACATACTGAGTTAGTGCAGATCTGGGAACCTGTCATAGGCTTTGCTTCAGTTGACACTGCCCTGGTGCCTTGCTAATGGTCTTTTCTCATCTATGGTGGGTTTTAATCTGATCAGTCCAAAAAATCAAACAAGTCTGCAGGTGGAGGCCACCTAGTGAATGTTATACTCTCTCTGCTTTTATTTTCTTAATTCATGTTAACTTCTTTTTTTCCAAAACTAGGCATTTAACCTCCTAATATATATTTTTTTCATTCGCGACAATGGTCTTTTGTTTAAAACTTTATGTATGTACCAATGTTGCATCTTAATTTATGCCCAAGTGCGCTATTTGCAATCTCTGTTAGAGGACTTTGGCACTATTTCGATATGTATACTTGTATTTTATTTATTTTATTTTGCTTTGTTTTGAAGTCTCTAAATTTTTAATGTATGAATTACATAAATTTTGTATATATCTGCATTCTCTTAGCTGTTTACATGGAATAGCACAGGAAAAATCCCAATATTTTTACTTATCACAGCATATTACCTGGCAAGTATCAAATTTCTCAGTGTTATATTTGAAGGTCAAGAATTAACTAATAAACTAAAAATTAATATATTCAAAAGTTATTTTTAAATTTCATTACTGGACTTTCATTGGAAAGAATACAAGTTTAAATGAAGACTATAACTTATTCTTGGAGTGCCTTTATTTTTCTTCTGCCAAATGTGTTTGGAACATTTTTATGAATTTAATTGCAAACTCTCTTTAATGCATATTCTTGTTTGCAGCTTGTTATAATTTTTAGAGGTCATTATGATTTTGCCATGATATTTCAATCACTTATTTATATGTAACAAATCTCTGTTATTTTTATAATTTGGTGAAATGAGGACATTAAAATTAAAATGAGGATATTAAAATTAGTTTCTTGGAAAAAATATATCTCATTTCTCTTGAATGAGCTGCATGTCTCTGTTCAAGTGTCTAAGTATTTTTATTATAAAATAATTGTTTTTATAATAGGCATTAATAACTTTAAATAAAATTGATTTTCATTTTTTTGTCATTCAAATGCATAGGATTATTTTTTGTTTTTTGTTTTTTTGTTTTTTAGCATACAGCACCTGGTCTTCCTAGGTGGTCTCCCATCCAAGTACTAACCAGGCCCAACCCTGCTTAGCTTCTGAGATCAGACAAGACCAGGTGTGTTCAGGGTGGCATGGCCGTAGACAGGACTGTTTTCTTGAATAGAAATGTTCATAGTAGCCATTGATCAGATAACTGCCAACTGAAATATATAGTTTTTAAAACCAACAAAACAGAAATTGTAAAGAGTTACAGAAAGTACAGAATTAGTTGGTTGAAGTTATCAAGAAGTGTGAAAGTTCAATAAATAAAACTAATATTTATACATTGCATATTACTACACATATCTATGTTTATGAATATGCATATATGTGAGTATGTATATATGTTATTTTTCCTTAATCCGTCTCTCTTATTTCTTTTATAATACAGTGCTGGAAGGAAAACATTCACAAAAACAAACATGATTGCAAGTAAAATACAGGATTGTAATTACTTCACATGTTAATTTTGTTTTACATCAGAGTAACCTAAAGAATCTTCAAATGGAATAAATTATTCCCTTAATGTATCAGAATATTTATATGGAAATTTTTATGGAAGATACTCTAGGATGTTCGGGTTTGGTAACCTGTGACTATTTGTGTGGCAGTTAGCTATCATCTAAAAATAATTTTGAGAGAAATTGTATAGGCTCTTGGAAACTATAGAATCATTATTAAATTTAAGGATATAAATTTATGCAGAAATGCCCACCTAGTAAAATCACTTTATAGAAAATATTTTTTTTCTCCCTTAAATTAGATACCAATTTCACGGGGGCAAGGTCTGTATGTTTGTTAAAATAAGAAAAATTCCATTTCAAAATGACCTTGGGTGCAAGAAAAAGGTCAGGCTTCCCCCAGATTGAGTTTGCTCTTAAATAGATTAGGTCCCATGCTTGCATCTGAACTATATATAAGGAGAAAGGGAGGGTGTTGATAATAAGGTCTACTGGGAATCTGGATCCTCAAAGGTAATAATGAATTACAGTATAAATATGAAGGATTTTAAGCAGTTGTCTTTGGTATATGTATAATTTTTTATATTGCTACACTAATGAATGACCACAAATGTGGCAGCTTAAGAAAAACACATACTTATTATAGTTCTGTAGATTACAAGTCTGACGTGGATCTCACCGGGCTAAAAATGAGGCTGTATTTCTCTCCGTTGGCAATGAAGAAGAATTTACCTCCTTGAATTTTCTAGCTTTGGAGGCCACAGGCATTCCTCGGCATGGCACCTCCCTCCATCGAGGCTAACAAAGTTGCATCTCCCTGACATTCTTCCTTAGTCACATCTCCCTTTCTGACTACAGCCAGAAAAGTTTTTCTGCTTTTAAAGATATATGTGTTTATACTGGGTCTACATGAATAATCCAGGATAATCTCCCCATTTCAAAGGATGCAATCACATCTACAAAGTACACAGACATCTTGGGGACCTTCCTTTGTTACCATAATGTGCAATGTCAGTAATATTAATTATAGGTTCATAATGAGATTCTTCTCAATAATGACTTTTTTAAATATTACATTTTCTGGAAGATTAAAGTCACAGACATTATTTATAGTTAAGAAAAGTGGGCATGAGTTTTAACCTGGCAATCATAACAGTATATACAGTTCTGGAAACAATTAAACAGAAATCCTAGCAGCAGCCCTGAAAAGGTACATGTATTTCTCCAGGAGCAATCTGAGTGAATTCCTAACACTATATTTCAATGATCAAAATTAGAAAACTTCTATATAAAAATACATAAAAAATACTATTTCTGGGTATTTAGTAGTTATCTATGGTAAATCTGACTCGAGCGGTGATAAACATGTACTAATATAATCAAACTTTAAAGTTTTGATTTAAATAGACAATAGGATTGTACAAGAGGTTTAGAAAGGAAACAAAAAAATGAAACATAATTCAAAATTTGCCACTTCTTCTAAATATGATTATGAGCAAGTGATTAGCCACTACTAATTCAGAATTACTCATAGAATAAGTTTCCCAGGCTAGAACTGTTACTACTTAAACAACTAGAGAAGAGATGGCATAAAAAAGTGACCAAGACCAGGTAGGTGTTGCATTTCATGTCCTTTCTCAATTCCCTCTTTACCAATTTCTTTTAACTCTTTTAATTTTTTAAGTTAATTTTGCTAAGACATAAATGACATATAGCATCATATTAGTTTCAGGCATATGATAAATGATTCTCTATAAATATACATTGTGAAATGACTACCACAACATGTCTAGTAAACATCCATCACCACTAAAGTTATATTTTTTTGGTGACAACAAATTTTAAGATCTGCTCTCTTAGCACTTTTCAAAGCTATGTCATAGTATTATTATTTTTTTAATTAAATTTATTGGAGTGACATTGGTTAACAAAATTATATAGGTTTCAGTAAATAATTCGGTAATACTTATATGTATATTGCATTGTACATTTACCACCCAAAGTCAGATCTCCTTCCATCACCATATGTTTGAACCCTTTTACCCTTTTCTCTCTTTCCTTTTTCCCTCTAGTAACCACCATATTGTTGTCTGTGCCCATGAGTTTTTTTCTTATTCATCTGCTGCTTTCAGTTTTATATTCATCATCGGTGAAATCATATGGTTTTTAACTTTTTCTGACTTATACACCTAGCAGAATCATCTCAAGCTATATCCATGTTGTCACAAATGGCCATATTTCATCTTTTCTTATGGCTGAGTAATATTCTATTGTATACATGTTCCTTTTATTTTTGATTTATTATGAAGTACCTTCCTACACAGCATACAATCAATTGTTAACATCTATGTGTGAAAAAATGTAGAATCCAGTTAGTTCTGTGAATAAAGTATTCCGTTTTCTGTAAGTCTTTAAACTTTATCATTTAGACTTCCTTCATATAATATAATTACATACGGAGTAGGGGTAGAATTGGTTAAACATGATATTAGACATGTGACTGCATTAATTGGCCCTTTTCTCATTTGAAAGCACAGAGAGATTAAAAGGTTGATCATAATGCAAATACTAAAACTTATTTTTTCAGATTTATTATAAAAGACATACAATTGTGTAAAGTTTGGAGGAATCAAATTCCTCATAGTGGAACAAACCATCATAGTAAGCAGATTAAGAGCCATGATCACCTTGTGGAAGAATTCAAATGCTAAGGGAATTAAAAGTCTATTGAAGTATAAAGGCAAAGAGTCCCCTAAACTTGTTTGGCTTTATTATCACATATTTAACAGTAATTTAATGTACAGATCTACTCATCCCTGATTTTCTTCTTTCCTTAATGGTCTTTAGGAACCATATTGTTACTATGATTTTAATTTTAGCTTATTTTATCATATCGATCTAAAAAGATGAAATCAGGATCCATAGCTTCCTTAATGATTTGATTATTAAATGAAAACCTATCACTTTCCAATGTTTAGCAAAATTTTTTGGAGATTTTAAAAATTCTCCCATGAATCATTCACAATCTCTCTTTTTCAATCCAAGTCAGAGTGATTTAGTTAATGCTCTGCTGACTTGTTATTTTTGAACTAATTTTCTACTGGGAACTTCTGTCAATAGAGTTCTTAAAAAGGATTTGTATTAAGCCTTCCACAGATACTCTGATATTAAAAGCATGTCTGAGTAAACAGGTGCATTCTGTGTAGTTAAAATCAAATGTTACTATAAACACGTCCAGCTGTGTAATCCAATTTGCTATTCTCTTTAGAGCTGATATAAAGGTCAAAAGATGCTTGGCTATATGGTTTGGGAACAGAATTATTTGTAGGTTATTTATTCTCCAGAAGTAGTGTAATATCTGCAGATAGACTGCATAAGTATTTCTTTAAAACTGCTTTGATCATAGAGTGACAACTGCTTTACATTTTCATCTCCTGTTGCCTTATACTATGTACATGCAGAATCAATCCATTGTTATCATACGGCCAATTATAGAACCAAATCTTAATTTGTTTTTATTTTCTCCTTTTTAGTTATTATCTTGATTATAACCAAGCTATGTTTTGTAATTTTAAAGAAATTCTCCAATTTTAACATCACATGCACTTTCAATTATTCTCATATCTGTATTAATTAAATAAAAACAATCACTAACAGCTATAAATGATAACCGGGATGTATATTATATGGTCATACTAGTGTTCTAGGTGACATATAATTACAGAATGCTCATCTGAACTAATCAGCATTGTTCCAGCCACATACCAGTGGTTCTCAAACGCCAGAGTACACTGGCAATTTTTAATTTTTTTTTTTCAAATAGCGATACCCAGTTCACTGAGAGATTGTTCTCCCTCTCTCTCTCTCTTTCTCCCTCTCTCTCTGTCTCCTCTCTCTCTTTCTTTCTCTCTCTCCCCCTGCCCGGACTCAGTTTCTCAAACAACTCAGATATGCAGCCAAAGTTGACAATGGATCAAAGTCAGCAGCACCAGAGAAATGAGTGAATTATCCGTGCCCATGAAATGTCAGCAGCTGATTGATTTAACTGGAAAGTGGTTCCTGGCATTTAAACCGATTTTTCTCTAAAAGTGTAAGACTGGAATTAACATATTGAGATAAGGAGAAAAGAGAGTTTAGTTAATCCAATTAACAGCAAAGGGAAAAATATCACCAGGGAAACTGTGATCTTCATGAAAGGAAGACTGATGCCTATTTTAAAACATTTAGAAACATTTTGAATGCATGAATAAATGAATAAACAAATAAGCAAATATTTGTTTTCTCTCATCCCAGCTTCAACATATTGTGATGAATTAAAAAGGGAAAAACCTTGTTATGCTTTCCATTTTCGAAAATATGTTTAACAGTGACAACAATTAGAAATTCCAATTTCATATTCTTTCATGATGGATAAAGAATTTCATAATAATTGGCAACAACTCAATACTTAAAACTATTGCTATTGATATATTATTTATACCAAATGACATTTTCATTAATAAAATAAAAATAGCTGATTTTATAGTTCAGATGTACAATTGAAATTGGTACACTTGAATCTATAAACTGTATATTTCTGTGAAATACTTCTTTTATCAAAAATTTTGTAAGTAACAGTAGAAATAAAATAGGGAATCTCTTAGGTAAAGTATTTACTTACGGAAACTTTGAACTAAGAAAATTGAATTTTAATAGTTTGTTGTAAACTATTAATTGGATTATATACATTTTATAAGCTTTCTAAACTTCAGTTATCTTCTCACTAAAGTAGGTGAAATGTCATCCAGATGCACGTGGCATTCAGAGGATCAAAAATCATGAAATAAAATGACTAGGTTTGGGAGCACAGAAGCCTTGCAGAGACCAGTTAGAAACTTTTGTGATAGACTGAGGGATGAATTATTGAACCTTGAACTACTGGGGCAGACGGTGAGCAGAGATTACAAAGCAGCCTAGAAAGGGAGAAAAAAAAATGAAGGATGGAGATATGTTTGGTTTAGTATTTGTGATTCGGTAATGCCCTACTACCTGACTGGTTCCCTGCTTCTTGATAATGTCTTATTTTTGACAATTAATGATGTGATATGTCAATTATATCTCAATAAAAAGGAAAAGATTTTAGTAAAAACATGTGGAGATAACTTTAGTATAAATGAGTTTAATACGTATTCGTTTTCTTAGTAAAATATGTCACACGCTTCTATACCTTACTTCGATGAGGGAATTAAACGATTAGAACAATATTAAACACTTGAAGAGAAGACAGTGAGTACTGAGAGGGAAACTGAATTTAGAAATCTACTGGGTGGAGAGAGAAGCCACTACTTTAGCTAGACTCACACTTAGAAATATCTAGGGTTAGAGACATATGCACGACATGGGGAAAGGGCTGTGGTTAGTGTTTCAACTTCTCTCACCACTATCACCACAAGCCGAGCATGAAGCCAACACAAGAGCAACCATGAAGAATGCACAAACTGACAACAGCCAGACCTTTATGGGGTGGAGAGAGCAGGAATCTTTCCAGAAGCCTGTCACATATATGCCTCGGGGGCCCTGTGAATTTTTCTTGTTAGGAACAAAATCTTGCTTGGCAAAATTGTGATCTGTTTCATGTTATCAGAAGGTACACTTTTTAAAGAAATATCATCCTATCAAAGTAGCATTAAAAAAATAATAAAATACCCAAGAAATGCTTATATACCTTAAAAAGATTCATAACTATGTCCAACAAAAGAGCATTTCCTGTGACTGTTTACTTCATAAAAACACAGAGAACTCTACAGGAAAATCCCTGTCTCAGGAAATTCAAGACCACCCCATAAAATTCTCATTGCTACTTATTCTAACTGTAGATTAAAGGTTGGATTAGTAAAATTTAAAGGTATCTCAAGAACATAATACATTTTAGAAGTCTAAGATAATTACAACTCTGGGCAGACGTTACTTTCCTTTGCATAGAAATAATTTCTGGGCCGAAAGCACTTCCATATCTAGTTCATCTATCATTCTTTTGATGGACAATGAAAATCCAGGTGTTGAGCGCCATCACTATCTACCTGGCTGTATATAAAGGGCCCTTGTCAGCAAGCTCAGGCCATCATGTTTTAATATGGAAATGGGTAGCTTCTTCAGCAACATCGATGAGGAATTTGCATTGGCCTTCAGATTAGGGTGCTCAACCTTTTAATGATTGAATAAAGAAATGATGGTTTATTTTTCATTCAAAACTGTCTTCTTCGAAATTAAGATCTCTAAAATAAATTCTTGCTGACTTTCATATTGGGAGTATGGGTGTCTTGAGCCTAACTCACCAAATCCCACAAAACTTCTTTGTTCTCCTACTCCTTTCCTTCCCCTAATTTCTAACTAGGGAAAGCGAGAAAACTTGAGAGCCTTCTTTAGAGTACTGGTTGTTAACCGTAATATGGGATCTCATCCTGAGTGATTTCCACCCCCCCCCATCAGTGATCCAAAGAGTAGAAACAATAAATTCCCTGGTCCTTTGCTCTGATTTTACTTTATAAATCAAATATGACTTCTTTACCAGTTATCAGGCAAGGTATGATGTCACACAATGTCTAGATCCTTTAAGAGTGTTGAGTTACCCATCTTTTCATCTGGAATTATACTTTGTTGATATAGTGGGTTTTTTTTCATCTCCTTTATTATGTTGTGTCTCCCAACTCCTGTAACCAGACAACAGGACATTTACTGCTAGCTTAGGAGCATCATAGGAGTTATGGGTTAAATTGTGTCCTCAAAAAGCATATGTCAAAGTCCTAATAAATACCCTGTACCTAGAATGTAGCTCAATTGTGCAGAGAGTGTTAGAGACGTAATCCAGTATGAAGAGCTCATTAGGGTAGTCTCTAATGCTACATGACTGGTGTCCTTCATAAAGGGGGAAATTGGAGTCGGGCATGCACATAGCAAGAACGCCATGCGAAGATGGAGGCAGAGGCTATGGCAGTCCTTCTTCTAGCCAATGAAGACCAAAGGCTGCCATAAAACTACCAGAAACAAGGGGAGAGTAGGAAATAGATTCTTCCTCACTGACTTCAGAAGGGACCAATTTTGCTAATACCTTGATCTCAGGCTTCTAGTATCCAGAACTGTGAAACAATAAATTTCTGTTCCTTGAGCCATTCACTTTGTGGACCTATTTTCAGAATCCTAGCAAATAAATGAATTAGATAACACATCTTTAAAAATCCTTTAGCCAAAAATAGAGATACATGGAGATCAGGGATACATAATTGAAGTCATCATAAATGTGAATAAGGCAACCGCCTCATTTTTTTGTATTCTCTTTAGGGTACGATCTTCCTGAAAATATTATTAGAGTTCTATGAATTTTCAGTTTGTAAAATTCTAAGTCATTCTAAATTTAATTCTATATAGATAGATATTCTTTTCTTTTCTTTAACCACCCATTAAAAATGAAGACTTTTTAATCTCCATAGAAATTACTAAGGACACCAGATAAAGTTGTCCATCATGACAAATGTTTGACAAGATTTTGACCAATAAACTTAAAAATCAACAGATATCATCTCTAATGGTCTGACATATTTCTCACATAAATACCTCTCAATAATTAATCACCTTTAATAAGTTCCCTTCTTAATGTTTTGGGCTGTGTTAATAAATTTGGAATTAATATTTCTACATTCTTAAATAAAAGTGTATTCATGCTTTTACATTTTCCTTGCCTAAGGACCAAACTTTTCATGACTCACTCTCAGGACAATGGGACAGTACTCGTTATAAAAACACAAATGATAACACAGCTGGATCAGACTTGAACATGATAATGTCTGAAACAATATTCATGAATTACTGATGCATTCTGCCAATCTCAGAATGAAGATTATACTCCTTCCTTCTACAGAGATATTTTTATTCCTTCCTGCATTTCATCTAGATCTGCATCTCCCAAGTAAACTTTACTCAGATTTTCAGCTTTTAGCAAGGACAGAGCAATTGGCTAGCAATTTCTTTGGATAGAGCTTCTAAGTGAGACGGTGTGCCCTCCACACTTTGCCAAGGATGTGCTGGTGCACTAAGAATCAACTCAAATGGCAGGGCATCAGTACTTCTATGCTACACTACACTCGCTAATGGTGTTGGCACTTTGTTCTACTAGATTTATATCCCAGCTTTGCTCTGTGGCATCTACTTTCGGACTGGCAAAAACAGACGAGCTTTGTCTGTTTTCTGACCACAAATTAAATGGTACTTCAGATACAGATATTCCTTTTACTTATTCATGATAATTCAGATCAACAAAATCTAATGTATGAATGAGCTTTCAGATCTTGCTAATCCCATTTATTTTTTGTGCTTGGGAGCTTTCAGACAATGCTGAAAGAAATAGTGATTTAGGTAAGTTAATTGTGTTCTTTAACTTAATGGAAATACTTTTATTACTTCACTTCTAAGGAGTTGTAGGTTGTAGTGGATACCATTTGTAAAGTTAAAAATATTTTCGTCTGTTCCTTGCAATCTAGGGATTTTTACACCAAAATCTGCATGAGACTTTATCACAAGATTTCTGTATCAATTGAATTGACTTTTTCTTCCTTTTTTTTTTTTTTTTTTTTGGTTGAAGTGGTAAAGTACATTATTTCCTGGGTTATCTAAAAAATCTTAAAAATGTAAGGGTTCTATCAATTTTGAGAATGGAGAAAAGCTTTGTCTAATGTTGCATTTTTTAAAATGAATTATTCTCTAAGATACTTCATGAAATGGAAGCAAAATTAATTGAACTGACTTTTGATTATTTTTCATTTTCTAGAATGTTTTCCTTTAAAACTATCCCAAGTCTAAAAATGTTTCATGCTTACATAGAAAAATAAATTCATTATTATATAAATGTAATGCATGCACACATATGTACATATATGTATGTATATGCACATACAAATACACACATGCACATATATTCATATATATGTAAATATGTTCTTATATACATCATAGATCCATATGCATGTATACCATATGTATATCCACAAATATTTATATGTATACAATATATATAGTATTTGTCATCTGGGGATCAGCTTCTGGCAGATATTTTTGAAAAAAAAATATTGTATATTATGTAGAGTATAGGTTTAGAATCTGACAGCTTCTAAGATTGACTTTATTGATTACTAGTTATGCACTCTTGGCAAATAATTTAATTTTCTAAACCACTTTGCCACATCTATAATTGAGAAGACATATTTATTTCTGGCACATTTTTGTTGGGATGTTCAAACATAATGCATATATGTATATAAACATATATATATATAGTGACAAGTATGGAACCTTCTATGCAACAAATGGTCAAAAATGTTGTTGCTATTTTCTTTTAAAATGATATATTGTATATATTTAACATACAGGCACTCAGATTTTAAAGTATATGAGTCGATAATGGTATTAATTTTTCTCTTAGAGAATAATTATTTTATTAGCTTCATATGTCATTATCCATATATAGGGTAATAGGGTTCCATGTAGAAATGGAATAGTATTTATATTAGAATTATTATTCCTATCCATGAGAGGCTTGCGATTCAAAATATGTTAAACATTTTGTATTTATACACTAGGACTTCTATAATATAATACCACAAACTAGGTGGCTTAAACAATAAAAATGTATTATCTATATAGTTCTGGAGACCAGAAATCAGAGATCAAGGTGTTAGAAGGTTTGGGTTCTTCTGAAGCCTCTGTCTTCGGCTTGCCCAGGGCCACCAACTCGCTGTGTCTTCACATGGCTCTCTCTCTTTGTGCACACATGTTTGGTGTCTCTCTGTGTCCTAATCTCTTCTTATTATTAGATATATTAGATTAGGTCCACTTTAAAAATTTCATTTTAATCTAATTACCTCTTTAAAGACCCTGTCTCTGCTATGGTCACATTCTAAGACTTCAACAGGTGGATTGGAGACAGGGAAACACAGATCAGTCCATAAAACATTGTTTCTTTTCTAGTGGAGAAAGCATCCATTCGATTGGAGTTTTCATTTCTTTTATGGAAAATCAGAAAAAGTACTGCATTCAAATATAAAACAATTTATTTTTTCCTGTATGTGACTGTCATTGGGCACCATGTGCATGTTCATATAAAAATAAAAGCTATTATAGCCACCATTTATTTGAACATGACCACGTGTGCTTATGTGTACTTTTAAAAAGATTATCTTACGAAAGAGAACAGTTTTATTGCTTTAATATGGAGATAGACTAGACTGCCAGTGACCCGCATATGGTGTTAATTTAGGATTGTTTCAAACTCTGTTCAACTCTATAATATTGAGATGGAAGTCCAATAATCCCCAGCAGAGAGTATGACACAGATGAGTGAATATATGGTGCTCTCCCCAACATTTAGAGTGTAAACAAGCTTCCCATTTGAGAGAAGAGGATATTCTTCCCCCTTTTATTTTTTTAACAGTTTATTGAGGTGTAATTGAGCTGAAAATAAAAATTGGACACAATGTAAACCTGTAAAACCACTGCCATAATCAAGGTAATACACAAGACCCTGTTTCAGACATAAGGACACAAAGACTGAAATGTAGGGTGGAGAAGGTATTTCATGCAAATGGTAACAGGAGAGCAGAGGCAGCTGTGTTTATATCACAAAACAGACTGTAAGTAAAACAAAACAAAACAAAAAACTGTCACTGAAGACAAAGAAGGTCCTTAAATAATGATAAAAGGATCTCTCTCATTAGTGAAGTTTTGGGGATCAGGAAATCCACGGACTGAGGCCTCAGAGTTAAGGTAAACCCAACAATATTGATGGATATCAAGCAGCCCCTGCACATATGAAAACTTCCAGGGATCCTGATATTTGCCTTGGACCTTTGGGCCCAGGTAGAAATCACTTTTGTTACCAGAGGAATTCACTTTCTGTATTACATTTTGCTTATTTCTTAAGCTCACACAAAAGTTTTGTTAAAAATTGCAGCCAGGTGTAAGTTAAATTCTGATCAGTGACGAAGTCATTTGTGTCCAGTTTTTGTGAAAAAGTTGGTAAGGGTAAAGCAGCAAAGTCTGTGGAAATATGTGTGTTGACCCCCCAAGTGTTAAAGCAGCGATGAAATATGACTTTCTGGTGGAGGAAACAAGCAAACACCTGGGTATGTGATGATGGTACAAATACCATGCAGAAATTCTGAGAAATGCCTTGCAGAGGAGAATTTAGTTTTAAAAAAATTGCTAATTGATTATTAGGCTCAAGATTCTTTTTGATATGTGGATCCTATAGTATGTATATTTGCAGACATACTAATATCCCCAAATATTATTTCTTTTTAGATGTACTTTTACTGTTTCCCCAATGAAGATGAGGAAGAAAGAATAGAAATGATTTTAGCACATGATTTTCTATATGAAATCTATTGACTAAGCACAGTTACACATGTACATCTATCAGAAATCTCTGTCTCTATCTGCATCTGTCTTCATCCCTCTGACACTATCCACTCACAACTTATTTTATAAATGCATCTAATGTTTATCATCCTATCCTAAGTACACAACTCAGCTTCTAATCTATCTCAATGGCAGATCTTTCTCCCATCTTAAAAAAAAATAAAGAAGTAAAATAGAAAGCCATCAATTGCAGCAAATCTTATAATAATCTAATACAAGCATGTCTCAGAAATAGAACTAGTTCGTGCTCTACTCAAAAGTATTTTTTGTTATACATGCAAAAGTAAATGTCATTGGGTCACAGTCAAACAAAGAACATACACATTGATTCAATTAAAATTATCATAACTCAATTACAGCTAAAATATCTTGAATTGATTCCTAAAGTTTCATATTTTTGACCAGCTACTCATTCAGTTTAGATTGTCAACTGAATTATAAAAATGTGTATATATATCATCATAAAAATTTTCTAAATGGCAAGACTATAAATTCCACTGTTTTTCCTAAAAATACATGCTAGGATATTTCTGGTTTGATGGGACAAGTAATCAATTAAAAATTTCTGGAATATTGGAAGGCTCGACAGTACTACGGTATCGTTGTCAATAGAGAAATGAAGCCTGTGACATTTCCTTCATTATTGCAAAATTTTTCATTCTATTATTCTAGTAAACCATTAAATAGGTTTTAGGCTGTGCTACTATGGTAGAATTGATTTTCTCAATGTTTTGATGTCTCATGGACATGACCTCAGTACAAGTATGACCTCGAGATGCCTTTTCATTTCTATTTAGTAAATAGAGACCAAAGACCTCAGACACATACAGGAATCGAGTACCCTATACTTCTAATGTGTTAGAAGCTCTATTAGGAAGTAATAAGGTTTTAGCTACATTCCCTGAAGCACTTTGGGGTACAGCTGCTTCGTGAGATTTTCTCTAAAGTAACCTTTCAAAGTGAGCCACAAAAGCTCTTATTCTAGATCATACTGGCATCTGACCTTTGTAAACTTAGACGCAAGAAAAAATAGGAAAAAGGAAGATGCTAAGGGAGACACAGTTATCTATTCTAAAATGCAGTTATACCCACAGGCTACAGAAACATCATGACCTATAAAGTTCAGAGCTGTGTTGATTCTTCCTAACAATTACCCACAGCTATTATGATTTTCTCTCATCACTAAAAATGTCATTGCTGAGATAACTGCCCCAGTTTGAGAAGGTAGAAGATTTAGCAAGTAACTAATAAGTAAAAGACAGGGGAACAGGGAGAGAGGTTGATTTGATTACTGCCATTTCAAACTAATAAGCCAGATGATAAGATGTCTCATTCTTCCAGAAACTATAGCATTATTCAGGTACTCTTTACATATTTTATTCTCATATATTTCCTTGGGATACTGTTTTTTTTTCTTCTTTTAAATTTGCTCTGAGATAGCCAATGTCCAATCTAATTATGTGATAATAACTGTTAATGACAGCATTATCAGATGATAATTGGGCATCATTAATGTGTCTCATTATGATTCTCAGTCTCTTGTGGAAGGCTGTGATGGAAGGAACTTGGGTATTCCAGATTATGTTGAACATAACAGTTATGGATCAATAGCCAGGGGAAAAGAATGTATCAGAGACATCCTTAAGCTTTTTCCCCAAACTTTGCTTCCCCAGACCTAAGCATCCATCAGTCCTTTGTGAGATTCACCACATACCTTCAACATAGTGTTACATAATAATAAGTAATGTGTAGGATCATCTGAACTACAATTGTTGGTATATGATAGTAGAAGCATACAGAAATCCACATATAAAACAACATCATCTTGATCATCCATATTAGGTTCAAACTACTTATAGGCAACACAAAGGTTTTGTACATTAGGCAACTCTAACTGAATCACCAAAGATTTCACAAGGGCCACACTCTAAATATGACATTAAATGGAATATGCCATTATATTTTAAAAGTGGAGACTAATTGCTGTTTATATTTAATGTGGTCACTTTCACATGTCTAATGCAGTATTTGAACATTCTTAGGGCCCAGGGCGAGAATGATAATCAAAACCCATAAAATGTGTTTAGATATTTAAAAGTTACAAATCAAGTTACACTGTTAAATAAATATTATTTGTTCTCTGACTTTGACAATTATGTTTTCTTAATAAAGGCCAGATTTGAACTAGAATTCTTGGGTCTTCAAAGTTCAGCACCACAATATGAAACACCAGAAGAACTGGACCCCCACCATTGTCCCATAGGAGGCCTTGTGTGCATATATGTGGATAACTCAGTTGACCCGTCCAAGCCCAGTTCACCACTGTGCCTTCTGCAAACAGCTTCCCATTGGCCCATATGGCCTCTGCACGCATCCTATGTGTGGATCACATGAAAGACTGTGTGGGAGTTATTCTACCTATTAACAACTCTTTTTTAATATGAAAGAGTTCTTTGTTCTGACTCAACATTAAAGTATTTACTAATGTAGAAGTGCTTCCTTCAACTATTAGAAATGTAGTAGATCTAAGATATAAATTCATTTGAGTTAAGTAAAAAGACATATGGACTGGAGGAGAGGCACATGGGGCCTAGAAGGAGTCTTGGAGTCCTTTAGGGAGAGAATTCCAAATCTCTCTGCACCACAGCATGATCTAGAAGTGGGGGTAAGTTGGAGCCTTAACTAACTAACTTTAACTAACCCTGTCCCTTTGGCCTTATGAACTCCTTGTCCAATGAGAAGGATCGTGGCCAGAGGATGGGCCATAGTGGAGCCTCTAAAGCCCAAGGCCCAGGGCAGCTAGTTCTCTGGCTCAAGTCTATGGCATCACTTTCTTAAATATAAACAGATATTTTTCAACTTACAATGGGATTATGTCCAGATAACCACATTGTAAATTGAACATACTGAGCCAAAAATGAATTTAATACACCTAACCTACCAAACTAGCCTTTCTTAAATATGTTCAGAACACTTACATTAGCCTACATTTGGGCACAGTCATCTAACACCGTAGTTACACTGTAGAGTGTTGATTATTTACCCTCACGGCCCTGTGGCTGACGAAACTGTGGCTCACTGCTCCTGCCCAGAATTTTGAGAATATCCTACCATACATTACTAGCCTGCGAAAAGATCAAAATTCAAAATCTGAAGTATACTTTCTACAGAATGTGTATTGATTTCACAGTGTCATAGAGATGAAAGAAATTCATTAAGTTGAAGCATTATAAGTTGAGGACCATCTGTACTATTGTTACTTACTGGTTACTATAGAGCGATTTCAATTTAATACTACTTTGTTGGAAGTATAATGGCTACAGAATGGAGGGATCACTTGTTGGCTTATTTTTAATGGGAAAAGTGACTCTTCTTATAAAAGTATTTAAACCCAGAAACTTCAGTATTATTCACTAAAGATCACTACATTTATTTCAGGCTGAAAAAAAGAATATACTGTCGTGATGCTAAAAAGATGAAGACAAACAACGATAAGGGGAAGAGAGTCCAAACATTACGTACTCCCAGAGACCATTAGGGAGGGAAATGGAGATTTCCATAAAAATTGGTAAAGAATAGATATTTCAAAATGTACTTGGAAAAAGTGCATGTTAAACAACTAAAATTTAGTATAAAGATCATAGAAAAAATATTTATATAGAAACAGTACTTCATGGAACATCAGAAAATTAGGTGGAAAGGAAATTACTGATCAGACAAATTAATGTTGTTTCCTTAAGCACTCTAATTAATGCCAGTTCTCTAACTCATGGAAAGATAAAAATCGATATTGGAATGCCCAGTTTAAGCTTTATCTTTCATTACATGTCATTATGTTGGTCAAGTATACAGTTTTCAGTAGGTAGAAGAAACACAAGTTTTTGTACATTTTTAAATTGTGCCCAGCTACACTAATATTAATTTTCAGAGGCATTATTGTTATAAATCAGATTCCATCTCATTAGATAATTTTTATATATTTAAAATTTTATATATTTATAATCTTAGCTTTACATACTTACAATTTTTTGACTTAAAGTCACAAAACCTCTTCTATATAGTGTGGTGATTGAATATTTGGGTCAGATGATCCTTACATGTTAATCAACATTAAGACTTTCATGCAAAATCTGTTGCAATAAGCAGGTAGCAAGGCTGACACGAGGTCCCACTGAACACCACTGTTGGCTGTGTGTGCTTCCTGTTACTCCAGCAACGCACCATAGAGGTAACTATAGTAAATATTTCATTCAGAAAATGCACAGAAATGCAAATTTGCTACTTTTATATCCAATTCATTTCTAAATATGATATATTTTAAATAAACATTTACTTTTTGCCTGAGCAGAACATTTCTCCTAGGCAAGGAAGATAACTTCTTGTCATCCTTTGCATGTGCAAAAGAACATTTTCTATGTTTTCTTTATCAAGATATTCTTAATTCTGTGTAAAATATGTCTTGAAAACTGTAAGAGAAATTAAACTTAGGCAATTCCAACACATAGGCCTGAGTCCCTTAAAGCCCACTAATCACTTAATAACTCTTTCCGTTTTCTGTGGAAAAGCACACAATAAAAGAGTAGAGAGTTAACTATTGATCTCGGGAAAGTCACAAATGTTCACTTTTCTCGAAAAGATATATTTTACTTGTTACAATATACAGACTCTGCTATGCTTAGAACCCTCTTGTGAAATATTTTTACAACTTATCTGCCTAATGTTTCATGTTATTATTAAAGTAGAAGTAATTTATAAGATATAAAAAGATGTAATCACTACCCATGACTTTTGATTCGTGAATGATTAGAAATGTTCAGACAACATATTATACTTTTTGTTTGTTTTAATGCCTACAGCACCTGATATTCCTAGGTGGTCTCCCATCCAAGCACTAACCAGGCTTGACCCTGCTTAGCTTCTGAGATCTGATAAGATTGGGCATGTTCAGAGTGGCATGGCCATGGTCTATCTTTTGTATCCAAGTCATACAAAAAAAAAAAAAAAAAACAAACAACAAAAAAAAGAAAACGGAAGTCACCTGACCTCCAAAGGCAAGGTATCTAAAATCCCTCAGTTATTAAAAAAAAAAAAAAAAGGTTAAAAGTGTGTTAAAATTAATACGATTATTTTGAGTACAGAATAAGCATTTTCAGTATTTGTTAATCTCTTGGTTTCTTGAAATATATATTTTGCTAATTATTTTAAAAGAACAAAAAGAAAAAAAACAAAATTTATCTGTTTTTGGTAAAGATATGGGAAGTAAATGAAGAACAATTATAGAACTCCGTCAGTTTACACACACAGAGCACAGGGTCATATTCTTGAGAGCTGGCGGAGCGTGGATGTTGTAGGTACAACGTTTAGTGAGAGATGTGTTTACCACTTCTCCCATAGTCGACCAAACTACAACCCACCTTATTCTGCTGATGAAGATAGCTAAGTTCCCCTACTGAGGTTTCAGAATGGCTCACAGGTGCAGAAACTGTGTGTCGCGCTTGCCAGCTCTCGCATTTGTCCCCCCTGTCGGCATCGCCTCATGGAGCAAGGACGCACAGCGGTCGGAATGAGAGCTTAGAGTCCATCTCTGCCCAGGCGCTGCTTGCAGTGGAGAGGGGCAATCTGACAGTGGCTTACAGGTAGAGGAGACCCGGACCTAAAATTCACACCCGACTATGGCGATTTACCAAGGAATCAATCACCCTCAGTGAGGCATTTCTCATGTCCTTCCCCAAACAGGTCAGATTACTTAGAGCAAAAACTAATTGGAGTCCTCATTTTGCTTCAGAAATGAAGATTGCTTAAAATAACAGAGAAAAACCCTCCTCTGATAGTGTTTTTAGATGCAATGAGAGATGGAAATTGATCTACAAAGTTCACAACTTTCCAAGGATCTGGCCATCTATGTATGAAAGGATTCAGAAATCAATAATTAATAAAAGGATGGCTGATCATGAGAACAATGTTTCAGTGTCTACATGGGAATAATTATTTTACCTGTTAGTAACTATTTTAATGAGGGAGAGTGCCTCTTTCTAACTTGACATAAAATGTCCCGTACTACTATAGAAGTGATCTGAGCTTTAGCAATGTGGAATAATAATAAAAGGTATTATAAACTGATGTGGGTTAAAACAAAACAAAACTAAACTAAACTAAAGACAGACGGGCTTTTAGGAATTTCCGATCTAGGTATCTGATTGAAAAAACTGAATTCCCATATTTCAAAGCATAAAATTAAAAACACTTGAGACATAAGCCTTCCTTTAAAAATATTAAACACACACATACACATATCACATGTATATACCTGATTTTCTGAAACTTTTCTTTAAAAAAATAATTTTTGAGAATAAAACTGTGGGCAGAGATGTGTTCAATATGAAAAAACTCAAAGCTGTGGTATTTATCAATTTGAAGCTGCTCATTAATTCGACAAAGGAAAATGTGATTACTGTTTTAAACCAGTAATTTTAATATTATCACTTAAAAAGAAAGGGAAAAGGCCATGTCTGTTCTACAGTTCTGGAAATTGGCAGTACAACAACATAATCATTGAAACCATGCCAAAAACGTAGGTCAGGAGATGGGTGTTTAACAAAGATTTTTCTAAGAATATAAAGTTGAAAAGGAAAAAGGACCTTTTGAACTTTCTGAGTTGAGATTCTGAGTTGAGATTCAAATAACTAAAGTACAAACTTTACATATTTACTATCAATCTTACATTATTTATTACATATGGAAAACATGACTATGTAACTATGTAAGTATATACAATGCATACAGATATATATATTTGCATATATGGGAATTTTGGTGTTCTTATTTAAAATAAGAGTTAAAGAAATAGAAGTTTTAGTTTCTATTGGAAAGGTAAAATATTTTTAGTTAAGATTAAATTACTAAAGGTATCATACTCTTTTCATCACAGTAATTTGTTTTTACAACAAAAACAAAATAGAGACTACAATAATTATATTTTAATCCTTTCAAAAATTCAAATATTTTTATTAAAGATAAAGATGACCAAAATCATTGTGACTGCAACTTTCCACTTATGATATAGAATGAAATATGACATATCGTAAGGTATGCAGTATAAATTCACTACACACATTGAGAATGAAGGATGTCAACAAGGACAAATGGAACTAATTTCAGTCTTTCCTGTGTGTGTAGTGCATAATCCAGGCTTGCTCAAAGAGGGGGCTGTCTGGACTTTGCCCTCAGCTTCCAGGACATAATCTATATCATACTTGATAGGAGTATTATAGAACATCTGAGCATTTTCCAAATCTTAGTAAGAATAACAATTCATACCAAACCTATCAAAACTTATATCTTGCCTTGGGTTTTAATGTTCTTTTTAGAATTACACAGATTTTCTTCACATTTCAGAAATGTAGTTTTAACAGCTCTTTTACCAGTTAAATAGCTTGAAAGTACCCATTCTATAAACTTTTGACATATTGATATAATTTTACTAAGTAATCTGAAAAAAATAATAGTATCGAGAACTTATATAATATTCTTTTTTTTTTTCTGGCAACTGGAAAGTTGATAGAGTTGAGGACCCTAGCATTTTTGCAAACTTTTATTTTCTAGAGGGGTTATATTGCACAGCAGTTAATATTTGAAACTGTAAAATTCAACTACCTGCATTTGTAACCATGCTATGCCATTTTTCAGTGGGAAAACACAAGGAAATTATTTAAATCTCATAAGTTTAAGTTTTGGACATAATACTTCATACATTTGTTGTTAAGCACACAGTTACAGAAGTTACATCTTGTATTGCTGCTCTTAGGAGAGTATCTGGCACATATCAAGCCCTCGATCAATATTGTTATTAAGAATTAAAAATTGTATTATATAATTAATATTAAATGTGGATATCTGATATAGAAAATGAAAAAAATGAACATATAAAATAAGACAAAGCAAAACAAGTTTTACTTAAAATATATTTCATCTGTGTACCATTCCTTGCCTGCACATTTCCAGAGTTAATTTTCAAACAGCGATCTATATCTATTTCTCATTGGTCTGATTGTCAAGAATCTTTGGGAGGGGAATTATCATAAGATACTCTATTATATTCCACTTTTTCACACTTTCCTCTCTACACAGCTGAGAAAGAGATCACCAGAACAGAATACAAAAAGAAAACATCTCGCAATGCAGTGATCACATATTGTGGAAATATTTTAGGTAACATTTTAAAATATTATTTTAAGTATTCAGTCATCAGTGCAGACATGGATTTATATTTCATCACTAATAATAAATGGGTATCACTGAGCAAGTAATTATATAAACTTCATAATCTATATCTGTATGGAAAAAAAAAAAAGGTCACTGAAGAGATTAAATTACATAACAAACCTGAGTACTTAGTAAATTACTTGCTATACAGAAATGGGTCAAAAATTTTCCATAGTTATTATTATTATCACCACAAAATTATTGTGAAAAGCAGATGCACCTTTTTAAGGAATATTAAATGTAGCAGATAGCTGTCATCAACAGAAGTATCTCCCAATCGAACAGGTTTTCTTTTAGGCTATGTAGTAATAACTCAATCCCCATCAAATTATACTTGGAATTAAAGAGAAGAAATTAAATTGGATTATAATAAACTATTGGGTTCAATTCTTTGTCTTTTTTCTCTATTCACGGCTTTTGCCTTGTCAACTTCCTTTTTCTGGATTTTTGGGTTGGCCAGTATAGCTTGCTTTGGCCAATAAAATGTAAACACATGAATCAAATAGAGCCCTGAAATGGGTGTGCCCCATTCAGTTTCTATAAATGGCCTTAGAAAAGCATGTCAACCCTGACTAGCCCCAGTTCATAGAAAGAGAAGATACATGCAGAGCAGAGCAGAGCAGAGCTGCACTTAAAACAGAGGCAGAAGAGATACCCTTTTGACTAACAAACCTGTGAAAAATAAATGACTACTGTTGTACTCCATTGAGAGTTCTGACTTTTTTTCTTAATGCAGGTTGTCTAACATAGTAGTTAACGACAGCATTTAATAGTTAATTTCCGTTCCTAATTCAAACCTGCTTGGTAAAAAAAAAAAAAAAAAAAAAAAAAAAAAAGACAGCAAGCCAGACTCTAAAATTATAGCAGTCACCTGACATGTATTCCTTAGGACAAGACACGTTAATGTTAAAATATAAAACAACACAAAATTCACATTCTAAATCTATTTATCTATCTAATTGGACATTTGAAAAGGCTGTCTAAATAAATCTTTCATCGGAATTTATCAGAGCACAAGTAACGACTAAAAGAGACGTGAAAAGTTTTTCATTTTAATTATCTCCACCTGAGATTGTTTCAAACAATGTAAAATTGCTGACTTTCGTAAAAACTGGGTAGATATGGGCATTTAATGAATAATGAAATTTCTTTAGGCAAGAAGAACCACATGCTCACACATTCTTTTTTCTATATCACATACACTAAAAACATCTATATCTGATAAAAGAAGATATTATATAAAAAATATATTACTTACAGCCACACACCACATGATGACGTTCGGTCAAGGCTGACCACATATTCGGTGGGTGTCCCTTAAGATTATAACGGAGCTGAAAAATCCCTGTCACCTAGTGAT
The DNA here is from genome assembly GCA_003508835.1 of Eonycteris spelaea. NCBI lineage: Eukaryota > Metazoa > Chordata > Mammalia > Chiroptera > Pteropodidae > Eonycteris > Eonycteris spelaea. The sequence continues at coordinate 11,810,719 of PUFA01000021.1, forward strand.
GCTGTAGCTACGGTACAGTGTAGCCCAAGTGATGTCGAACGTCTCTGATGTCATAATGCTGTGAGTTCCTAAGGAGTTTGTGGTCATGTAGCTGTGAGCCAATGGGCTGGGCTGCAGATCCTTTAAAAATATAGCAACACAATTACGTAAAGTTACGTAATACTAGATAATAATAAATGACTGCTACTTGTTTATCTATTTACTATGCTATACTTTTTATAGTTATTTTAGAGTGTATTCTTTTTACTTAAACTTTGCCGTAAAACAGTAAGCCTTACTCCGGCAGCAGCCTCACAAACCTCCTTTTTACCAGGTCTGTTGACGGTATTAATGTAGAGAGGAGGCAAGAGAATTAAAAATGTTAATCAAGCCACAATCAGAGACTGAAATATGTTGATCTGCCCTGCAGCCAGGCAGGAGGATACCTTCAGAATTGAGATTTCTGCTAGGATTGCTAACAACCTATTCCCCACACCTGTGAAGGGAAACCAGGAACCAAGAGTCATTACCTAGGGCTAAACCCATGGATTAAAGGCTAGAAACCAACAGCAGGCCTTTCACTCTACATATGCTTACCTTCAAGCTATACACAATTCTCCTTCCTCATGTCTGTCCATATCAAAGGAAATGGGTTAACAATTAAACTAGTTATTGTTTTAATTGGAGAATATCGATGTTAGTTTATATTTTACTTTAAATTTTTTTCCACATTTTCTTCTCTAATATTTACATTTTGCTTTCCATTCTGAAAATGTAACATAAAAATTTCATAAGAATATAAAAAGCTATAATTAAAGTAAAATATCATAAACATCGATATTCTCGAATTTAAAAATATTAATTCAAGAAATATTTATCAAGACTAGAATTATTTGAATTCCTGAACATCTTAGTTCTGAAAAATACATGAATATTGAAATGAATTTCTAAAGCTAGTATATTATACCATTTGTTTGCCTGTTCTTTAGGTCAAAGTACTGAGTTTCTTTAATATGACCATCATCTGAGGTAGTATGAAAACTAGCACTAATCCATTTCCCGAATTTAATTCAATACCAATATTTATATTCAGGAAAGAAATGTAAAAAAAAAAAAAGTAAAAAGTGCAGTAGTATGAAGAATAATCCCCACCTCATCCCTAAAATATCCACCTTTTAATCTTGGAATCTGTAGATATTTTCTACTAAAGGTTACAGGGGTATTAAGGTGACAGAAAAAAATTAAGTTTACTAATCAATTGGTCTTAAACTAGAAAAATTGTCCTGGATTATCTGGTAGAGCACGATGTAATCACAAGCTTTCTCAAAAGATGGAAGAGGGAGGCAGAAGAGTCTAATTCAATTTGAAAAAGACATGACCTGTCCTTGTTGACTTTCAGCGTGGAGAGGGAGCATAGCCATAGAACCCAGACAGATTCTAGAAGCTGGAAAATGCAAGAAAACAAATTCCCCTCTAGAGCCTCTGAAATGAATGCAGCTCTGCCAACTTGGTCTCAGCCTAGTGACCCATTTTGGACATCTGACTTCCAGAACTGTAAGTAATAAATTTGTGTTGTTTTGAGCCACAGAGCTAGAGGTAATCTTACAGCTGCAATTAAAATACAGTTATTGAGACGGGAGATCTAACCAAGCACAGATGAATAGAAAGCTGTGTGTGCGAGGTTAGGGGATAAAGTTGGAGAATCTCTGTGGCACAATCTTCCTGACATCTAATCTTTAAAACAGTACGGATCTGACAAAATGGGAAAATCATGCCCTTTCATTGGGATAATTCTTTTCCTTTAGAAAAACGTGGCAGTTTTTAATATCAGAGATAATTGAAAGTTTAACATTGTAATGTAAATTAAGATTGCTCCCTGAGGATAGTTAACTCTAGTAGATTTACTACATTGATCAAATTCTAAGAGCTTGAATTATTGATTATATTAAAGCACATTCTCAGTTAAACAATTCTGATAGCACTTAATGTAGGAAATCAAAACAGACACATTACTTCAAAATTTTACAAAAGACAACATAATAATGATAACACACTTTTGGTTTTTACTAGCCTTTTTGTTGTTGTTGGCTTAAATCCTACATGAGTCGGTGGAATTCGCTAATTATCTTCATACAAACATGTTTTATATATATGTGTATGTGTCTGTATGGATTTGTAGGTAAGGGGGTGGGGGGGCAGTGAGACAGGATGATTACAGCCAAAAGCAGTAAATGCTGCCAAGTGGTACAATGGAGAGCAGTTCTGCAGGGACTGAGATGAAATAAATCCTTTCAAGAATGAAGGCTTGAGGGCATTTACAAAGAATAGAGGAGCCTGCAGATATGCGAGACAGTTTCCAACTGGACTGAGCCAAGTGCTACAGGAGCAATTGAACTCCTGAGCAAAATTTTGAGAACCAAGAACATGGGGCTAGTCATTATTATTATTATTATTATTATTATTATTATTATTATTATTTGTCTCCATCTCTGGAAAAAGGTGGCCTTACTGAGGACCTTCAAACGCATAGCCCAGCTGCAGGTAGAAGTACACCAGCCTTATAATTTGTAAGACCCCGTTCAAAATAAAAATGCAAATCTCCTTCCGCGATTATTAAGAACTTCAAAACAATGAAAGCAGAGCACTAAACTGAACATGAGGCTCTTCTGAGCATGGAATCTGAGCACCAGCACAGGTCACATGATGATGAAGATGGCCCTGGGTGGAACAGTGTGTTAGGCAGGTCGTGGATGAGGCTGAGAAAAGGAATTGAAATCACGACCTCTCCACCTGTTCTGTTCCTTTCTTCTATGGGACCTGGGGGAGAATCTGTGTATTCTTATGTACTGGACTAGAGTTAACTGGGAATAGAGAGGTATCTGCTTTGCTTTCTAAGGGGGTCATTACAAGCGGGTCAAAACCCAGAGCTGACTCTCTGGTGTGGAAAGTCCAAGCCAGTTGTTAGGTATGGGCTGAGTCCCAGAGGGAAAGCATCAGCAGTGAGCCTGCAGCGTGGGGAGGACAACTTGTCCCTGTCAGCCCTTGCCAGTACCTTAGATCACAGCACAACTACGGAGATGTCAACACTGAGGATAGAAGAGTGGTGTCTGGGGCCCAACTGGCCTTCTCTGAATGACATCAAATAATACCTAAAGCCCTGGAATAAGAATTCTTTTCCAACAGGAAGAAGGACAAAAAAGCAAGTGGATAGGGGGTTGAATTTCATTGAGGACTTACTAAAATGTAAACTAACTTTAAACTAAAATTGCGATGTACTTAGACATGAAGAAATTGATTTTTTTTTTTTTTTTTTAAGCATGGCAACCCTTGGTTGACCTCACAGATTGCAAGGACCTGGTCAGCTTACGACCCCTTATTTATTTATTTATTTTTTTTATTTTTCACGCCTACAGCACCTGATCTTCCTAGGGGGTCTCCCATCCAAGTACTAACCAGTCCTGACCCTGCTTAGCTTCTGAGATCAGACAGGATTGGGTTTGTTCAGGGTATGATTGTTTTTTTTTTTGTTACTGTGAAATGTGGAGTGAAATAAACTTGATAAAAGAAAATTAAAATTGCATTTTTGTATTTATGAAAATTATAAAACATGAAGTGTATATATTTACGCTATTTAAAATATAAATGAATAATTATCATAATTATTCTAATAAATTTGAGTTTAGTAAATATTATTTTTAACTTTATTAATTTAATAAAAAATCAAAGAATAATCATTTGAAAAAAGAAAAAATGGGTAAATATTTTTATCATATTTTCAGATACAGTGTTATAATCACTATAAAAATAATATATGCTGACCACACACTTTATATTTTAACTGTTTTATTATGCCGATTAAAGGAGGATTATATAATCTCAATGGAGCATTGGGTAATCTAATAATCCTCTAATAACAAAACATAAAATAATGAGTGAAATACAATAAAGTTCCTTTTTAAAATCAATACTTAGTATTTCCGGAAAGGAAAGGAAAAGAAAGGCTTGAAAATGAAGGTTGTATGACAATTCCATGCTTTGTCAGTAATAGAGTGGTCTCCCAGAAACCAGCGAATAGGATATCCGTAGATGCATAGCATAGGAAAATAAGTACTGATCTCAAGTAGACAAATTGGAACAGAAATCCACATAAAGATAAGACTCTTGAGAAGTCATTGCAAAGGTGAAATAGAACATAGACCTAACAAAAAGGAGGGAGGGTACCAAAAAGTATGAATATCTTTTTTTAAAAAATTACAGTTGACATTTAATATTATTTTATTTTAGTTTCAGGTGTACAGCATAGTGATTAGACATTTATGTAATCTACAAAGCAATCCCCTGATTACTCTATAACCCACCTGGTACCATACTTACTACAAAATTATTGATTCTGTTCTCTGTGCTATACTTTACATTGCTATGACTATTTTGTAACTACTATTTGTATTTTTTTTTTACCTGTTTCACTGAGCCCCCCAACCTGCATCCCACCTGGCAACCATCAGTTTGTTCTCTTATTTTTAATGCTTCAAAATTTAAAGATTACCAAATGATTGAGTGAGGAGCCCAGAGGACTTTCTCCAAGGAAAACAATTTTTAATTGGTAAAAACACACACACACATAAAATAAATTATATATATGATTGATTATTCCAAAAATTAACCTAAGGGCATATAGCATATTGAGAAACATTCCTTTAAGAAAATCTACCAAGCATGGGTAAGTACAGATAGTTAGCCATGACCTCCTCCCCACCCGCCTCCACGTTATCCAGCCTCTCCTCCAGATGCTTTAATCTAGGTGGGAATGACCATGAGAAAAGGAGTTTCTTTCCCTAGTTTCCAGTCTTTAGGGTAGAGTTTTACCCGAAAAGTGATAGACTTCCGACGCTTCTTACTCTCCTGTCATGCCACCCCTGCACTCCAGCTCCTTGCTGCAGAATATCTGTCCTCAGTGGGCTTGGCTGAGAGACCAAGGCTTCCTTTCCCACTCTGCTGCTTCGCTTGGTACAAGAGAAGCTTCATTCCCAAGCATCAAAGGCCAAGAATCCTGTCTCCTTCATGGTCAGCTCGCTGGAAATGGGGAGGTTTGGCACTGAGAAGGGCCAGCTGAGAAAATGAGGATCTACCCTTCCCACCCCAATAGTGAGCTGCTGTCACATCCCAGCACCTATGCCTTGGGGCGGAGTTTCTTTACAGGGGAAGAGAAAGGTCAGTAGGACAAAGAAATCACAGCTCTGCCAAAGGGGACTCTGACACAGAGCATGAAAAATGCTATACTTAAAGATGTTGTCAAAAATTATGAAGAGCTTGGTGGAAAATGACTAAAAGTCCTGGTACCTCGGGAGAGTGTGCAACATGTGAAAGACAGAGCAGCCCGATGTTCAACAGACAGAATCAAGACAGACAGAAAAAAAAAAAAATCAGGGGTCAAAGGAGCTCTTGATTATTGGGTTAGAAAAACTGTGTGCATGACCCATTTAAGAGCAAGCCCAGAAGAACGCAAAGTATATTTAAAAGCATAACCCAAATAACACACGAATCCATCAATGTAGGAAAGAAGTCGTGCTAACAGAGGTGACTTAAGCACAACCTCTGATGAAATGCTGGCTGAACAATAAACTTCTCTTACCCAGGGCAACTTTTAGAAAACAAAACTTAAAAATGAAATTGCATATATCCCTGGCAGTCTGTGAGACTGTGCACGTTCAAGGTTTTACCTCTTCAGGAGTGATCAAAGAACAAACCTCCAAGCTACGAGTCATTTTCTGAACATGAGGCAAAAATATAAACTCTCTGGCAGCAGCCTCTAAGTCACACCAGCAACCAATAATAAAGAGTGAAAATCTAACTGGCTAAAGGGGCTTAAGCATGACCTTCGAGCAATAAGTGGCACATTTGAACGGGGACATTGGATAGAGCACAAAACCTTGGACACAGACGTCATCAAGACTGTTTAACAAAGTCACTAAAACAAACAAACAAACAAATAACAACAACTATACCAAGCAGGGATGTTGGTCCCTAGAAGATGGTTGGAAATAAGTGGCTGGTCTGCAGCAGACTGTAGAGCGGGCAGTCTATTACTCTGTGACCTCGGATGGTCAGAGAAGTACTCAGTGTCCCCACCGCCGCCACAGTCACAGTGTCTTTCTTTATTTTGCAAAGGAATTCATTTCCGTGGACGCCATGAGTGCAGAACTAGCTGAAAGATGTTGTAAGTGACTTGTGTTTTCTGCAATCCCTCCCCTTCACTCCCCCCAAAAAGTTGTGTTGCTGAAAAAGGCCTAATGGCTCCAACTCTTCCATTTGTTCTTCCAAACATATACAATGTCTGTTATTTATAAGTGTGTATGGGGAATTAATAACAAACTAGTGTTGTTTTGTTTTTTTTACCAAAAAATAGAAATAAATGTAAATATCATCCCCCCCCCCAAAAAAAATTCACACTGTATTGGAATAAGGAAATCAGATAATAACTGTAGTCTATATAAAGAAATGAAGAGAAATGAAATGATAAAAAAAGTTAATATAATAAATTGCATATATATTACATATAATAGCTTCATATCTACATAATAGCTTTCTATCAATATTTTTATCTATATATATAGTTTTCCTTTCCTCTTAGCTTCTGTAAAAAACATGAGATTATATAAAATGGTAATTATACTAAAACGTTGGTTGATTTGTAACATATAGACCTGATATGTATGAGAATAATAGCCCCCCAAAAAGGAAAGGAGAAATGGAACTATACAGGAATAAAGTTTCTGTATTTCACTGTATCCAAGTCCGTAATAATGTGAAGTAGATTTTGATAAAGATAACAGTCATATTTTAAGTCCTGGAACAACTACTAAAATAACTAAATCACATATATAAACATCACTAAAAATTAAAGTATTATACTAAAATATGTTCACTTAACACAAAACAAGAATGGATGCACAAAAACACTTCAGATATAGAGAAACAAAAGAAACAAAAAAAAATGACAGAAAACCAACAATATCAATAATAACATCAAGTATGAATGGATTGTATAATGCAAAAGTCAAAGATTATGAGATTTGACGTAGAAAAAAACAAGATCCAACAATATGCTGTTTACAAGGAAGATACTTTAGATTTGTGTACGAAAACATTGAGAGCAAATGACTGGAAAAAGATAATACTATGTAAAGAGAAATAGTGAAAGCTGAAGTGGCTTTAGTAATATAAAAAATAAGCTTTAAAACAAAAATGTTACCAGAGATGAAGAGGGACAGCGTACAATGTTGAGTCAATGGATCAAAAACATGTAAAAAAAGTAAATATATATGCATTTAACAACCAAGTTCCAAAACACCTTTAGGCGAAAACTGATGGACTTGAGGAAAAAATAGACAATTCAAAAATAAGAGTTGTAGATTTTAATACTTTTCTTTCAGTAAGGATAGATCAACTAGGCAGAAAATCAACAGGGAAACAGAAGACACTAACAACACTACGAACCAACTAAATCTAGCCAACATCTATAAAACACTCCACTTGGCAAAAGCAGATTACTTTGCATACTCTTTTCAAGTTCACATTGAACATACTCTATGACAAACCATATAGTAGGCCATAAAAAAAAGCCTCGATAATATCAAAAGCAAAGAAATCACACGAATATATTGTTCAATCTCAGTAAGATTAGAAATCATTATCAGAAGGAAGTTTGCAAATACATAGAAATGAAACAACACACTCTTAAATAACCAGTTGGTCACATAAGAAATTACAATGGAAGTTTGAAAATATTTTGGAATGAATGAAAATAAAAATATAACATAGCACAACTTATAAGATGTGACTAGAGCAGTTTTCAAATTGAAATGTATAGCTGTTTAAGTACTGTGTTAAAAGAATATCTAAACGTATCATAAAGAACATTTTATGTTCAGACTGAGAAAATTCATAACAAATAAAAGCATATTTAAAGATTTACCACAGATAGTTAAGGATGAGAAAATATGAAAGAGAATTTGAAAGATGTGCATACAGAATGAGAATGTTCAACATATATCTAACAAAACAGTTTAGAAAATCATGGAGTAGAGTGTGATAAAGGCGATAATAATTAAGCAATAGCAGTTGAGACTTTTACAGAATTGATAGAAGATGTCAGTCCTCAGATTGAGGCATCATGATTCCCAAACTGCTATACAAGGGATCTAAAATAGTGACTGATACTTAGCAGACCTTCAATAAATATTTGCTGAATAAAATCTAAATACGTCAAGGTGAAATTATGAAACATCAAATATAAAGAAAAAATTTAAATTTAGCACTCATTACTATTGCCTGTCAATAAAGAGCATTTAAATGGCAACAGAATTTTCAACAATAAAAACAAGCTAGACAACTTTCCAGAAGGAATGGTAGAAGAAAATAATTCTCAGCCTAGAATAAAACACTCAGATAACCATTAATCAAGCTTGAGGAAAAACTTAAAATATAATTAAAAAAAAAAAACAAGAGCAGAGAGACTAACACTAACAGACATTTGGTGAAGAATTTTTTTTTTAACATGATACCTTTCAGAAAGTAGGCATCGAATAAAACAATGAAAATAAGAAGTTCATTGTGTAATGTACAATTATATAAAATACAGGTTTCACACACATATGAAAATATAAGTTATGGAACATTTGAAAGGTCAAAGATACTTTAATGGCTTCATTATTTTATCATGTATCCTTGGTCTAAGTCCAGGTTTATGAAATTAAACCAAAAAGGAGATTGAGTTAGCAATAAATTATACATCATATATTAATAACTGGATTTTTTGTTTGCTATAGACACTGAATATCTATGGCTATTGTTCAGTTACCTCTTCTTCAGGATTTCTTGAGGCTAGTTTTTGATTTTCATTTTAGTGAAAAATATACATTGATTTTAGTCTTTCAAAGATGAGTTGCAATTAGTATTTGATGACTTACTGACCCCCTGCAAAGAATTCATTAAGTAGATGGTACAGTGAAATTTAGATATAATTTAGTTCACATTCTTCTAATTTGACACATCCTATTTAAAACCATGACCTATTTAAAGATGATTGAGAAATGTCTAACAGAGCCATTCACTCTCCTTATTTACTCTCTGAAGAATTTAGAATGACACAGAAAAAAATTGTGTGCAATTTTTCAATGGCCCCGAAAATTTCCATTGAAGATCACAAAGCCTAATCAAAAGAAATTCCTTCTATGAATGTGACTATAATGGATACAAAATTTTTCCCACATGCTGGTGAATGTTAACTGTCATCCTGATTCGGATACTCTGACCTAAATAGTTTTAAACTTTACAAACTCTATCAACTCTAGTCACAAGTTAAATATTTTATAATTAAGAAATATAAAATATCTTGACCCATATTATCTGTATAACCAATCAGTCTCTTTTTGGGTTATGTTCTAATTTCCTACATTTTAAAAATTGAATATTTGCCAGCAATATTTTATTTTCTGGTATTAAGCAAAGATTAGTGAAGTGAAATAGTATTCTAGATTTTGAGAGTTTTTTTTTAGTTTTTCCTATGTAATATTATCATGTTTCAAATTTTTTTTATATTTAGTTGGAACTTTTCCTGATACTGCTTTATTAACTTTTAAAATTCTCTTGGATTTACACTATAGGTATATGCAGTATAGTGACAATATAAAGTAAAAAACAAACAAACAAAAAACCAAAACAAAAAACAAACAAAAAAAAATAACATACTATTCTGGCTTAATTTCCACCTACAGAAAAGAAAAGTAATTAATCCCAAAAGCTTCTTCTAATCCCTCATGGGTCCTATGTAATATTTTGTATGCTTGTTCACCAAAGATACTTGGGTACCAAAAGACATTTTTATTCTCTTTTCCTCTACTGGCTGTTTCAAAAGGTAGACTCTTTAACCCAATGCTATGATTGCTGTATTACTATATCCTGCTCCTAAAAATCTATGTTTTTAAAATAGATTATGCAGATTATATCCATAGGCAGAAGCAAAGTGCAACTTAATGTTCAGCAATAACAGAAGCCATAAGTAAAACATACTTTAGGCACATTTTATTAGGAAGGAATGTTATCTACTGAAAATTGCCTTAACCCAACCAGCAAAAGGAGTTTCTCTTACATAACAAGAGTAGTTCAGAAGAAGACAGTACGGAACTGGGGTAGAGCCTTCAAGATACCATCACAGAACCAGGTTTTCTCTCTCTGCCCCCTTATCCACAGCATGTTGAACTTCATCCGCATTCAGAGCTACCTCCTGGTTATAAGAAGGCTGCCATATCACTTTGAATTATGTCCAGGATCCAGAAAGAGAGGGCCAAAGGAATAAGATGCTATGGTTACCTATTGTTGCATAACCAATTAACTCAAATTTAATAGCTTAAAATCAATGCATTATTATCATCGTATTATATTATTATGATAAAAAATAAGGGCCTGGTTAGTACTTGAATGGGAGACCACCTAGGAAGGTTGGGCGCTATAAGCATAAAAAATAAAAATATAAGGGATTGTAAACTGACAAGCTCCTTGCAACCTGTGAGGTCAACCAAGCGTTGCCTCGCCTAAAACAAAAAAAAATAAATAAAAATAAATGGAACAAAATTGATTTTAAAGAAATAATGGCTTAATTCCCGAAATGCTGCAGTCTGTGCTAAAGCTCACCTGAAAGGATCTGCTGATGGTAAAAGCCAGAGGGTCAGCTAGAGGTGCCCGTCACGGTCTCTTTCTTTCTCACTCTCTTAATCCACGTGACACAAACACTTCATCTCTTCTGCCTGGTAGATGACCTTTTACATGGTCATTGAAGTTTTCCAAGAGCCCAAATACAGTCACTGCCAGGCCTTCTCAAGGTTTTGGCCTGATGCTGCATCTGCCACTTTCTACTCCTAAAAGTAACTACAAGTCAATCTCAGATTCAAAAGGAGGAGACTATGCATGAACCAGATACCTGAAAATACAGCTCATTTGGAACCATCGTTTAACAGATAATCGTGATATGTCATCTGGTCCCTAATAACTCACATTTTCCTCATTTAAAGTACATGTGCCATACCCACCCCCACCTCCAGACCACCAGATGCCTCATTGAATTACAGAATCCAGGTCAGTCTTGAGATTTGGGATATCATCAGGTCCACTGTACATAAGGATCTTCAGATGCCATAATGGTCCATATGATGTCCTTTAAAACAAGTTAGCCTATTCACACATAATCAGTATGTAATGTTGGGGCTAGAACAGGAGAACCAAAACAGGCACTTACTTTCACAAAGGGAGAAAGCAAGAGGCACAAAACAGGAACTAGGTGCTTACAATTCTGACATCCAGTCAGGTACACATCGCCAGTTGCTTGTTTAGAGCACAGTCCTGCTTTATGAATTTTGAGCACTGAGTCACTGTTTCTTTTCCATAAGTAATGCTCTTCTTTTTCAGCTTAGTTTCTTTCTTATTATGTTTCTTACCAGAGAAATTTGGGAACATTGAAAAATCTTTTAATTTGGGATTTTTTTGTTGTTACTATTTTTTTTTTCTTAAGCTTGTATGATTCTCCACAAAGTTGTGTATTTCTTGGGTCTCAAATATGAATCCCCTCAATTGCACAAAAGTAATACCACATAACATCTCTTTTCAAGTCCTGCTCTCATATTTTGGACAGAGAGGATGCTCTGGTATCATGCTATCAAGATTCATAGAATGGCTATTATCTAGCAGGCAGTTTCTAGGAAAATGACCTGTATAATTTTTATAAGTTGTTTTGCTATTGTTGTTGAGTCTATGAGACACCCACTTGACATTTCCCAGGTATCATTAAGAACCACACCTGACTTGAGGCCACCTTTAATGGCAGGACCCTGAATTTAATATTTGTCTTAATAGCATATCTTATTTTGAGATTCTTTTGCCAAGAGAGACTGGGGATGAAAAACAGTCTATTTTTAAACCCAGTGACCCCTGGCTCTTTCATGTTGCCTCTAAATTATGCTTTAAGAATGAAAAATTCTTCCTTTAGCTCATCTTACTTCTTCAATATTTTATTCTGGGCAGCTAAAAGAAGCCAAGTGCTGTATTCAACATTCTGTCTGGAAATTTTATAGCCATATCTACTAGTTTAACATGAAGAATTTCTATCTCTCACATTAATGCGGGCAACTATTTGCTCATTATGTGCACTTAACTCAGGTCCACTTCATTAGGTCTGTGACAACAACTGTCTCACTGTCCTTTCACAATTTATCAGCATTTCCATGAGGCCCTTTGGATACCTGTTGACTATCCAGTTTCAAAACAATTACCACTTAATTTTATTTTTTTGTTACAGAAGTATCTCCCTTTTGGTATTAATTTCTATTGTGACAATCTCCTATTATAAAAACTACCATACCTAAATTTAGTGACTTATAAAGATAAAACTACTCTCTGATGTTTCATAATTATGCAACATTGATTGGCTGGGCTCATCTGGACAGTTCTTTTCTTGTCTTGAATGGCTGAATTTCTCTTGCCAGTTGGCAGGGATTATTAGGCTCTCTCTTTGTATGTAATCTCAGGTCGTATTGCTTTCCACATGAGTGTCCTAATTGATTTTCCATGGGCTTCTTTCATCAGAGTTGGAGGGCCTCTTACATGGCGGTTATAATTTCCAGAAAACACAAACAGAGAAGTTCTCATGTCTTCTGAAGACTCAGGACAGGAACTAGCACAATACCATTTCCATCACATTCTATTTGTAAGCACAGGTAGCGGAGCTAGCCCACATTCAGGCAGAAGGAGCTAAACAAAGCACAAACATCTAGGTACATGGATAATTTTGGTGAAAATCACAAGCAACAGACAGGCACAGTCTAATGTTCACCACTAGTGGAAACCAAATACAATGCACTACACCCTCAATACAGCCACTTTGTGTTAGGAAGAAACGTGATCTACTAAAAATCAAGTGACAGGAGTAAAACTAAAAAGAGAAAGTCCAGAGGGAGGTAGTGTAGGCTTGTGTAGAGTCTCAATGATAATAGCATGGACCCAGTATCTTTCTGTCTTTCTATTCTCTGATTTGCAGCAGGCTGACTATCACCTTCACTCACACCGCCTAGTGATTACCATGAGGTGAATTTACCTCCATGTCGTAAGACTTCATTCCAGAGGAAAGCTGTAAGTGAAACAGAATGGTTCTGTGAGCCTAGTTGTTATAATGAGAAGTAAAAAACTAGGAGATTTCTATTTAAACTTCTCATTGGACAGAGTTGTATCACAATGGCCATTCCCAGTAGCGTGGGAGATAATGTGGGCTAGAAAGGTATGGACGACTTTCTGCCACGTGGGTAACATTCGGTAAGTAGTCCATTTGGTATACAAAATCAATAGCTTCAGGAAAAGTGATTCTAAAATGTCAAAATTCTGATGTAATTTGGATGCTCCTCAGTTCTTTAGGTAAAAGTATATATAAGGATTATAATATTGGTTGGAAATAATCAGTTTGCAAACAGAGATAGAAGTGGATATAGCTCTGGTAACAAAAACTGTCTATAGCCTGAAATCTTAATTGCCTGAGTTTTCAGTAATTTGATGTCTTACAATGTTTAGAAAAAATCAACTATTACTGTACTCCAAATAATAGGAATAATTATTATTTTCAAGAACCTCCCATTAAATGATCTCAGGCAGATAATGTGAGACAGCTCGTTGGCAAAGATTAGATATGATATGCTGCATTCACAGCAGTAGTAGCCTACTAGCTCTCATCCAGGTCAGTTACGTTTATGGCTAGGTTCATGGTCATCAAGCTAGATAGAGGCTGTACTTCTCAAACTCCCTTGTGGCTAAGTGCGCCATGTGACTAAGTTCTTACTAATGGGATGTAACAACATCAAATACATCTTCTTAAATATGGTTTCCCATGACTCACTTTTTCACTTGCTCCCAAAAGGAAATGGTACTGACCAGCACAATATTCATAGCTGTGTGTCATGGATAGCGAAGCCACTTTGTTGGGTCCCTGGACTGCTTCATGGAGCATAGACTTCCTGGACTTATCATGTAAATGAGGAATACAGTTGCATCATTCTTAGATACAAAGATGGTGAGGTTTATTAGCTTTGGCAACTTAGCCTTTACTCTTGCCAATAAAGAATTGGTGCATGGAAATGCTTGCTTTCTATATCCAAAACCTTTTAAAAATGTGGAATTAACACTGCAATCAAGGTGAAGATAGTAGATTTATTTAAATATTGTCCCTGGTAACTGGAAGAGCAAAGCACTTGCCTAATGAGCCTATAGCTCTGAAAAAAAAACTATTGGAAAGTGCCAGAATGTTACCATGTGTTATCTATTAATTGGTGCATTTAACTAGCTTATTTCAAGAAGTAATGAGCTCAAGCAAGAATTAGACGATTTTCAAGCAATGATGGAAAAGAATAGAAGTTTAGAAATGTGGGGTCTGATTGGGTTGGAAAAGCCAATTTTTTATCATCACAATAGTAGGAGACAATGTTGCTGGCCAGAGCCTGTCTAAACAGCACTCATTAAGAATTTTCAGCCCAACAAATGAATCAATAGATGATCTGTGCCAATGATGAGATTAAGAGTGTTGCTTTCCAAACAAGCCCATGGTTTTATATAGTTTTATGTTTTCAGTAAAGCCATCATTAAAACAATAGCACATGACACCAGCTGAACAAGAAAGCTGGTCCATGAGAACAGGTTCAATAATTATTTCCAGAAAAGAGCCTTGGTTGTGACTTCACATGAGTATAGTTGGAAGCAATTAAACCGGAAGTCACTGTGTGTGTGTGTGTGTATATATATATATATATATATATATATATATATATATATATATATATATATATATATATAAAATCACATGATTAGTCTTCAAAAATCTCTAGCTCCCAAATTGGCAGGAGCAGAAGCAGCCTCTAATAAATCTGCTGTGCTCCTGAGAAAAGTAATCTCTTTAATACCATGTAGATGTGGCCAGGAAAGATATAAAACAAGGACATATTTTTCAAAGGAAATGTCAGAGGCCACGAAAGATGGAGGACAGACAGTTTTTTCCAATAAGCATAGATGAATTCTAAGCAAGAAACTTAGTACACTGGTGGAGCAGGGCGTCTCTACAGTTTGTGTCTAGCAAAACATGGTTGTTCTGACCAAGGAATAGTTTTATGACCAGGTCATGGTTTCCTTTGCCAACTGGGAAATTTAATTATAATTTTAATTTTTTTTCCTCCAAGTAAGTTGCATAGTTTTATGAATGATACACAACTTATTTGATGGCAAGGACTCCATCCAGATATCCTAGAGTCTGATCCGTATGTAATGACTTAAATGGGACCTTAAGTTGTCTTCCTTAAGAAGGGAGTGATATCTTCTAACGTTAGGCAGAAGGATGTGCTACATAATGGGTGGCAGATTGTGACTAAGATTGCCAGCTATCCTTCTGTTTAGTAATAACTGCCCCTTCCCTAGGGTTTTAGCTGGAATGTGTCACCTATAGGTAGGTATAGATAGTTTACTAAATTCCAGTCTAAGGGATGTGCACAGAAGTGATATATGCAAATTCCACATTACATCTTTTCACAGAAAAGCTGCTTGCTCTTCACATTCTTCCTTCCCTACTGTTGGATATCAGATTGTATCTTTCATATATAGATATGTATCCCATCTCTCATGCTCTTCTTATAATCCAATTATCAATTTCAATTTTGCTGGCTTCTATAGTTCCTCCTTGTGAATCTGATTTGAAACGTGTGATTGTCCTGACCATCTAGTTCATAAATATATATAATATATTACATATATGTATATGTATATGTATGTGTGTGTTTATGTATGTATATATACATATTACTTCCATTTGGCTTCTTTTCTATGTTTAGATGTTCATCTTTGGAAACTAGCCATCACACTGTGAGGAAGTTCAGGCCACACAGAGAGACCTTGAATCGCTGTTCTTCTCAACAACCTTAGCCAAGTTCTCAGAGAACAATCTTTATCAATTGCCAGGTATGTAAGTGAACAAAGCTTCAAATAACTCAAGTACCTCACTGGCAATGTTGAAATAAGAAATAAAAAATGTGAACCCTGGTCAACCTTCTGGAGCAGAGATGCCTATTACTTTCCCTCCTCTCAAACTTTAGGAATGAGAAACAAGTGTTTACCTTATTGGAACCATTAAATATTGAGATCTCAAATATATTGACAGGAATAAGATTGAAGCTTTCATAGTCTGCTCCTGCTGCCAGAGGTTTGGAAAACATAAAGTTTGTCCATTTACAAATCTAGACCTCCTGCCTTACAAGAATATTTTCACCAGAGAGCCCCTATTCATTTACAAATTCATTCATTCATCAAATATATATTGACCCCCTACTATATACTAGAAGTGGTCTTGCTGCTGGGAAAACTATAAGGAACAAGGCATATGTGATCTCTGTCTTTATATTATTTTTTTTTTATTGCTGTTATAATAAATTACCACAAACTTAGAGACTTAAAGCAACACAAAAACCAACCCCTTGATTTTTGAGGCCAGATCCCTTTTGGAAGCTTGGAGAATAATCTATTTCCTTGGCTTTTCTAGCTTTGAGGCTGCCTGCATTCCTTGGCTCACACTGCAACACTCCAACCACTGATTCTGTTACCACCTCTTCTTCTTTCCTTTTCCCCCTCTGTTCTTCTGCTTCCCTCTTAATGAAATCACAAAATAAGCATTTTTGTGATTACGTCAGGCCCACCTGGCTAATCCAGGATAGTCCCCCCATCTCAAGATCCTTAGCTCGATAATATCAGCAAGGTAAGTTTTAGCATATACATTAATGTATTTACAAGTTCAAAAGACTTAGACATGGGAATCTTTGGGAATTATTCAGTCTATTGTAGTCCCTATGAAATATATATGTTTTAGGGATACTGAAACATCTTTATTGGGAATTAATGCTTTAGATGATTTACTCCATAACTGGACTGATCTTTTTACTGATGTCCTTTTTGTCCATACGCTTCATTTAAAAGTCTTACTAAGTTAATTTTGGTTGGATTACTGTGAATATAACCTTCAGGTAGCCAATGTATTTTCCTTTTTCTATTCCTTTATTTATGAAAATATTTATTTACTACAGTGCACATAAGTACTTAGTTCTTCAAGGTAGATAGACTCTCGAAAACAAAATAGTTTATGCAGAAAAAACATTAGATATCTCATAAATATAATTCTATTGATTCACAAACTTAAAAATACTGTTTAATGGAGAAGATAAAACTTGTCATCTGTTATCAATTTTCATAAAAGTAGTTTAAGAACTAAGCTACTCTGGCAGAACACTTAAAGTGGACTTGAATTTTCAGCACTGAAAGAGTAAATTAAATAAATATCCTTGTCTTATTTCTCCATAATAACAAATATGATAAATAAGCATTTTCATGTGTATATCTATATAAAAGAGATTTTTCTCTATAGAACTTCATTTGTATATGGAATTCCAAGATAGTCAATGTTAAAATAAATAATAGTAAATACAAAGAAAGAATTGAGGTTTGGAATAAGAAGTGATATATGATAGAGCATTTACAAAAAAAGATCATATAGTATTGCCAAGATCCTAGCTAAATCCGAAACTTAAAAATAAATTAATGGTGAACTGGTTTATTTGTTTGCCATGGAAGAAAAAACTCAACTCTCTTCCCCCCCCCTTTTTTTTTTTCACTTGAAATTAATATAGGATATTTGGTTCATTTTAACCACTTATAATGAAAAAAAGAAAGAAAGGAGAAACAAACAAAGCAAATCTTAGTAGAATTGTAGGCCAGCTATTCCTACTCATGCCCTGTGGTGCTGATTTAAAAGTCAGTAGAAAAATAAAAATGAATACAAGCTTCCATTCCTGAGTGTCATTTGCTTGTGGGGAAATAGAACATTCAAGAATAAGATAATGAGACAGAGAACTGACCAGCAGGGAATATATACTAGGAGGAAATTGACTATGAATTGTGGCAATAAAGCAATGTAGGAAATTGATTAAAAGAGCATTCTTTTATTATTCTTACGTTGTAATTGTTCTTTTCTTAATTATTATAATCTGTTATTATTGATTTTTAATTCTATGTTGTTCACATCCTTAGTCATATTTTAGATTTAGTAGAATTTTTAAAATGTTAGCTATTGACAATAGTTATTATAATTATCATTGATATTATTACTATTAATGGATCAATTAAACATAAATATAATTACCCTTGGGGGTAATGATTAGGGATAAAGGACCATATGTCCATTCTACATAGGCTATAAAACACAGCTCTATCTTAAGAGGTGAGAGTCAAATTGTCTCAATTTATAACATATTATTATAAGTATAGAAGGAGGGTTATTCCCAAAGTAGTCTTATATTTCTATTAAATATATCTTAGTGAAGACATTATGAGGTGGGAATACTTTAAACTCACGCCTGCATTTATCTTTACAAATGCATCCACCATGTCTCCTTTCAAGTGTTTTTGAAGCCTGAAATCTTTCTCTATATATCATTATATTCAGCAATGACCCCTGTTAAACAGAATATGTCAAAATATTTAGACTTCACACATGAGCATTACATAAAGGGTTTTCATCATTCAAAATATGTAAACACAATACAACCATTTATAATAACACAAATTAGATTTTGGACAAAAGCAAACAGTAAAGGCAATGATTAATGTAAAACTTGTATTATCCAGAGGGGATATTTTTTTTAGCAACAATTAACCTGATACTGTCAAACTCTGTTCACTTGGTCTGAATTGGAAGTTTGTTAACTGGGCCATCACTAACAGTAATTTACTTTTTTATGTACACTGGGCCATTCTTCACACAATTTTAGTTTTATTATATATGCTTGTTAAGAAGAAAATAAGAAATAGTATCAAAGTTTTTAAGAAAATATACCTTATGAGTGTTGGAGAAATAGAGAACAAACATCCTAGAAAAGGAAAGAAATTATGCCTGTTAACTATGTTTAATATAAACTCAGGATCTTATGAATGTTTATATTTTAATAAAGCATGCTGTTGTTAAAGAATTGAGTTGTAATTTTATTCTGCCCTTTAAAGTTCAT
Organism: Eonycteris spelaea; assembly: GCA_003508835.1. Taxonomy (NCBI): domain Eukaryota; kingdom Metazoa; phylum Chordata; class Mammalia; order Chiroptera; family Pteropodidae; genus Eonycteris; species Eonycteris spelaea. Next base: position 11,829,822 of record PUFA01000021.1, read on the forward strand.
TTACTTCTTCAAGTTAAGTACAATTTTCACTAATCAAATTACCATAGTTTATAGAACAGGTTGTTGCCTTATTATAGCAGTGTACTTTATTATCAAATTAGAAGATTTCTTTCCTAATAGCCCACAAGAGCCAGCTGCCCTTCTCTTGAAAATTTAGGAAAATGTAATTTCTGAAGTTTATTTCATTTTCTTTGACTGGTTAAAATTTGCTAAATAAAGTATATTTGTGCCACAGTTTCATTTGATGAAAAGGCGATATAATACAGAGAAAGATTTTTCTTTTGCTATTAATATAGTGTAGTTACCATCATCTGATTAAAAATGTACGAATATTTAATGAAAACAAATTTTACTAAGATATAAAATGTATTTTACGATTTTGGATATTTAACTACCAATGCTTTAAAAAGTTACTAAAACGCTTCCTATCATTGCTTATAAAGTGGTTTATGTCTTCTATTGTGTAGAGGACAGAGGACATCATGCCAACATCTAGAAATGGGTTATTGCAAAAAGGAAGAGATTTGATTTCATCCAAATCATGTAAGTGCAGTCTTGGGTTACATCTACTAGATACTAGCACTATAACAAATTCAGTGGAACCTAAACAAATGTATTTTCTTAAAATTAAAGGAGACTGGTTTTGTCACATTCTTTTGCCTAAATTCTAGACTTATTGGTTTCATTGACTAGAAATAGGGAAATATCCACCAATTTGAGAGAACATTTTTTTGATTGACCCAGAGCTTGATACATATATACACCTCACATGTAAACTAATCTCTTTCTAGATCAGACTCTAATGTGGAACCTACAATTCCTATAATGAGAGACTTTCTTATGATATTTACTTACTTATGAAGATTAGCCTGTGTTTCTACATGCATAGGACAAAAGCACAGGATTAATTCTAGTGCAAGGAGAAGGTCAACACTATCAAGTCTGTAATATACACAGGTGTGTAAATAACGGTCAGGAAACCTTCCGATGAGAAAAGTTCAATTTCAGAAGGGCAGACCACTGCTATGGAAAGCTGAGTATTAGAACCTCAAAGGGGAAATATGCTTTGCCCTGTTCTCATACATGATACAAGATGGATAAGTTGAAACTTGAGCCTTGATTTCATGCTCATGATATAGAAATAAACAAACAAACAATATGTACAAATCAAAAAAAAAGATGAATGAAGTAAGTATGGTCAGTTAAGAATAAGAATTACATTGAGGGTACATGATCATACTCCTGAAAATATTTTTGATCAATGAGAAAATCCTGTAAGAAAATAGATGATATTTGGCAAAGAATATATGGGACAACAGAGGGGAATCATAAATAGAAAATAGGCAGATGTAATTCTGACAAATAAAAAGACTTGCTGGAAAAAATGATACTATAAAAATGTATATACACATTTTTAAAAAGCTCAAAAGCTATAGAAATACATTTGTCATTGGGGATATTCACCATTAAAATCATAAAAATGAAGCAAAATAAATTTCAGCTGTGACATTCTATAGCTACATAATTATAAATTTTAAATAAATGTAATTTTAAAATTTAAATTTACAGAAAAATTGCAAAGATAATAGATATTCCCAAGTAGACAGTTCCCATAGACTGTTCAAACTCAGCTCGTCCTAAAATTACATAATAATGTTACCTCTTACATACTGATGGTACATTCTTCTAAACTAAGAAATTAACATTGATACAGTATTATTAAGTAAGTTATAGTCTGTATTTGAATTTCTTCCGTGCTTTTTACTAATTTCTGTTTTCTGTCCAGGATTCTATTCATGATGCTATGTTTTATTCAGTCATCATGTCTCATTGGTCTACTCTGATCTGTGACATTATTTCTTTTTTTCCATAATCTTGAGAAGAGCACTGCTCAGATATCTTGTAGACAATCTTAATTTGAATCTGCCTGATCTTTTCTCATGATTTCACAGAGTTTATAGCCCTTTGTGAAGACTATCACAACAGTGAAATGTCCATTTCATTACAATATATTGGTGGTAAAAGATATTAATGTGATTTACACTAGTAATATTAACCTTGATCAAGTCAATAAACTTTTAATAGAAAAAATAAATAACAAATATTTAACTAGCAATTGAATATATATGATCTTATGAATAAAATAACTCAAATATATACAAATAAATTAATGTATAATACATACATACATATACATATATAAAACTGGATTTAGCTACCTTATTTTTCTAAAGTGCAGGTCAAATGAAAAACGAAGTAAATGGAAATTTATAAACTCTGAATATATATAGCAAAGAAGATATAAGAAAGATTGATGTTCTTAACATCTAAGAAATACAAACAAGTCAATTAAAAGTCCTCTATTGTTTAAACCAAGAGCGGGAAGGTAGAAAACTAAGAACAAACAACAAAATGTAGGAACAGAAAGTGAACTAAAGAAATTAGATTGTTTCTATTTTTTTTTTTATTTTTTCATTTTTTTATTTTTTACGTGAGGCAACTCTTGGTTGACCTCACATATTGCAAGGACCTTGTCAGTTTACAATCCCTTATTTTTTTATTTTTTACACCTACAGCACCTGGTCTTCCTAGGTGGTCTCCCATCTCAGTACTAACCAGGCCCGACTCTACTTAGCTTCCGAGATTGGACAGGATTAGGCTTAATCAAGGTAGCATAGCCATAAAATAGATTGTTTTTAAAAATTTAATGTTCCGCCTCACTAATTCAATGAAAAAAAATATTCAACCAGAATAAAACACATACTTTTGATCCAAAACTGGAAATTATAAAAATGAGTCAGGATTGTAGTGGAAATGATAATTAAATGCTCAAACAGTGTTGGGAGAGTAAATTGATGATTTTTTTTTTTTCCGGGAGCAATTTGTATTTATTTATAAATATTCATGTCCATTAGGCTTTAAATTATATTGAAATATTTTCTTATGGTACTATCTACCATGAATAAAATTGTATCAGGAATGGTCATAAAAGTGGTGTTTTTAAACAACAAGTTGAAAACCTCTTAAATGTTTAACAAAAACAATGAAAAATTATTATAAAAAAATGAGTGAATGCTACGTTTGTTAACTACTTCAGTAGAAGAACATTGGCATGAAAAAATAATCAAATCAAAATAAGTGGAAATAAAATTCTGGTTATTTAACAATATTTGTACTACTATAAAATAGTGTTAAAAAGAAAAACAGAAAGGTAAAATAAAAATGTAAAAATAAGTCCTGAAAGTTATTTGCCCAAATACTGACATTATTTACTAGTAAGAGCAGGCAAATATTTGATTATTTTTCATTTTTATTTTAAATGTAAATGAATATAGTTTTTACTTCTGCAAAGAGAAAAAAAATAGTTAAAATGAAATATAAAGGGATGCGTTTTGCATCATAATGACATGAAAAAATATGTTTCTTTGAGGGAATGCTAAGAATTTAAAATACACTGGTTCTGTGTAGATAGACATTGATACCACAGATTTCTGGGACTTTACAGTTTATAGCAAGAGTTTTACATTTATTTCACTTTGAGTAATGTGCTTTGAAATAGACTTTTATTGACCCTGTTTATGACAGACCTATTGTATTAATTAAGAATTGGACACGTGCAATAATACTGACAATAGAATAAAGATGAAAGGGACTTTATATACTTTTGTTTGGAATACATTTTAGCCTTTTTCAGGCTGTGAGGAAGAAAATAAAGATTGTGTTCCTTTGAAGAGTCATCACTGAGTTCTGAGGATTTGCCAGAAGAAGAGGAAGATGGGCATATTGCTAGAGGCTCCACATGGATTGAAAGGTGATTAGAAACAAACAGGAAAACGCCAGAATCTGCAGCACTAACAAAGGTGTGGGAGATTGACAGGGACCATCTGAAGCTACTCTGTAGAGTTTTGGGAAGACAGGTGAGTGGGGCAGCAAGAATCCTGAGGCTTGCTGGTAGAAGGGGGCATAACAGATAAGGCACAAAGGGAATTACAGGCATCGATTCAAGTTGATTAGACCAAGTGTCACTGTGAAGGAACTATGCTTACATATGAAGTAAAGCAGAAAAAGGAAAGCACGATTCTTTACAGGTTGTAAATTAAAATGGTAAAAATCACAGAAGACAGTTCTTCCTCCTTACCTCTATGCCAGAAAATCTGCCCAGCACTTTACAGACCGTTTCATCTATTCTCACATCAACCTGAGAAGCTGATAAAATTATTAGATCCATTTTACACATGATGGAAATGGGACTTATGACTTGTCCACATTCACATTAGTAAATGGAGACACAGCATTCAAAACAGGCAGTCTGGCTTCAAAATTTGAGCCCTTAATCTTTATATGCTATCTACTATCAGTTTTATTAGAATTTTGATTCAGATAGACAGATAGAAAGCTATTTACTTCTTCCAGTGTCACTTAGTTTACAGGTCTCTTTCTGCCACACGTATTTCTATCTGGGGAACATACACAAGATCTCTTAATTTATCTGTAGCAAACATCCTCATTTATTCATTGAGTTCCACTTAACAGGTTAATATAACATTGAGCAAATGCATCATATAAACACATATGAAGATACATAGAAAAAAAGCTGAAGGGAATAACAGCACCAAAATGAAAGTGTTAACCCTGGGTTGCGCATGACATAATAGGTCAATTTAATTTTTATTATTAAGATTTTAAGTTTTCTAAAATTCTAAAACAATGTTCATTATATAAAAGGTAAGTCAATTTCAAGAAAAGAGGCAAATCGCAAAGCATCTGGGAAAATAACAATATGCATAAAATTCAATGGCTAAACGGTACATTCACAAAAGTTGAAAGTGAATCTAAGTTTTATAGTTTGGGGAAATAAATGTGCCTGCTGCTGTGCCTTTCATCGACTTTTATCTTTTAAAGTTTTCTAAAACATTAAGATTAAAAGATAACCAGGAAAATACAATTTATGCAAATGTACACCTATAAACATGTAGGTTGTTGGACTAAAATACTCATTTTAGTTTTGTGTTTTCCTACAATAAACTCTTCTAAAATAAAAACAATATAACAATTTTAACAGAGTTGTTTAACTTTTGATTTCACAAAGTTAGGAAAATTATTGATTGACTCTGTTATTTCTCTAGGGTATTAAGAATTCCTCTTCCTGGAACTGTGGTAATTTTCAAAACTGCTAACAACCCATTACATTTCAGGAAAGTATGAGAAGAAAAATAAAGGTAAAATAATCACAAAATGAATTAATATGTAGAAAGTACAAAAATAACGCCTGGCAGACAGTAAGCTCTTAAAGCATGACAGCTATTTTTTATACTGGCAATGTTACGGATAATTATGTTATTAGTATTATTAAATTTTAGTTTTGGTTTAACAATTTTAATAATTGTCATTAGTATTTTAGTCACCATGTTAAACATCTTACCTGTCTTGATTGATTTCCCCTATATGAAGACATTCTGAATATATTATCATCCCCTTTAATCAATGGATACAGTGGATTACAAATATTTAAAGCCATTTGCTAAAAGTAACAACGCTGCCTACTTCTGTCACTGGCTTCACATAATTGAGTCCAATCCCAATCCGCATGCTGTATCATAGAGTGCTTTTTTCACATGACAGGCTTTTTAAAATTTACCAAGAAACTCTTAAATAAACAAATACAGCTGCATTTCTTCTTTAAAATTCACAAAGTTATTCTATCATTCTTAAAATAATTAAAAAACTCTTTCATAATTGGGATATTTCATATTTTATAACTAACTCAATATGTTGATGGATATAAAAGCATAGTTTTCACCATTTAACAGGACATTTATTAAAATTATGATGCATCTGTTCTTTTTCTATGTTAATAATAATCTAATTTACCTTAATTTTAAAAATATAACTTCATGAAAGTACTTAACTAAACAAGTTAAAAGCATTCAATCTTCATTTTAGAGCATTAAAATTTTGCAATCTCCTGGAACCATTTAATTTACAGATCTTTTTCTGCCACATAATATTCGCATCTAGAAAACAGAAACAATTTCTTAATTTACTTGAAATAAATATTCTATGATAAAAGTTTCCGATGAACATGTTCATTTAAGACATACAAAAGTGAACGAAAACATACTAAATTTAATTTTTGATAGCAGAACATAATAGCATATGTTTTCTTACAGAAATGATTAGTTTTGTTCAGAACGCATGTTAATCAAAATGAAACAATGAAATAATAAAAGAACTACAAAAAACCTAATTTCCTTTGCACAAATTGTTATGTAAATTTACTGAGAACATTATATAAATAAAAAATAAGTCATAATTCCTTATTGGAACTATCACCTGTGTAAGGATTCACCCTGGGTAAGGATCCCTAGAGAGGAAAAGACCTTCCCTTGATCATGAGAGTTTCTATCTACTATGCTGGAGACCCTAGCTTTGCACCTGCTCCCCTTGTAAGGTAAGAGTGACAGTAGTAATATATATGAACAAAATCATTAGCACATTCTGAGAATTTGCTCTGAAAATTGGGTGATGTAAATATCCATTTTTTAGGATCTTCCCTTGGAAGGCCCAGTCTTTAGTTCTATCTGTGGTTCAGACTTATTCTTATCCCCTTAGTGTTGATGGTGAAAATTAATGGGGACTAGCCAAGTTGAAGGGTAAGTAGAGAAAAATTGGAATGACTGGGTCTCTTCAAATCACATGAACATGCCCTTGCGTTACATAACAGGTGAAGCTTTAAATGGCCTTCAAGGTGAATCTGCTATAGACTGAACTGTTGCAATTCAATTTTAAGTTCAGTAAAATATGAGCAAATGACCTATGAAATGAAACTTCTCTGTCCTGTCTACTTTAATAAAAAATGTTAGAAATAAGTTACTCATGGTTTCTGTATTAAAGGAATTACATTACTGTTCACACCATTGAATATATGTTGTTCCTCAAACTCTCATATCCTAAGTTTATGACATTATATATATATATATATACATACATACACACACACACACACACACATATATACATACACACATATGAATATATATACATACATATATATACACACACACATTACATATATATATATACGTGTGTATAAAATGAAACTCATGAAATTAAAATCCCAAATGTGTTCTAGCCCATACTTATTAACCCATAAGTTCCCATATCCTTCCTTATCTTCTAAAACTCCTTATCATTGCTGCAGGTCCAAAGATATACACAAACAGCTCTTCAATGGGAATCCTTCAATTTAGGAACAATGGGGAATGACATATTTTAGATTCTTTAAACCTTCTTCCTGCAAACGTCTATCTCCTTTGTCAGTAAATTAATAGCAGGATGCAGCTGGATGCTTCTGGAGATGCTCATCTTTGATATTATTGAAATGTGAACCCAATAAGAGAGCAGACCTCTTGACCCAGAATAGGCTTTTTTAAGATGTGCATAACTGTAAGCATTTGGATAGAATGTGGGGCTGGATTCGGGAAATGAGCAACAGACCAGGGAGAAATAAGCATACTTGTCTACTCGTCTGAGATGAAATCACTAACAAATTATAGATTAGACTAAATATTGTCGTCCATATAGAGTGAGCATAGCAGAACAGTAAAGCACAGGCCTGGAGCCAGACAGTATATTCAGATTAAGCTGCAGCATTTATTTGGTAACTGACATACTCTCTCTGTCAAGAATTCTGCCCCAGGATTTGCTGCTGCCTGAGTCTTTTTCTCCTCAACTCAGAAAGGCCTCTGGGATCTGCTCACAATCCCGTTTCTGAAAATTATTCCTGCAGAAATTTGGGTGATCGTAGGTCTCATCTTGTTCCTTTTCTCTGAGGGAATTCAGTCTTGTACTGTTCTGTTTCCAATGTCTTTGGAACAACAGTTTTATTTATTTTGCCCAGTTTTACTATTGTTTAAGGATAAAAGTTAAATCTATTATTTCATTGTGACCTAAACAACAGGAATTCTTCTCTCTCTCTCTCTCTCTCTCTCTCTCTCTCTCTCTCTCTCTCTCTTTTTTACTTAAATTTCTATCTCACCTTTCACAATCCAGCCTACCTAACTCATAGGGAAAACCTTACTTCTCTCTTCCACTTGTTCACCCTCTTTTATAATCCTGGTTAATGTTGACTTTGTCAACCCTCAGGACTAATGAATTTAAAATGATAAAAAATTATATCCCAATATTTTTAGTCATATTTTTTAATCTTAGTGACCTAATTCATTTAGTCACAATATTACACCTTTTGATCTAAGGACAAAAGAATTTCCAACCCTGTAGAAAAATTTTGTAAGTTTATTGGAGCCAAACTGATGACATATCAGGAAGCAAGATCTAAAAATGCTTCATACAACTATCTAAATAGTGATATTAGAAATTGTACATTATACTGTTGTATCCATGTGTGCATGGAAAATAGCTTGCACTATTAGAATAGAAATAATGGAAAGTTTTTAGATTAACTAAAAAATATGTTTTTCTTATATGCTTTTAAAAAATGAAATAAAAATGCTCCAACAAATGACAGTTTCATATTTCTTTTCATACATTTTGAAATAAGGAGAAGATGTAAGGAAGAGAAAGCAAGGCAGGAAATCTCTATGATTGGATTACGTAGTTAAGGATACTATATTCTCCCTGGAAAGTGGTTATACATCTAAGGGCTTGCTTAAGGAAAAGATAAATTTTTTATAGGCCTGGGTGGGACTACCACCAAGATCTACCCAGTTAGGAATTTGCGATTAGATCACTCTGTGAGATGGCTTTCCCTTACTGGGTTTGTCAGATTTATTACAGAGCCTTTTTTTCGTTCGTAGATCTCTTAACCATCACTGGGCATAAACTCTTCTGTATTTACCCTAAGCGTGGACTGGCCTTTCTTCTTTCTTCCCCTCCTCTTCTTTTACTAGGGCTCCCAATAGTTATCATACAAGTAAGTCAAACTCAATGGTCTAAAATAAAATTCATCACGTTTCTTCATTAAATCTACTTATTTTATGAGGTTTTCACTTTATTAGATTCCACCAACAGCTATCTTAATCATCTTCATTTGTCCTGACATCCAGTCACTTACCAATTAGTCAACTGTGCCTTTCTTGATAACTTTGGATTGCATATTTCACATTCTACCCCAACATCACAATACAAGGTGAAACAATTAGTCCCCCTAACCTGATGACTGTTGCCTACTTCTAATCTATTTTCTACACTGCAGTCAAAATGTAATTTTTTAATATAAATTTTAAAAATATAAATCATACTTTATTCATTCTTTAGTTAAAACTTAATGGTTTCCCATTGTCCTTAAAGGAAGGAGAGCTACTTAATAGTTTGCATTTGGATCTTGTCTATATTCATAGCATTGTGTTCTCATTCTTCCCACTAACTCCTTTCATTCTACAATTAGTATACATCAATCTTTGGCATCTATGGACTAACTTATAGGTATTCAGGGCACATAAGACAAGCAGTGTTGTGCATAAGGAACAGAATGTTTAAGAGAATCCAAAACATTAAGCTTATTTATTTGGTCAACAATGACATTCTTTTAAGTTGGAATGTATGTGCAGCCATTTATCTTCTGTTCCTTAAATCTAGTTACTCAAGTTATTATGAAATGTAACTCCCCAGACTAATGAAAACTTCAAAGTCCTATTCAAAGCTACTACTACTTCAGTTTGTTCATCGATTCAACAAATGCTGATCGAGTATTTTCTATGTACTACACATCATAATAGGTGCTAGGGATAAAGTAATAAATGAATCTAGATCCCTAAAGTCTTTGAGTATGCATTAGTACAGTAAGAGAAGCAATAAACAAATACAATGTTTTTGTTTGTTTGTTTGTTTGTTTTTTAGTTCACGAGAAGTGCAAAGAAGAAAACTAAGGTTGATAAAAATTTAGATAATATGGACCATCTGGGGGTGTCTGAAGATTGACATTTGAATCAACCTCATCCACTATGCATATATTCATACATTCAACAAACATGTCATGAATTTCCTTTTTCTTTATCTTTTCCCACAGTTCTTAGATATATAACCTACAAATGACCATGATCCTTTCTGTTATCTTTATTAGAACTTCTTTGATTAATAATTCTGAAAAATAACATTAATGAGATTTCTCCTAGATTAAGGATTTTCTATTCACTACCAATTTCTAGAGAACTGCCCTGAATACTTTCAATTCATTAAGCTCCACCATGAAGGGAGTCTCAAGAAGGAAGAATTCTAAATAGCTTTTACTCAATGTCAGTCAAGACTGATTCTTGGAAATAGAATAGTATTTACATTTATTACTGAACATTATGAAAAACTATTGCATTTGCTCTCAAATATCTGTCCATCAGCATAACCTTTTATATCTTTTTTTTACCTGCCTACCTCATAAAGTTTCAGACAAAAAAAAAAAATACTGTAATATATCTAATAGCCTAAGATACGACATCTAACATGCATATAGACAGGGTCTATAATCCTTTAACCAACATTTTTAAAAAGTCACAGAAGGTAGTGATCAGAAAGAAAAAAAAAAGCAACAAAAGCAACTGGAAATCAGAAATGCAAGCAGAAAATTAACATTTATATTACTCTCTGTGTTCCAAAAATCATGCATAAGACTTGTCCTATTTTAATTATTTTTCTTAGTGTTTTGCTACTCTCCACATGGGTACAAAGAGATTCTATTCAGTTTATCTTTCACAAAACACAAAGGGATTCTAGGTGTTAAATAATTTACATGAAGTCTGGAGCTAACAGCTGTATTACCAGCAGCTTTGCCAAAAACAGATATGGCCATTTTTGAAATCAGAAATCACTCTTGTTGGGTTTTCTCTAGGAAATGGAACTCAGAGAATTTAAAGAAGATCTTGTGATATGGATTAGCATGTTAAAAATAGATTTCACTGTTGGATAACCCCAGCCTTTTGCAGCAGAATTTGTGATAAGCAAAGTTGAAAACTAGGAGCAGTTATAAATGGACTTTTGGGGTCTCTTCTTTTAACAAAACACAGTTCTCCGGAAGGAGACTTTTCAGCATCTTTTTTTTTTTTTTTTTTTTTTTTTTTTTTTTTTTTGGTAAATTGCTGCCTCCTTAATAAATGGTGTTAAATATTTTTAAAGACTAAGACCAAAAAAAAAAAAAAAAAAAACATTGGATATGGTAATAAGTACATCACTAGTGATATTTTTCAAAGTATATGAATGAAATGAGGGAAGAAAGTTAACCTGAGGAGAATTAAAATGAGTTCTACAGAGAAGTATTATATAGGAAACAAGACTAGGAGTTTTGCTTTGAGCAAGATAACACAAAAGACAGAGAGTAAAACACCCTACAAATGCATGCAGACAATTTAACTGGCTTTGTATTATCAGAATCTAGAGATCTGATTTTCTTTTTTTTTAAGTAATAAAAGTTAAATGTTTTACTGAAAGTCTTTGCTTTGTCATTGTTCCCAATATTCTTCTTACACAATAGAATTAGGACATATCTCTTAAAAATATATTTTTTAAAAAAAAGTAGTTCTGGCTTGTTAAGTGGGCATACAATATCAGATGATGTGACAAATTTTGCCACTTTTGAATATCCTGTTCTCCTTTAGTGGAATAATAAATTAGGTATTATTCAGAAACTCCTTTACATGTTAACTCTTCTTTATTTGTGAATTCATTGTATCAAAATTCATGATGATATATTTTCCAGAATAATATAATTTTCACATTGTGCAATAATAAGATCACAGCTTAGAGATGTAATATGTGGTTTCATAATATCAATTCTTATACTTCCAGACATAAGATAAGATTACCCTACATTGCTTTTGAAGACAGTTATGGTAAAATGACTAAATCTGATCAACAAAATGCTGGGCAGAAACTCTAAGGGTCAGTGTATAATTTAATATCTACTTTACCCTCCAACATTGTAGCTAGCAACATAGAAGAGCTACTTTAGAATCACCAGTGGATAATTATTTTTGAAAGAAATATATTATTGCATAGAAATAACTTCAACAGTTCTTGGAACATTCATTGGATTCAGGAGTGTTAAAGGCTATATAGTTTTGTTTTTGTTTTTGTTTTTGTTTTTCTCATTTTACGAGTGTAAAAACTAAAGCACAATTAATTATTTGGCTTGCCCCAAATCCACATTTTTTTGTGTAAGCGCAATATTTTGCATTTGTTTATTTGCTTCTTCAACTCTAAAGGTTAGGTTACATTGCTATTACACACACCACACACACACACACACACACACACACACACTACACACTTTTGGAGAACTCTGGGTCAAAGATAAAGAAAGTTTATCACATTCAGAAAATGCAGAAGCCAAAGCAACATCTTGTGTCTGTGCCCTGAGCCCCAATCTCCATGGGGTGATGCAGTGAGGCTCAGATGGTACCCGAGTGTACAGTGGGGTGCAATACAGGAGAGTTACCCCCAAGTAAGAAACTTTCATCTTATATGGGGCTGCTGTCCACTCTCCTCTCCTGAACAGAGACAGACAGGGTATCTTTTTCTTTATCCCAGAATGTAAGCAAATTACGTGATTTTATCTTCATTACCATAAAATAGCTCCAAGCAGTGAAGTATTTCTAAATTCACTGTGATGAAACATTTCAATATAGAAGTCAGCCTAAATTGGCTTAAACACCTATACCAAGAGAAAAGTACTCTTCTGGAATGTAAGGGATCCAGAGAGAATTGTCCCCAACATCTTTATTAAAATAGCTACTTTCACAAACCATTATGTTGTCTGAACATCACCATTAGACACTCTTGTCAAAACCCTAACTGCCACTATTGAAGCACTTACTAAAGCTTAGAATATAAAGTCGGTTGTATTAATTTTAGAATAACCCAAGTGAGTTAGATAAGGGGACTCTGGAAAAACAATCTTAAAGTAAAGATAAAATCAGAAAGATGAAAATAATAAAAATAATCATTAGAAACATATTAGGAATAAATTTTAAAATAATAAAAGATAGAAATAGTATATTTGCCAATAGCAGAATGGCTAAATAATTATGGCAATGCATTCCATAGAATGCTATCCAGATGTTAAAAATGTAGGTTGATTTATAAGTGTTACAGCATTGAAAATCTCTTTAAAATATATTAAGTGAAAAATCTGTCACTGTGCAATTAGAATACAATGACTCCATCTGCACTGTGACTTGCATATGAACATTTTCAAAATACACACATATACAGACATATGTTTCAATGTTAATAAATTAATGCACCACTCCTGATGAAATGATTTGAATATAGGAAAGGTTTATTTGTCCTAATGAATGAGAGTTCCTACAGCCATGTGATAGGATGAGATGCCCAGTAGGACTGAGTAGCCCCACACATAAAAGCAACTGCACAGTTAGCAAAGCATTCTTCCGTACATCATGTAGGTAAGAAAGTTAATTAGTATCAAATCTTGAAATTGGATTATTTAAAAAAATAAAAACACAATATACTTCATGTAAATGTGTGGTTTTTACATGACTGAATATTTCTTAGTACAGAAATTTTCTCTAGAGGGTAAGAGAAGACAAGATAAGATTATAGTTTGTTTATTCAAACTTTACTCAAATATGTTAGCCATTTAAGGTGCTGGGCTCATGCTGATTCTTTGTGGTAAATGTTTACTTTATCATGGTTCCTGCTTTCTTCTGCCTGAAGTTTACATGTTCAAATAGGTTTTATTATATAGCATGATTTAATTCTTCTTTATATTTTCAAGGCAACGTTAAGTTGCTTTTATTAGTTATTTGTAAATCAGATTATTCTCTCTAAATTGAATTTTGGCAAGTTGAAAACATTTGGAATACTTATTATAAAATGATACATTGAGTCTGATCAATTTGAGCACCACATGTTTACATGATTTTCTATTGGGTGGATGTTTATATATATGTATATGTTTATATGTATCCATATACATATATATTGTAATTTAAAACTTTGCACTATGAGAGTTGAAGCCATGCAGGCTTGAATTTGAACCTTGATATTGTCACCTACTAGGTCACTTTAAAAATTTTGTTTTCTTTTTTTTGGTATCAGTTTGCTTATTCTAAAAATATGAACGAATCCCACAATTGAAGGCTTGCTATACAAAGCACAAAGTTTTACACATACTAAATATGAAATACGCATGTACGAATATACACACATAACTAAATAAATTCAGAATATCTTAATATTCAGACCCAGTTGTCTCAAATGTCCAGTGTGAAATGGGAAATATCTTACAACACATTGATGCTCCAAACAGCTTTTGGTGTACAACTGTATTTACATTAACTTCCAGAAGAAAAAAGACCCTGGCTGACCCTTGTTCATTGCTTTCCTGTGTATTCCATATTCTGATTATTTATAGACTTGGGAAACATGATGATTTCTAGGAATGACCCTGAAATATACAGTATTTGAGTAAAAGTGTATTGACAAGAATGTTTTCAAACTTTAAAGCCTGGGATAATGCTTTCCTATAGATTCTATCGATTCGATCGTCGGAGATGATGCTGTCCTTTGATAAGGGTTGTTTTGCTAAGGAGCAGTTTAGGTGCTGCCCAATAGTGCTCAGCAAGACTCATTGAAAGCTCAGCCTCCAGATCGAAAAGCAATTAGCATGCCGGATTGTGATAATTGCCGGCAATATGGGAAGCTTCTCCAAGACAGGGCTTCCACTGTGCCTAATAATAGGATTCCTTAAACGGTGATATATTTTCATAGACACACTGGCGTTCTCATTTCAACCTTGTCACTTGTATTGGATGGGGAAATAAACAACCTTCACACATTTTTTTTCTCTCTCTCTAAAATCTGGCACACTGCTGTTCTGAAAACTGGTAATGTCACCTGAATGTTACCCTGAATCATGATTTTATCAGCCAGGGCAAAGCAACATCTCATTTATTTCTGCTGTTTCTTTTGCTTTGCAATGCAATGATTGCCAAGACACAAAAATTTAAATAATGCTGTGATTAAAACTGAATGTAGAAGCAGATGGAGCAGTTGTGTGTAATTTGCCCCTTATTACAAAAGGTCAAGGTGACTCGAATTTTTATTTACATGGGGAGAAAAAAATTCTGGGATATAGCAGAAGCCACATGACAATTTATTTCATTCAACAAAAATCAATTCTTTCTGAATAATTGATCCTTAACATTTTGATCTACTTATACCTTTATCATTAGTTGTAAATCACATAGGATAGCAAATGTTTTAATATTTAGGTGTACTTCATTGATAATTTTGAAAAATTTTATAATTCTAGCGTTTTATTAAACAGAATTTTAAAAGTTAGATTTAGGGCTTATTATGATGAAAATAAATAATGAAGACTAGAAGGACTGCATTTCTTCAGGAAAATTTTAGGCTTATAAAATGTCTTATTGTTGAATTCTCCTCTGTGTTTATTATTACTTTTTCTTCTTCATTAGTTCAGATCTCTGTGAAGATTTACAAATGGCATCTGCTAATTGAATTTTCAACCTGCATGATGGCTGATGTTGAGCCAATTACTACATGTTTTTATTCTTTGTTGATTCAAATTTTAGTTGCCAAAAGGAAAGGATCATTTTGATATGTCTTAAAACAGTTCACGGAGGAAAAAACTGCAGTGATGTATTCATGTTGAGTAAGTCAATGATATAAAAAGGAAAAAAAAATGTCATTTAGCAATTTTTTAATTCAAAATTGGAATTGCATTTTTTAAATAAGCTTTCTTACCTGAAGGCGAATGAGTTTCCAGGTAATTTGCATATATTATTATTATAAGATTCCATAAATGTATTTGTTGGTTATGCAGTATGTCTTTTCATCCTATTATTAAAAATTGCTTATTTCTAATAATAACAGAATGGAACTACATGCCTACTGTGTTTTAGGCACTGTGCATACAGTGTATAAATTACTCCTCTTATTCTTTTTGACCAAGAGAGTATAGCTATCATCCCCATTCACAGATTAAGAAACTGTCATAGAGAGGTAAGGGAGCTTCCCCAGGGTCATGAGGTGGCAGGTGCAGAGCCAGGGTTAGTCAGGGTTTGAACCTTAGAAGACAGTGTGCTCTTTATTCACTACACCAGACTGATCTATAGCAAGGATTTATTATTCACTCCAGCATTTTGACTGATTTTAACAAAGACTCTCTCCTTGACTAAATCTTAGTCAGGCTGCTTTGTGCTCTTTTTTAGCTAGACCCTTTTTATTTTTTATTATTTTTTTAAGAATGTCCCCAAGAGCTCTGTTTTAGCAAGAATCCTGCTGCTTAGTCAGTTCAGCCAGAATCTCCTACTGTTCACATCTGTTCATCTTTGATAATCGGCCAAATTCCTCATCCCTCATCATCCTTAGTTAATAATATCTGATCACCCTGACCTTCCTTCAGCAAGAATTGTGTTAGGTTGATTTAGACAGAATCCCAATCTTTATCTCTGATGTTTCCTCTTAGTAATTTTCCATTTACTGAATTTCAGCTCCCATCCCTCTCATTCTTGCCTATAAATGTTCTCTTTTTCTTGTACTCAGAGTTGAGTGCAATCTCTCTCCCTTACTGCAAGACCCCATGACAATGTTCCCTGTCCATGTTACAATGGTTCTGAGGAAAGTTTGTCTTATTATTTTAACAAGTGTCATGAGTATTTTTTTTAACATCTCCGGATTTAGTGCATGAAAAGAAAACCAGAGGACAGCGATTTTTTTTTTTTTTTTAATATTTTTGAGACAGTGTGGGTCCAGGCGGTGCCAATGGTGTATTTGGTCACACCTGGAGGAAGAACATGGTTGACTTCTTCAAAAACTAAATGGACACATTTGAATCAACAAATTCTGGCTCTCCTTCTGCTGTTAATCAAAGAGGACAATTATCGTAAATATTCACAGATTAAACATGTGAAATGTATTAGAAAGTGGAAGAAGGAAGAAAATACAAATTAAAAAAAAAGAAGAAGAAATGTATTTTGCGATGTAGCTCTATCTCTTTGGGGATGATTCATCCATGGCCCTCAAATGTATTTATTTATATGTTTCATTGCTACTTCTTAGACTAATAGCTCCTTGAGAGCTATTTAAGGCCTGTTAAATTAACTTTATAGAGGTACTGTAGCACACATACTTAGCAAAGTGTTTTTCCATAGGAAACACTTAATGGATACATGGTAGATCAATGAGAATATAAATACTATATATAAAATAGTGGTTAACAGCACAGGATCTGGAGCCAGATTCATTGGCATTAAATATTAACTTCTCAGTTAGAAGCTCTTCAATCTAAGGCAAGTCGATTCATCTTTTTAAGCCATAGTTGTCTCATCTCTAAACATGGGATCATAATACTAAAGATAAACTGAACTAATATATTACTGATTTGGACATATAATTGAACATATTAAGCAGCTAATAATTTACTTATTAAGTAGAGTTTTAAAATAACATGTACAGACAGTAGGTATATATAGCAAAAACAAAAACAAAACAAAACAAAACAAAACAAAAACCCAGAAGTAATATTATTGGATGGACTACTTTTTAAATAGGTAATGTGTTTTTTTTCTTCTGTACCTTTATGTATTTGATCATCTTCCTAATGATTGGAAGGTAGTACATGAGGACTGTTTTAGTAGAAATAATAATAATAATAATAATAATAATAATAACAATAATAATAATAAAACAATAATAATAATAAAGTACTATTTCTTGTTTTAGCCAAGATTCAGAATTAAGATTTTTCTAGAGAGGAAATATATTTTTAAGACTCTTTTGGCTCTCATTTTGTATATCAAGAGTCACTCTTCGTAATCTAGAACTTAGTGTTTTTGTTATTTTATGTTCTAAGGGTGGTGGGACACCCACTTCATCCAGGCTGAGGGTGTTTCGTTTGTTGGTTTGTTTGTTTGAAGAAATGATGAAAAGTTGTAGAGGAGACCAGAGAATCAATTATTGATAGAGTGTGAAAAAGTTATAGGTGAAGACAGATGGAAGAAGAGGATCATTTGTCTCAGTTTGTGTCTGGGGTAATGAGGGACCATCTTCCTAGTGTGCTCCAGGAACAGTGTGGGCCAACAGAGGGGGAGCTGGGGTTAGCCCATCTCAGCCACTCTCAGCACTTGCTCTGTAAAAGGAATCTGTCTTTCCTTCCCTGTTCTGCGGAGAGAGGTGAGAGGTATCTAAGGATGGAAGGCAAGCTGACAAAGCTTGGCAAGGGTGAGTGAAGTGCAGGCAGTACTATGGCTTCTTAGCTAAAATATAGGATGATCAACCAGGCTGGGGACGGGTGACTCATCGCTGCTGATATCAGGTGGAGATTAATAAACAGGGGGTCCCCTGGGCCTTTGTCAAGCCAAATAAGAATTAAAAAAAAATGTGTTACATACAGTAGCTCATGCAGTAACAGGAGGCCCCAGTAAAATGTCAGGGACAAGATCTTACCAACTCACCAAAAATGCATCAGCCACACCACCTCAAATAACAAGACATGTCAACTTTATCCTTTGATCCATTTATTCTCACACTAGAGATAGCCTTAAAATTGGTCCTGAAAATAATATAGTCGATCATTACTATCTAAGCAACTGCTCTCCTGGAAAGAGGTAAAATGCACTTACCTAATATTTAATACTGCAACCCTGCCTCCTTGTATTTCTGTATTTGGCGAATCCCCCTTCTGAGTAACACATTCTTTTTTTAGATGCGTTAATAGCTGTAATCAGGTTAATGTCGAGTCCTGGTCTGGAGCCCTCTGCTCTTGAGGTGGTTGCTGAGCTATTCTCAGCTCCATTATGTATTTATCTAAGTTTCTCAGTCAGGGGACAATCTTTCCATCATATTTTCAAGTCAGCTTATAAAAGTTTAGATTTACTTTCAAGTTATTTGTGAAATAATGATACATTTTCCTATTTCCATACACTTAGAAACTTTTAAGTAATGTTTAAGAATTTTTAAGGAAATACAAAAGACATACCTAGATATTTCATTTGTTTTAGGAAAATCAATACATTCTTCAAATAAATACTTTGAAATTAATAACATGTTTTAGGTAAAAGGAATAAAAATACCCTAGTAAAAATAGATTTCGATGAGTCAAAAAAAAATACACTCTTTTTTTTTTATTTAAGAAAATGTATGCCTTGACAATTCTGGCATGAATTGGCATGAGGAACTAGAGAATAAAATGCATTGTCAAAGAATAATTTGAGTTTAATCAATCAAGCTAAATTGTCCAAAATTATTACACAAAAGGATAAATTAATTTCATGTTTATAAATTCATCCCTTGTTAGAGAAACTCTAGTTAGTCTAGGGAATGTATATCAAAGGTGATTTTTTCCTTTTTATATAAAATTCAATTTTCTTTTGTCCTTTTCACATAAAATTTTCAGACAACTAAACACATGATCTTTATTAACCTGTTTAATTGTCCATGTTGTTTTTGACTTTGGACAATTAGGCTGTTTAACCCACATTTATAAATGTATTATATGACAGACAATTGAAAATATACGCTAGATTTTATGACACACATATAAATAATTTTTCTGAGGTATTCCTCTGACATAGGTAATTAAGTAAGCACATTCTTCTTCCACTACAACTTTAAATCTGAGAAAGTCATCATTAATTAGAATCTGATTAATAGATTATAGGCAAAATGTAGCCCAGTTCTTAAAACTGACCTTAATTTTTTTATTGCTCTAAGTTATAAATACTTAATAAAAATTATAATGGATGTTAGATGATATTAGAAGTTATTTTCTTTATTTTTTTTGGCATGGGGGAGAAAACAAGCCACAGAGAGATTGAGAGATGTAATAAAGATGTTAAAATAATAATAAAAGAATTGGAATGAAAAGTTTTCAACTCCACATGGCATAAATATTTTGCAATGCAGAGGCCTTGCACAATTATTATTGATAAATTAATAATTTTACCTTTAAAAATGTTCCTTTAATTTGAGATTGTCTCATGGCTTTAACATGGGTAGTATACCTGCCTGTGATCTGACCCGCCTTTTTCTGAAACCCAGTGAGCGAAAAAGTGTTATCACTTAGTATTCCTTTTCTTCTTCTCTTTCTTCTTTTTCCTCTCCTCCTCCTTCCCCTCCTTCCTCTTTTTCTCCTTCCCCTTCTCCTTCTCCTCCTCCTCCTTCTTCCTCTATTTTGTACTCTTTGACCAACATCTTCCCATTTCCTCCATCCTCCAGTCCCCGGTAACTACCATTCCACAATCTGTTTCTATGCAATAGGCTTTTTTCTTTATTCCACATATAATTGATACCACACAGTAATTGTCTTTCTGTCTGACTTATTTCACTGAGCACGATGCCCTTAGATTTCGTTCCTGTTGTCACAAGGGACAGGATTTCTTTCTTTCTCATGGTTGAATAATACCCCATTGTATATATACACCACATCTTTGTTATCTATTCATCCATTGAAGGACTCAGTTTATCTCCGTATCTCGGCTATTGTGAACAATGCTTCAATGAACACACAAGTACAGATATCACTTCAAAATCCTGATTTTGTTTCCTTTGGGTATATACACAGAAGAAAGATCGCTGAGCATCCTTAGAAGAACCATTTTATAATTCTTCATCAGTTAATTCCTGGATCTCCACTTCATTGGGCCAGCTACCGGAATTTAATTGCATTCTTTCCATGGAGTCCTGTGTTCCTGATTCTTCATGATCCCATAGCATTGTGTAGATGTTCACACATTTGAAGTAGACAACCTTTCCAGACCTTTTAACTGACTTCGGTGTGGAAGACTTTCCCCTGCGAGTGGCAGGACTCTGGAGTGTGCTGCTGGTGGGGTCTAGTGCTACAGGGCACCAAGTACTGGTGCATGACAGCAAACCCAGAGTGACAAGATGCCCCTTCAGCTCCAGCTCTGCACTCCACAGTGCCAACAACTGTGTGTTCTCCATAAACACCGGGGAGCGTGTTTTGTGGCTCCACAAGCATCTCCATATCCAGCGGCTAGAAACCAGGGCAGGCAGTGCCGCGGCTGGAGCTGTCCTGAGCACACATGTGAGTGTCGGGACAGGGTGCAGGTACCTGAGGAGTGGCAGGCACCCATTGCAGACACTCAGTTTGCAGTGGGAGCCAAGGCAGCAGCAAGGGCCGGACCAACTCCAGGCGCCTATGACTGTGGGAGCCCTGGCTGTCCACACCTACTACTGGCTGCTGGATCTTGCCACAGTTTCATGACCATGGAGGCCAAGGAGATAGGTCAGATCAGGGTCATGGGTGAAGTGAACTTGAAGTGGGATCTTCTTGTGGTGCAGCGAAAGGGTGGGGAAGCTACTCGCCCACACTGTTCCCTCTTTCCCAACGAGAACTTTTTCTAGCTGGGGAATTACTCTTGGCACTGCTTGGGAAATGGGATGATGCAGGCAAACTGTCTTCTTTCTCTTTTGGGCAGTTATTCACATTGTTGTTTATTTGTTATTGTTGTTGTTATTGTTGTTTGTTGTACTGTGTTGCAAAAGCTTAAGTGAACTCCAGAGCTCTCTCAGAGCTGTTTTTTTGTTTGTGTATAATTGTCTAGTTGTTAATTTGTTTGTTTGTTTGTTTTTTAGGGGACTGGACAGAGGCTGAAGCTTTCTACACTGCCATCCGGTGAAGTCCTGAGTGGAACCTTCCCGCCACGAAATCTGCTTCTGGGTTCTCTTCTTAGTATTTCTGATATTGATCTCATAACATTTCTGAGAAATACTTAGATATTTCAGAAGATCGAGTCATGTGTCTGGTGAGTTACCATATATGTTCCATCAGCATTCCTACCTTATTTGTGCCAGCTGTCCTTCACTGGACACCTTTGCATCTTCCAGGTGCTTCATCATCACTTCCAAGTTCTATTGTCTTTATTTTCTTCATGATCACTTCCAAGTTCATTGTCTTTATTTTCTTCTACTAGATACTCTTACATTTTTTTTTTGTAAGAAACTGGATCCCTAGAGATGCCAAACCATTGCAATATTATTTAAATGATGCTGCTTTTCTCTCTTAAATCAGCATAAAATCAGATCTTTTCTACACACCTAACAAAGCAACACTGCGTAAAGAAAAATAGCAAAAAAACCCCACAACTTTCTATTATCTACCAACTGTACTTCCTCTCTCTCTTTCCTCCCTTATCTCTGTCAATGGCAGGAATTTAGAGGCAAACTAAATTGCCAGATAACATATTCTATTCAAAGTATCTTGCTGTTTACACAAAATCTAATTGTTACTGGGAACTTTTGCTTCATATAGGTGTTTTTTAGGAGGATTTTACTTGAAAATCTTCAGCTTTTCAATAATATTAAAATGTCAAATTCCACTCAATCAGATCACAGATCTGTTTAGAATAGTTCCAAATATTAGGAATTGACCCAATTTTGATTTATGCTAGATCCTTTCATTTTAATAAACATTTAGCATGATTTATATTTCATTTATATTACATATATGACAATTGAAATCTCAAAATGGAAGGCTGTGATGAAGACTGCTACAAATCATCAAAAGATGACTTTCTCACTCACACAACTGCCAGTGCTTCTTAAGGTGGCAAGATGGTGCTAGCTCCCCCTACAGACAGGATCTCTCTCTCTTTCACATTATATTTATCAAAGGTAGGAATTTGATAAGATCTAACTTCTGTCAGTGTGAGACTTTTCAATTTGTACTTCAGGCACAATTTTAAGAGAACAAATGCATTTAGGGTATTTATTCACTTCCTATTCTGGTGAAATGTAGCTTTGTCACAACAGAAATATATTAAGGAAATAGGTTATTTTGTTATCTTAGTAGTGATGTAGAAATTCAAGATTTATTTTTTTATGGAAATAAAGGGACAATTAGGAATTACTATTAATGGTAGAACCATGTGTTAATACTTTATTGATGAACTTTATAGAGTGCTAGTGCATACATAAACAAAGAATTGAAACAGTTTGAAATAAAAATGCTATATAATGAGTTTACTATCAACTGCAGTTCGAAATCCTAAGGGGAAAAACTCAAAGGACGAAATATAAATCTTTAGATTACCTTATTTATAAAATTATGTTAAAGTGTCAAGAAAATACCACCTTCAATTTGATTACAAGTTGCAATTTGCAGGTTTGGAAAATGAGCCTTAATGTTTGCTTTACTGGCATAGCAATTAGTGTCAAGCTTTGGTACAGATGGCCTGTTGATAATCTGTGAAAGTCGAATCTGTCCTTCAAGTATTAAAACAAATCAACGATGCTGATTGCTATGTAATCAAATATCCACAATTTCATTTTGCTCTAAATGTATTTAATTTCCCTAATGCTTATTGACAAATTCTTTATCAATCTATGACTTTGAGATTCTGCAGCTATCTTTAAGGACAGACCACCATCTGACAGTCTTGAAAAAGACTGAGAATGACTTTAGTCGAATGAATGCAGTATTCTAGCATAAAATAAATTGCAGTGTTTCAATTTTCTTAGGTATTAAAGACAGATTATTTTCAGAAAACAAAAATTCAGTTGATAAATAAGTGCTGTGATGTTACTTGATCCCCATTTCCTCCTGTCCGTATATATTTATGTAAGCCTTAGGACTGTACACTCTTTCTTTTATTTTAACATT
Source organism: Eonycteris spelaea (assembly GCA_003508835.1). Classification (NCBI taxonomy): domain Eukaryota; kingdom Metazoa; phylum Chordata; class Mammalia; order Chiroptera; family Pteropodidae; genus Eonycteris; species Eonycteris spelaea. Next base: position 11,853,439 of record PUFA01000021.1, read on the forward strand.
ATTTTCATTGCTATTTTCTAGAATAATAAAATAAGAATTTGTTCTTACAATTTCTAAATATATAGAAAAAATAAGCATATAAATGAGAGAAAAGGTTCAGTTGGGTAAGTGACAAGGCTGGGTTTAAATAAATGATACTTTCAAAGTTAATATCTCTTAATTTCCTCCCATCATGAAAGTAACTAATAGTATAAAATTTTATACTCTACTTGTACAGATGACATATAAATTTATAATGGATGCTACGATATTAAAATATTAAATTTCTCTTAAATCTATTCTACAATGGCTTTAAATTAATTAATATAAACTTTGCTCTACCAGAAACTTGAATTACATGAAATCTGTAGTTATTAAGAATAAATCACTTAACTGACAAGTTAACCTAGTCACCTAATTCTAGCTAATTACCAAAAACACATATACCAATAGAAATTTTTATTTTTAACATAAACTTTACATGGGAAATAATACTATATTTTATAATACAATAGTCTTCGAGAGTATCTGGAATTCGACATTACTATTTGCAAGTTTTCATGATGTTATCTCAGCCATGAACTAAATAATGGCTGACTAGTTGTATAAACAACTTAATAAAAAATGCACTGTGTCCTCGCATCCAGTAGCCAAAATAACACTAACAGCTAAACAGTATTTATTATGTTCATATATTATATCTGATAAATTTTAAGTTAAGTAAGTTTCACTATCTGCTGAAAAAAATACCAAAGATAAAGTGGACTAAAAACATTTTAAGTTTATTTTTTGCTCACATGATAGCAGTGAGGGTTTGACTGGTGTACCGGACTGCCTTCCTCTGTGCGGTCAGTTAGGAGTTCAAGCTAACAGAGGACCTGTCATCTTCAACACATGACTCCCAAAGTTACTTGAGGACTCATGTAATTTTCTCTTTAGCAAGATGAAAGAAGAAAAGTGTATATGGGAACTGTTGCAAACTGAAACTGAAATTGGAGTTTGTCACTTGGGCTGACATTCAATTGTATAGATGTTAATCACAAAGCCATATCTAAGTAAAAGAGAAACTGAGAATTAGGCTAGCTATGTAGTAATGAGGAGGATCGTTACTTATGGATAATAGTCGCCAGTCTCTTTCACAAGCACTTTCTGTGAATGGTCCGATTTAATTATTTCAACATTCCTGACTTGTTAATAAAATGAAACTTAGAATACTACATAACTTCATCAAGCTACATGCTGGTAGTGCCAAGATCTAAATATATCTGATACATGATATCTTTGTTTTTTGTCATTTTAATATTCATCAATATTGCTACTGTTAATTATTTGCATTATTATTTCTGTATCAAGCATGTGATGTTTAAATAAATTATTCATAAGAATTTCCTTTTCTAATTGCATACTATCTATTCTATTTCACTTATCCATATGTATATGGATATTTTCCAGTGATATTATATCCTCTCACCAGCAAATTTTTTCTGCGACTTTATTCAGTTAAAGGTCAGGTTTTGCTCTCTTTCTCAAAATAATTTATCCTTTCCGTTTTCTGAAAGACAACCTCCAATTTTAAATTATGATAAAACAAAGTACAAGCAGATTTTTATATGATAGTCATCTAAGGTTTGTGGATGAATTTTTCTCTCTCCTCAGTGATTCTTTCATTGTTCCTTCAACAAATGTTTTCAGAGCCCCTATTACGCATCATTCACTTTAGTGGTTCAGAAAATAGAACAGTTCACAAAGCAAATAAAGCCCATGCCTTCAATGAATGACCTTCTATTCTACTAGAAAACACTGATGAAAAACAAATAAATGTTAGATTGTATTATATAGTGTCAGTCAAGTGATTTCCTGAAAAAGGTGGGTAACTTTAAGATTTTTACCAAAAAAATATGCAATTTTAGATAATATCATCATTGAATTTTTTTTATCAGGATTTGGCATTTGAGCAGAGACCTGAATAAAATGAAAATACCTGGGGCTACTGGGTTACTAGTATTTTAAACGGAGCTTCCTCAAGTGGCAAGTAAGCAGTTATGGAATTGGCTGAGTGTTGTGATAGATTACAGAATTGGCAAACTATAGGAAGCAGATTTGTAATGGAAAGGTAAATAGAATTTGCAGATGTAGAAGCAGGTGATGCTTGCTGCATTTCTAACTCATAAGCAGAGGTGAACCAAGTAAATTTTCGGGTGACTAAATTACTTTTAATTGGGTATAGATTTCTGTGCATGAGTATCCATAACCGACCAAATAATTAAGAATTTAATTGTTATTTTATGAAAGAGAAAATGAAAGCATACCTACATTGCCAAGAGTTCAGCCTTTTCACACATGGTATTATTGTCTGTAAACTACAAACTTCATAACAGTACTTTTTGTGATTATTGTAAGTTCCTTTTTTTACACTAGAGATCATCATATTTTAAATACGATTACTGGAGTCATCAAACAAGTATAACACAGTTTTATATCTAATGGTTATTTCATAATAAAATTCCTATGTGAAAATAATTTATATGGCTCAACGTATACAATGTGAATGAAGTTGGACATTTAATTTACTTTTCAAAAAGAAGTGAAGAGTTATTTGAGGGATTTAACATCCATAAGCTATTCCTTCTCCTTTCCAGTCACCTCCCTATTTCTGTACTGCATCCTATGTTCTGTCTCTTACCCAAGGACATTGCATCAGCAGTTTCTGATCTGGCATCTATATTATCCCAATTTTAGCATCCACTGGATCATTTCTGTCAGCATACATGCATCTTAATATTTTTCTCATGTTATAACAAAGTATTAACTAAATCCCTCTTTCTCCCCTAGCTACATTTTCATTTATTTTCTTCCTTTTTCAGCAAAACTCCTTGAAGTGGTAGTGAAGATAGTCCTTGATTTTTCTCCTCTCCTCTTCTCTTAAATCCATTCAAGTTAGCCTCCCACACCAATTCCATATGTCTGTTTTCAAGATTATCAGTGATGTCAACTCTTTAAATTCAATGTGTAAGATCTAAACTCAGTTATCATACTAATAGCATTCTGTTCGTTAACCACATTCTCCCTCATACACTTTTGGACACCTAACACTTTCTTGTATTCCTCATCATAGTCATGTTCATTTTGTCTTTTAAGCAATATCTCTACTAAATGATTTCACCTTGTTTTTATTTTCATGTATCTAATTTTATGTAATAGTTATTTTATATTTTCTTCATACCATAAGTTTTCAAGTAGACTATACTGTTCTTTTTTCTTTCTTTTTTTTTTCTAGTATTCATTTAGAATTAGTATATTTATTTATTTATTTATTTCCTGACCATGACTTTTTGGCTTCTTCTTCTGGGTCCATTTTTCTTCTTATCAAATATTTTCTATGTCCTACTTTGTTTATTTGTTCCTTCTGGAATTCCTTATAAACAATAAATTGCTTCTTTTGAAATTACTTTGTATATATTTAACTTCTCATTTTCAGTTTCCCTCTCTTTATTGCTTTGACTTCCATTCTGGATTATCATCTTAATTCTTGGTTAAAATTTTCTAATTCCCTCTGCAGCAGATTTTCCCTTTTGTTGACTTAAACAGAGTTCGAAAACATGTATTCACAGCAAACCCTTTAATTGCTCTTTATATATCACTTCCTATTGTAAATAAAATTTTACCTTATCAAAAGATGTCATTTTTTCCTTTTACCTCTTTAAGATTGTATATGGATATTACAAATTATGAATATTTATTAAATCTACTAGTTGCTCATGTAATTGAGTTTTCTAATGCTGCTTGCAATATTTATCTCACTGTCCATTTTGGTTGAAAATTATTTTTCTGAGAGTTGTTCTCATGTTTGATTTTCTGCATTTTCAATTATGTTCTCCAGAATACATAATAATAAAGTTTTAATATATACCACATATATACGTATGTGTGTGTGTATATTATATTAATATATATATTATTTTTTTCAATTACAGTTGACATGCAATATTATATTAGTTTCAGGTGTACAACACAGTTATTAGACATTTATATAACTGGCAAAGTAATCACCTCTATAAACCCAGTACCCATCCGACACCGTACACCGTTATTATAATTCTAATGACCATATTCCCCATGCTAACTTTACATCTCCATCTATTTGTAACTACCAATTTGTACCTCTTAATTCTCTCCCCCTTTCACCTATTTCCCCAATACCATCCCACTACCCAGCAAACATCAAAATGCTCTCTGTATCTATCAGCTTGCTTATGTTTTGTTTATCTTGGTCTCTAGTTTCTGCACGTAAGTGAAATCATATGACATTTTTCTTTCTCTGTCTGATTAGCTACATTAACCACAATACCCTCCAGGTCCATCCATGTTGTTACAATCACAATATTTTATTTTATTTTTTAATGGCTTAATTATAGTCCACTGTATATGTGTACCACTCCATATTTATCCATTCATCCATTGATGGACGCCTCCATAACTTTGGCTAGTGTAAATAATGCTACAATGAACACACTGATGCACATGTCCCTCTGAAGCAGTGCTTTGGGTTCCTTCAGATAAATACCCAGAACTGGCATTACTGAGCTCTTCTTTGTCTCTCTGTTATATAGCTTTTTAAAAAAAGTCTAATAAACAAAGTTTTAATTTAAGAAGTCAGATACTTAACACTCTACTCAGATAGTTGCCTCTGTATGGTTTGTATTCTGGTGGCTGTGATAAAGGATAAAGGATTCTATATCAAAAGCTCAACCTCTATCTCTATTGTAGACAGGTCAAATGTTCAATAGTAACAGTAGCAAGAAACTTCTAATTGAGATAACTCATGCCATTGGCCATTAATAACCTCCATTTCTAGCTACTACATAGTGCATTGTGAAAGCAATCGCATGATTGAGAATAGAAGCTGACTGTAACTTACAGGTACAGTCATCCTGTCCATTGCGTTGTTTATTAGCTCTTCCACAGATGATAACCTCTGATGAACATTAACATATAACGCAAACATCTCACCTTCTGTGCTTATTCCCACTACCCCACTCACATAGTTTTTCTTTTTCCAAACTTTCAAACTTGCTACTTCTGGGTAACTGACCAACTAGCCATACTCTTTGTTCTTGCTCATGAACTCACATATAGTTTAACTCATTTAACTTTTCTTTCCAAACAATTTAAATTAAAAAAAGACATCTTACTAAGACTGGGCCAGTGGAAGGACTCTCCCTTATCACTACCGTGGTACTATTTAGTTCTCACTAATATAGCCACTTTCCAGTCTGGGTGGTTCAATAATGATTACCCCATGATGAGAAATTTTGATTCCTTGATGTCCCATGCTTTGGCACTCAGGTTCAATAGGGGTTAGTCACTATGATAAAAACAGTTGACACTCACTTGTAGATACAACACCCTTGTTCCTAAATGCCAGGGATATACATGACATCTTTCTTTTTGGGTTCACCAGGGCATTCACACACTGCCTTTACAACAGATTCCTCTAGAAGCATAGGACCTGTTAGGTTATATGATCCAAGCAACAAAACAGCTTATATAGACATAAGTCCTTTGTTGTTCTGCTAACAAAGCCTTCAAAATTAAGAGCCTGTGTTGGAGAAGCATTATCAAAGATAAAATATGATATTTCCAAAACTTGGAGTCCTACCAAGAATGATGTTTCTTTCTTAGCTCCAGAAGCTTTAAGATGCAATTTGCTTACCCTTTACTTTTGAAGGGGATGCTTCCCTGCATTATAGTAGCTAACGGTTTTCTAATGCTTTTATCTTGGAAATTCCAACAGGGGCAGTGATTCCAAAGCACAAAACCCCACCAGGGCAGGAGTAACAAGCAATAGCATATCCTTAGATGGGAAGGGGATTTTTCTTACATGAACATACTAGCTTTTATAAACTGGTCCTTGCAAGGTAAATCACACAGCACATTCACACTGTTATGGTAATTGTTAGTATTATTTTGTTTTATATTCAAAGAATACACTATCCACTGTCCATTTCTATTTATTTTTCAACTTTAACCTAGTTCATTTATTTTCTCTCTGTGTGCCTGGCATTGACTCAGAAAACAGTCTGCATGTTTTCATAGGAAACCAGCAGGCAATCCATCGTCTCTTCAGAATAAGTTCAATGTACCTGGTAGAAGCAGCTAAAATATTTTTTTTGCCTGTTCCCAATCTAGCCTGATAGTGCTAAAACAGTTTTTTGTTTTTTTTTTTTTTTTAAGTTTCTTAAATCCTTTGGTGGTTAAAAAAAAAATCCTCTTATGTTAAATAGAAAATAACATAATAAAGTCAGGGTTCAGTGCGGGAAATAAAAATAATTCTTGATTTTTCCAGCAGAAATTGATTTACTACAGAACACAGAATGTTTGCCAAATCATTAGTGAAGCTAAAAGAATGGAAATCAAGTCCATTACATATAACAATACACTACTGCTGCCATGATCCAGGTCAAGAAACTATGGTCACTGATATCACTGCTATTGACACTGAGCCACCCACACTCATGAAGCTTGTGACTGGCCTAGGAGACAGGCTCTATTTGCTGTAACTGCAGAGTAATCTGTTAAAGATTATCTGTAAGATGGCACTGCTATTGAAATATCTCCTTCTCTGTCCTCGTAACGTCTGAATTAAACGTAACTGCATCAAGAAGAGAGTTTGAATTATGTCTAGTTCTTTGGCTTTATCCATGTCTATAAAACAAAAATTTTCATCTTCCAGTCTCAGTAATACAAGAATGAATTTTGAAGGAGTGGAAATATATGTTGCGTTTTGACAGACTACATCTTAAACTAATAGGGAATATGATGAGTATATGTAAAATGTTTCAACATAGATGCCATTTTAAGTAAGAAATTCAAACACCATTCTCTCTTCTACACAGGTAAATGCACTAAGCATTAGGTAATTAAACATGGCAAAACCATGTTGAGAGTTCTTGGCAAACATCTTCTAGTTTCCCAGGTCCACCACAACAAAATACCACAGCTAGATGGCTTAAACCAGCGGTCCCCAACCTTTTTGGCACCATAGACCGGTGCTTCTATGAGAACCTAATGCCTGATGATCTGAGGTGGAGCTGAGGTGGTGATGTTAGCGCTGGCGAGTGGCTGCAGATACAGATAAAACTTCTTCCTTCAACTGCCACTCACCTCCTGCTGTGCGGCCCAGCCCTGTTCCCAGCAGGCCACAGACTGGTACTGGTCTGTGGTCCAGGGGTTGGGGACCTTTGGTTTAAGCAACAGAATTTTTTTTTTTCTTTTTCTCACAGTATTGGAGGCTGTAAGTCCAAGATTAAGATGTTGACAGGCTGAGATTCTTTTGAGGTCTCTCTTCTTAGCTTGCAGATGGCTATCTTTTCAATTTGCTTACACATGGTCTTTTCTCTGTGTGTTTCTTGTGTCTCTGAGTGTCTTAGTACCCTCTTCTTATAAGAATATCAGTCATATTGGTTAGGGTCCACTCAAATGGTCTTATTTTAATTTAATTACCTCTTTGAAGGCCCTATCTTTAAATACAGTCACATTTTGAGATACTGGAGGATAAAGATTCAATAAATGAGTTTAGGGGTGAGGGGAAAATATAGCCAATATACTCCTTCTCATTTTTTTTTCACAAGCAGATTCAATGAAACAAGCACATTTGTATTCTCATAATCATTATGAAATTACGTGAAAGATTATGCTCATGTACTTTATCAGTAATTTTCCCTTTAAAAGTTTAAATTATATATGTGTGTGTATATATATATATATACACATATATGTGTATATATATGTGTATATATTGTATATATATATATATAACATACATATATATATATATATATATGTATAAATAATATACATAATTATATATACATATATATATATTGTTCATATAGTTTATATTATAGTTTATATAGTTTACTCAAACTTAAAAATATCTAGACCTAGTTATTTACACACCACATTAAAGTTATTCAGAAGTGAAGTTCTTTTTCACAGTACAACTTTATATCATTGCCAATTTATTCCTCATGGCCCTAACGATTTCACTTTGAGAAATAAATCCAGTTTCTAAGGTTATAAGAAACAGAAATTGATGTTTTCCACTTTGTTCAAACTAATTAATTTGTTTTCTCTCTAGGTAAAAGGAGGAAACAGGCCTTTCTGTGATTAATGAAAGACTATAGCTCACAATTATTACAATGCACCCTCAAAATTATGTTAATTTACATTGAATGAGAAAGCACTATAATCAGAGTGCAGTCAACTTAGTAGAGTAACTCTTAAATGCTCACTAAAATTTAAAACAAAATTGTTTTAATTATGCTAAAGTTTCTTAAATGCCCTTATTGCTTATTATTTTTCAAGATTGTAATTATTTGATGGTACTAACAACTATACTTTGAAAAAGAAGGCCCTGGCATTTTCATATTTTTTAAATGTAAAAATTTCTGTACAGCCTTTCATATAAGTCACTTTTTACACAGAAAGAGTTCACAGTCTGAACATACAGTGACAGATTATTTCTAGGTAGAATCAAAATAAGAAATTTGGTCCAATTACTGCAATGAATTCCAGTAACAATATGATATATTTTTTTTGCTTAAATTGGCAACTCAGAAGGAAAGGTTAGTGCTGGCATATGTTTAAGTATAAAAGCAAGCTTATTAATTTGGCTTATTATATGTGAATATAACGAATAGGTCATTTCTGGTACACTTACTAATTTATATTCAAGGTAAAAAGAATTTATTAAATTCAGATAAAGTAATGTGACAAAAAGCTATTATTTCAAAGTAAGTTTGGGTATATTTCAAATTATTATATTCAGACATATTTCAGGAATTAAACCAAATTTCTATAGTTATATGTTATATATGTGATCAAAATATTATTTATATACCATATAATTCATTTATTTAAAGCACATAATTCAATATTTTTAGTATATTAGCAGGGTTGTGCAATTATTATCATAATCAATTTCAGAATATTTTTATTACTCTAAAATTAAACTCTCCACTAATTGGCAGATACCCCCAGCCCAACCCCCTGCCTCCTAATGCCAATTGTAGATAACCACTAATCAGCTTTCTGTTTCTACAGACTTGCCAATTTGGGCATTTCATATAAATGAAATCATTCATTATGTGGTCTTTTGTGACTGACTTCTTTCACTTAGCATTATACTTTCATGTTCATTTATATCCTTGCAAGTATCTGTAGTTTTTTTTTTTTTTCATTGACAAATAATATTCTGTTGTATGGAAATATCATACTTTATCTATTTGTCAACTGATGGACACTTGGTTTGTTTTCACTGTTTGGCTATTATATATTATATTGCTATCAGATTTGTACATATATTTTTATTTCTTGAATATATATCTAGAAGAGGAATTGCGGGGGCACATGGTAATTCTATGTTTAATCTTTTGAGAAATTTCCAGACTTTTCCAAAGTGATTTTTCATTTAACATTTCTACCAGTTAAGCACATGGGTTCCAGTTTCTTACGTTCTTACAGACACATGTTTTTATCTGTCTTTTTTATTATGGCCATCCTATGAAGTGTGAAATAATCTGGCATTACGTTACAATTGTCTCTTATTCACATATCATTTAGTAAAAAAAATGTCCTCAAGTTATCACTAATGATCACACAAATTGTGCTCAACAAGTCACCCATACATGCTGATCTCTCCAATTGTCAACACTCTGAAACAACTGATTTAAATAATTAAAGAAATTATCAATAAAAGAAGAAAGACTAAAAGGACAAGAAAGGGCAAAATAATTATGTTCCATTGATTGGATATACCATCTTTTATTTATCCATTCATTGGTTACTGGACATTTGGATGGGGAAAAAAAAAAAGAATAACAGAAAGAGGAAGATACACTAGTATAATGAAGGAGTTGATTCTCATTTCAAAGGACATCAAATTATCTTAATGTCTAAGGAAAATAATTTTCAATTTGGAATTTCATACGCAGGCAAATGATCATAAAAATTGGAAAGCAAGATGAAAATATTTTTAGGCACGGGTATGCAAGAAACAAAACAAAGCTAAAACAGTGTATACACAGAAAACAAATTCTCATTCTCCATTTCTCAGGAAGCTAAGATACTTCAAATGAAGAAATAAAGGATGGAAGAACTTAATCACCTTCAAAGGCAGACACTCACAAGAGCAGAGAAAGTAAGAGAATCGCCAGGATTCTAGGATAGGCATTCCCACAGCAACAAGTCAGTCTTCGGTTCTTAGAGCAAGTAGGAGTGATGTGTCTGTCATTAAGCTGTCACTTCTGGAAAACCAGCTGAACTCCTAAGTTGCCTAACAATTTTGACTGTGTGCAAATCAGACCGAGAGACTGAAGAGTGAAGAAAATTAGTTTGGAAATATAATAAAACTATCAGTAAGAATATACACTCAAAAAAAAATAAAAATGAAAAGTTGTACATGAAAGACAATTTAATGATACTATCTGCACAGCTCATAAGTGTAAAAATATATCCCTAATATCAAAATAATATAAGCCCTGCATGTTGATTTAACCCAGGGGTAATTTAACAACAACTGATGATATAAGAAGAGGGAAAATGGTATTACATGGTCAGAGAAATAAATCATCATCTCTCACAAAAGGAAATCAATAGGTGTTTAAAATGGAAAAGTCGTGACTGCAGTATAAGCATGGAATTTAAAACTATGGTATAGGAGAGCACCGCAGAAAAGAGTTATTAGTACTTATTACTATGGAGTTGAATCAAGAGTGAGGAGAAATTGAACTCTTGGGGTCTCCTTCCTCAAATATTTTTAAAGTAGTTTTCGATATTAATTTTTTATGTATATTTATATTACTTTTATAAAATGAGATAACTAAGAGCATTTATAAGTGCTCTTCTGTGACGTGCCTTGATGCCCAGTATTCTAATCTTTCTTACATGCCTCTGCCGGAGAAATCTATGTTGGTTTCAGGGATATTCTTGCCAAGGTTTCTTTGCTCATGCTCGCTCTTCTCTTTATTTATGATTCAAATCCTCATCTTTGGTTTCTCTTTATTCTCTAAGACCAGTTTGATACCGTTCTCTAAATAAAGACCTCCTATGTTGAAAAAATTCCCTTAGAAAAAAAATCAATGTTCTGAATATATTTTCCCTTTTGTTATACTGTCAGTCAGGCTCTTGTAACCATAAATAGTACTTTATACATTAAAATTCTCCATACTCCTAGCACAAAATTATATGCATAGTAGGTAATAAATAGGAATATAAAATTTCAGTAAACTATTAAGTGTAAAGAATGTTTCTTATTGAAATGTGAATGAAGAATGTTTCTGTGATATTCAAATTTCCCAAATCTTGATTAATTACATAATCATCTGCTAGTAATATTGTTTGCTTTCTTAATCATAAAAGAACATATAGTTATTCAAAAGATCTTAATATTGTTTTTTTTTCTATAACAGTGAATTATACAATTGACTTTTCTGAATATGTTTGTTTAATTATCTGCACACACATTCACACACACTAGTTAGGAAATTCACAGAACATTAGGCATAAGATAGAATTTTAAAAAGTTTAATTTCAGAATATACATTTAACTTTGTTTAAATAGTGTGCTACTTTATACTTGACTTAAAATTTTTCTTGAACAGAAAGAGCTCATCTTTGTACTTACAATGTTTGCTTTTTCCTAGGAGGCCTGTTTTTGTCCTGAAAATGAAATATTTAGTCAAAAACATAAAGCCTCTAACAGAAAACATAATATGACAAGAATTATTGATATCATCCATTTTGGTAAATAACCCATGAAAGAGGTTTCCCATTCCAGAAGGTAGTCAGGAACAGATCCTCTAATGCAAGGGTCCCCACTCCCCTGGCTATAGACCCGTGCCAGTCAGTGGTCTATTAGGAAATGGCCACACAGCAGGAGGTGAGCGGCAGGCTAGCAAATAAAACATCATTTGCATTTGCAGCTGCTTCCTAGCACTAGCATCACCGCCTCAGCTCCACTTCAGATCATCAGGCATTAGATTTTCATAGGAGCACTGGTCCCTGGTGCCAAAAAGGTTGGGAACCACTGGTCTAATAGGTCTTTTTTCTCATACCCATAGCTAAGTGACCTTCTGTATGATTTTATTTATCTGAGTCTCAACTTCCCCAGAGGTGTTAATATGGATATAACATGTTATATTAGCTACTGCATAGACTCCTTTTTTGCCAGCAAGAGATCTAAAGCAATCCTATGGTTTAAGGACCCATATGCAGAGGACTCAAAGGTGATTGCTGGAGTCTTAGACCTTCAGCAGTAGAATGAGCCAAACAGGTGACTGTATGTACAGGTTAAATTCCATAATATCAGGCATTTAATAAGAGTTATGTCTATGAAAACAAAAGAAAAACATAGGTTAATGATCAGAGCAAATTATCAACCAGCTTCTGAGCTTGTAAGGCTATCAGTCGAGATTTCTAGATGTAAGGTAAAAGCACCTTTTGTAGTTTGAAATGTCTCTGATGATGTCACCAAGTGCTAACGTGACCTCTGTGTGGCTTACATAGCACAGTCACTGAGACTGTTTAAGCATGAGCTGTTGCGGTGATGTTCTGAATTTTATATCAAGTTGTTCATCTTAAGCTTGCATGGCTTTGAAAAAAGGCAGTTTTAGTTCTCAATGATTCCTATGGGAAAAAAACTGGAAACATGTTTGGAGAGTCAGAGGCAGACATCAGAGGAAACTGGAAGAATTCAGGGTCCAGTCTGGTTTACAAGCAGAAAACAAAACAAAACTCAAAAGACAATGAACGGCGCTAGAACATAAAGCCCACAAAGGTATATTAAAATTTCTATTGAAACATATTTTTTTCTCTCTAATTACTTAATTTTACCAAAGATAGCCAATTTAAGATTACTTTATTTGCAGAATAAGTCTAGTTTTAATAAGCTTGGCCTGATTATTTGTATAAGTTCAGCAGGAATATTAATTAACCATATAGTCATAAAGCTGCTTTGCTGGAATTTTTAGTAAAGAATCTTCAGATTAAACTTAAAAGGTTTCTCAAGGCCAGAAAAGCCAAGGCAAAAACTTGCCATCAGACGATGCATGCAATACCTATAGGTGTGGGGGAGTTCCTCTCTTTTTAAGGTCCCCCAAATATCTTTTGGTTCATGTACTTGTCAAGAAGTGACATTCTTTACTCACATGGTAAGGCTGCTGGGAGCCATATAAGCTAGGTACCAGGCCAATATTTCCAAGGGTTGTATTGGCTTCCATCAGTCAAACTTAATTCCTTAAAGCTATCTGCTCATATCCAAGTCTATGCATTTCTCTCTCAAACATGACATTCCAGTCAAAGACTTGTTTCTAATCATGTCCTGCTATGAAGAGAATAGATTTGTATTGAACATATGCAAGTAATCACATTGCTATGAAAATAAAAATATTCATTAAGAATTTCTCAATTTTGAGGGATTAAGTAGAGAAAAAATATTTCAATTCTGTTTACAATGGTATAATTTACCAAATGGCTAAGTCATTGGTAGTTTAAAAGAAACAATACAATTTATAGAGGAAAACATAGGTACTGAACTTATAGACCTTGGTTTTAGAGATAATTTTATAAATTTGACCTTAAAGTCATAGGAAGTGAAAGCAAAAGTAAATGAATAAAATTATATCAAACTAAAAAGCTTCTGCACAGCAAAGAAACGTCAACAAAACAAAGAGGCAGCCAACCAAATGGGAGAAGATATTTGCAAACAATGGCTCTGATAAGGGGCTAATGTCCAAAATATTTAAAAACTCATACAACTAAGTAACAAAAAATCTTAATTTAATTAAAAATAAGCAGAGGATCTGAACAGACACTTCTCCCAGGAAGACATACAAATGGCCAACAGATATATGAAAAGATGCTCGACTTCACTAGCTATTAGGAAAATGCAAAACCACAATGAGATACCACCTGCACCTGTTAGAATGGCTATCCTCAACAAGGCAACTAATAACAAGTGTTGGAGAGAATGTGAGGAAAAAGGAACCTCTCATACACTGCTGGTGGGAATGAAAATTAATAC